>OX393551.1:6482500-6847500 GCA_947650365.1 Chamaelirium japonicum | reverse complement strand
TTTCTATTAAAATGGAAAAATATTCTAATGTTTTTTTTTTTCGGGCATCGATTCCCGTCAAAAAGGCAGAGGCGAGGTGGACGCGTGAGGGATTTCGTATCACCCAGTCTGCTTGCTCGGGCTTTGTTCGCCGGCGATCGGGACCGAGGCTTCCGATCGGTTCCCGGCGTGAGCAGCCGGCTGCGATCGGAGATGGACCGTCAAGGCGGAGGTGGTGGAAGAGGGGGTTCTTCCAGGCGGAGCATCTCTGGAAGCAGCGTGTTAGGGAGGAAGAAGTCATCGGAGAACGGGGGCTTTGATGCCGGGCGGCGGACTCCGATTCCTCGAACCACGTACCTTGTTCTCTCTCTCTCTCTCTCTCTTTCTGCCTTTCTTACGTAATCGCCTTTAGTTCATCGATGATGTTATTCTTTTCAATTAGTGTATGCTTGAAGTGATGATTTCGAATTCCCAATTTTTGAACTAGAATTGTTTTGGCCGTTTTTCCTGTTTGTTGCTGATGAAATGATTCCTATGATATTTCCTACTTGATAAACTTTAATTCCTTTAAGACGCATGTTTGTTAGTGTTGATTGTTTGATTTTCCATTAATCCTTTAGGTCTTTGTTGCCTATCTCTGCTTAGATTATTTGCATGTGGAGATTTGACAGAATGCTGATGGGTTGAGGGATGAACTCTTTCCCTAGGTGGAAATTTTGTCCTAGTCTGTGTTAACTGAACTCTTTAGGTACTTCTTCTCCATGTTTAGAATTATAGCTCGAGATGACAACAAATTGGAGGGACCAAAAAAAAAAAAGGAAGGGGGTCAAGGGATAAAGACAGGATATACCATTTGGTGTCATGAGTTATAAGCTCTGGATGGCACTTAACCCCTACTCTTGCAAATCCTTCTAATTAGGTAATTCTTGTCCATGTTTAGAATTCTAGCTAGAGATGATGACAATTTGAAGGGCCAAAAAAAAAGAAAAAGGAAGGGGGTCAAGGGATAAAGACAGGATATACCATTTAGTGTAATGAGTTACTTATAAATTCTAGATGCGACTTAGCCCCTACCCTTACAAATCCTTCTAATTGGAAGCATCTCTCAAGATCCTTCTTATAGGTTATCGTTTATTTACAGCTAAATCATTTGTTAAATCAAGCATCCTTGGGCCTTCTGCACTACTTCTATCCATATAATCCAGCGCCTATCTCTCCTCCTTACTCAATTAACCCGTACATGAAGTCCTCTCCTTGTAAGTTCCTCCTATGGACTTTGTTGGAAAATCTCCAAGCCATTGCAACCTATATTCCACAGCCTTAATCGTCACCATAGTAACTTTTAGTTTTCCTCATATTAATTAAGTATCGATATGTATGCATTCTTCTTGAATCCTTGATAAATAGCTGGGTTGGAAATGCAGAGCACGAGCCATCATAAGCTGTCGAGTATTTCTAATCTAATAACCAAAGTAGAGAAACAACGAAGATAAATTCAAATTCACTATTGCTATGACCTTGATTGCCTCACGAGCATCAAATCTCTGCCATGTTTAGGAAAGCTTGTGTCATATATGAGAGTGGTGTTACTTGTAATTTGTAAACACTAAATGCCACCGAACCCACTTGTAATTACCAAATGTACCGCTCTAATGGGAGGCATCTCTCAAGTTACTTTTTATTTGTTTTATAATTATTTATGGCTAAATCATCTGTTAATCAAGCCTCCTTGGACTTTTCTGCACTACTTCTATCCGTATAATCCTGGGCCTATCTCTCCTCCTTACTCAGTTAACCCGTACATGAAGTCCTCTCGTATTAAGTTCCTCCATTTTTTGTTGGAAAATGTCCAAACCATTGCGACCATATTCCGTAATTATCCTTCAACGAAGTAACTTCTAGATTTCCTCTGGTCTATCTTTTCTAACACTAGCTCTTTTAGACTCTCCAAACATCCACCTCAGCATCCTCGTATGTGCCACCCCCATCCTACGTGTATGAATGTGGGTATCGCTAACCGTGCTCTCTTATATAACTATCTTTTTCCTCCCAATGCTTTAGTCATGAAACGTATGCTCTTGGTTGGTTTATATGTCCCTTCTACCTTAAAGTTAGAACCTAGCCGCAAAATCTTGTATAGAAATCTACATATCAATTTAGTACTTTCCAGCCTATGCATCCTCTTAGATGTTAACCACCTTGATAGGTTGAATTTTTTTTCTAATACAATCAGTAAAATTTTATTGCTTTGATAAGTAGGGTATTGTTTGCTGCAACTAGATGGTAACTCCGCATGGTGCAAGTTGGCAAGTTTCACTTTTATTTACTTTGTGTCTATGATGATGATTATTCCAGAATGACATTCTTTTTTTTAATAAAAGAATGTTCTTAGATCTCTTCTATTTCTCTCGATTATTTTACAAAGAGATTGAGACTCAGCTTGGTTTTTCTATTCATATCTTACATTATGACAATGCAATGGAATTTGACAAAGGCCTATTACAAATTTACTATAATTGTCATGGTATGAGTTGTATGACTCCATTGAAGTTGCCAGATCATTGATGCTATAGACGAATACTCAAAGAATTTTGGGTGATGTTGTTTCAACTCTATTTTTCTAAGTAATATCATTCAATCAATTAATGTTCAATCAATTTAGAAATTATTTTATCGCTGATGCTTGCATGATTATGTAATTCTTGAAACCTATTAAATTCATGTTTCAGTGGAACTCTACTATTGCCTGATGTATCCATGCATGCCTTTTATGTCAAGGACAGTGGTGTAAGCAATTTGATTTATTGTTTATTTTAGTAGCTATTCAGAAGTTTAACATGTTGATATTCCATATTTCTATGGATGATGTGGAGTTCAATGGTATTCAGGGAAGAAAAATGTTATATGTCCATATCATGCCTGTTTAGGTTAAGACCTGTGTATATGATACCACAAGAGAGTTGAGTGAAGGTTGTTATCAGTTGGATAACATGCTAAGCACTTTTATAGCTAGCAATACATCCACAAGCATATATGAGAGTCATTAATATAGTGAACATCATTTACACATGTATATATTTCTTATTCTCCATCGCATGTGAGCAGGACCCTGAGTAGTGAGAGAACTGTAAGGAGATTGCGCTTGTCTAAAGCCTTAACAATACCTGAGAATACGACTGTGCATGAAGCTTGCCGCAGGATGGCTGCCCGCAAGGTTGATGCCGTGTTGCTGACAGACTCAAATGCGTTGCTTTGTGGGATCCTTACGGACAAAGTTGATACTATCTCTTTTTTTGCATTATTTTTGAGAAACTTATATTCAATTTATCGGAGCCCATAATGTTTGTTTGTATGTTTTCTTAATTGAAGGATATTACAACAAGAGTCATTGCTTGTGAATTAAAGCTAGAGGAGACACCCGCTTCCAAAGTCATGACTCGGAATCCTGTTTTCGTTCTTTCAGACACACTAGCCGTTGAAGCATTGCAGAAGATGGTGCAAGGTTTGTAAGGATCCTAGGAATCTAGGGACTCTTTCTTTTTACAAATGAAGCCTATTAATATCACGACCTTGACTGTCTTATTTCTCAGGGAAGTTCAGACATTTGCCTGTTGTGGAGAATGGTGAGGTCATTGCTTTACTTGACATAGCAAAGTGTCTATATGATGCCATTGCACGATTGGAAAGGGCAGCTGAGAAGGGAAAAGCAATTGCAGCTGCCATTGAAGGGGTGGAGAAGCATTGGGGAGCGTCGGTCTCTGGTATGTTAATACTTGATAGGGAAGATGCTAATAATTGAATGCTCTCATTTATTGTATGATTTTACTTCATTTAGATCTGTATTTTCTTTCATAGTTTCTAATCTTGCTCATTAGAGTATTCTATATGTTTCTTCTTTCTTTATTAAAATTGCTAATTAAGAGTGTACAGACTAATGTTATCCCATATCTGTTCTGTAGCAACTTCAACTTCACTCTTTCTGTCCAGGTCCTAATACATTTATTGAAACTCTTCGAGAGCGAATGTTTAGGCCATCATTGTCTACCATCATTTCAGAGAATTCAAAGTAGGTAATATCCTCATTTGGAAATATACAGGACGCACACACAAGCACCGACATGTGATTGTATTATGAAGGAGCGCAACAGTTTGCTTCTTGATCATTTTCTGATTGGCTGAAAGCATCTTGTATTAGGGTCGTTACAGTCACACCGACTGACTCAGTGTTAACTGCAACAAAGAAGATGCTTCAACTTAAAATAAGTTCAGCGGTTGTAACTGTTGAAAATAAACCTCGGGGCATACTTACGTAAGTTCTTTGTTTTTTAAATATGTCCTCTCTAAAGGAAGTGCTTGTTTAAATTTCCACCTGTTGATTTTTTTACCTTTTGTTATTTAACTTCGTACCAGTTCAAGGGATATTTTAATGCGTGTAATTGCACAAAATCTTTCTCCAGAATCAACCCCTGTGGAAAAGGTATCTTTTCTGCCGCATGGACTGTTCCATTTCGCAAATTTCTCTTTATGATACTTTGTGGTATGAATGTTCTCAGATCTTTATATATTTGCGGTGTCATAGTAGGTAATGATTTGGAAGGAGTTTTGATTTTATGATAAAATGATCAGATATGTTATGGGAATTAATATTGAACTTTGAAACTAAATTTGGAACCTCTATGCAATTTGCAAATACTGCTACTTTCGTTAAGAATTCTGATGCAATTTGGAACCGCTTTATAATTTGCAAATACTGCTATTGTTGTTACCATTTCTGATGCATCTCAGTTATTCAATTTAATAAATTGGAATTTGGAACAACCCAGCTTCTTTAAGTATCATATATCTAGGCTAGTCTATAAATGAGATGTCGATCTGAATTCAAATCAGTTACTGGAATACGATCTGAAATAGATTCGATTATCAGTCCAATTCAGATTACAGCCCTTAAGTTGTGTTTGCTTGTTCATTTTGAAGTATTAGTTCCAAACTACCAACTATTGGTATAAATAGATGTGGATCAGATTCCTTATCTACATCTTTTTATAGGTATAAGATCCAATTGTGCGTGTTTTAAGAGTTAACAAGGATTGGATTTGCCAACATTTCCAGATCTAAAGGCAAGTATGAACTCTTATAGGTCCAAAACCAATTATGAACACATAATTTGGTTGGATCTGCTGTACCATTTACCCCCTATTGCACTTGTTTGTCGAACTAAAAATTGTGACTACATGTACTTCTCTCTGTATTTGCATGGGAAACTTGACTGGTGATGCAAAAACAGCTTTAGGTACATCTAAAATGCATCTATTAGTGATTGTCTCATATGCTTTCTTGAGATCAGATTATTGTATTCTGGAGCAACTGAACAATACATTGATTCCAGATTGCATCATTGGAGCACCCAATTTTCTCATTTGAGCAGCTTGGAGGACTTCGTATTTCGTAAGTTAGGGAAGTATGCCTTGCAAAATTTGCACCTTGGAGGATGTTCGAAGATTTGTTTTTTTGGGATTTTTGCATATAGCCTCTCTGGAAGCTAGACTAATTGCATTTTAACCCATGACCCCTATAAACTGAATTACTCGTGCAAATCGATTTCTGCGGTTAACTGACGCCTATTTGGGAGGAATATTCCTGGTATATTCGTGGTTTGACTATTACTTTCATATAACAGTTTTACTGGGACGATTTTACCTTTAGGTACCTTGAAGAGGGAAAGTTAGTCCTGAAGATCACACAAAAATCCTAAATTAGGGCAAATGGAGAGCAGTTGGATTAAATGATATTGAGGCTAAAATGCTTATTTGAGACCTCGGATAAAGGTAGGCCATGACTAAAGTCTATTTGGTAATGGTGAGTGACGGTAAACCACATATACACCTAGAATATTTCCCCCAAATAGACGTCAGTTAACCTGAGGGGTCAATTTGCACATGTACTATAGTTTTTGCCTTTTTGGGGGTCGATATGCAAATATGAAGTTTCTAGGGGTTATATATGATTGACCTAGTTTCTAGTGGGACTGCAACTTGGGCGGGTTGAACGGTCAGAATAGGTCTAACCCGTGAGGTTGAACCATCTGCCCAAGCCTAACCCAACCCAAGGTTGGGGTGAAGTTTACCAGCCGAACTCGAGTCGGGTTGGTTGGGTTAGTTCCTTTATAGCATACAAAGGGTACATACAAGGGATGAGAAAAAATTATCCAAAAAATTGATTGCGCTAATAAAGGAAAAGGTATTAAACGAAATAGGACAAAAACCATAAGTATATACGGCTTAGGATTTATTTTCAAAATAAATAGAAAACACGACCAGAATGGTTGTTTCATAAAAAAATAGGAGGTGAGTAATTCCGTAGAAGTACATAACTATCAAAATATTAAATGAACGACATGTGAATTGCACTCGCCCATACCCTGAATGGAAGGTGCTATTTACCCCGATTGCTTTTATCGATTTCTTTAAACATAATAACGTGTTGTGATCACAGCCGCCCATTGCGCCCAGGCCCGATCGGTGAATAACACTCATGCGTACCTCCAGGCAAAGGGACTATGCAATTGGATGACACATCATTCTGTTTAAACATTTGGGGTAAACGTTGGGTATGAATAACATGGCTTGGCCCTGCATAGGCTCCTCAGGTTATTCAGGGATCTCAAATCACAGGCTCAATGGCACAGTGTCGTCCTGAGTGCCCCCATCAATGTCGTTTTGTTCTTTAGCATAATACAAAGGCGACAATGTCGTTTTGTTCCTTAGGTGAGGTGGGAGGAATCCAAAATACAAACGTGACTTGATTCGCACTCTTTAGTTCGAAAGACAATCGAATATGAGATCGAGTCCCAAACAATTATGATGACCCTCTATATTCCTGTCGGAAGTATATCTCTAGGCGAGTCGGACGTCAGAACACAGATTCGACAATATAGAGTCCACACTTCCATAAGGAGAGTTGATATCCCCTTGATTTAGCTTATGAAACATGAACACCTATCTTTCCGCCGACTGGTTGTTCTGGCTGATAATGTTTTACTAAATGGTTTTATTAAATACATAAAAATATTTATTTTTTGTAAACAGATTTTTGGTAAATTTTTATATAGTGATCGGAAGGTTAAGGTAGGTCAATGGATATATAATAATTTCATCTCTAGGCTTTGAACATATTTTCTATTTACTTTCGAATTCTGCAGCTTCATATTTCTTTTTAGTTATGCTATCCATTTTGTTGTTGTCTATAACCTGAAATCTAAAGTAATTAATCCAAAATAAGTATCATTCTCAGCTCTGGAGGGAGGGCAAGTAGTGATTTTGCTCCACCTGTTGGGGATGTGGAGAGGGCAGTTTGCACCGTCAATTCCAACTATGCCATACTGAGAGGCCTATTAACAGTCAATCAGGTGGCAATGGTGGGTGAGAAGTAATCTTGTCGTGAGAACTATAATAGGCCTACAAGTATGAGTACTTTATTCATAGACTTTTTACATTAATTCAAGTCATGACAAAAGAAAGCAATTACAACAAGGTATTGCTAGTGACTCCAACCATTTTTCCCCAAAATGTTTGAGTGGGATAGGTACCAATTTCTCAACCATAACACTTCACACTCTACTTCAACGTCCATTCTACTAATATTTGGATAACATCTCAATGCTAGTAATATGATTTAGTAGATACGTGACTATTGAGGATATGGGGGTTTGTACCATGTTACCGTGTTATACTATCAGATGATACACAAGCCTTGTGAATAGCTGGAACCTACTTTCTATCCCATTTATTTTAGTCACAATCACAAAAAACTCTGACTTATTGAAAATGTCATGTTTTAAACTCAAACTTGACATAAGCCGTAAATTTGCCGATTTTTACCGTGACTTATTCAAGTTACCAGAGTCTCCGACTTTTACCACGACTTTATCAATAAGTCCCGATTTAATCGATGACTTTGGTGACAATGAATCTTTTAGAAAATGAAAATAACATAAACAGTAGAGAATGATGCAAATTTGGAATTTGATGCTTTTAATGAGTTGATGGATTGTAACTACAATTCATAGAAATTTTATATTTTGATCAATGACCTTCGATCATATTAGTTTTGTAATTCTTATTTTTGCATGATATTGCACATATGTTTATGTGATGTTGTTGATAAATCATAATTGGGATGTGGATGTCGATGGCTTGTTGCCTAGTATTATTATGTTATGTTTATGAATTTTGAATGTTTTATTTACTTAAACAAAGCCCAAAAAGTTATAATTTTTTTTAATATATTAAACAACTATATGTATTCCTGAGGTTTTTGATTTTTTTTCCTACTGTCCGATTTATTTTCAAATTCCGCGCTAACCGGTTAAATCCCAAACCCAATCTTTTCCCATTTTTATTCCGAACTTTCCGACTTTTGCCAATTTTTTTCAATCTTTACACGAGCCGAATTATTGTCGAATCCGAACTTGGTGACTGATTTTAGGTGGTGCTACACCGTTTATGGGATAATAACGAAAAGAAGTTGTTGTTTGCTTTCTTTGAATGTGTTAACATAGTTATACTTACGGAATCTCTAACTGTCATATACAGGTCATGACTCCAAATCCTGAATGTGGGACAGTTGATACACCGATAGTTGATGCTCTTCATACCATGCATGATGGGAAATTTTTGCATCTCCCTGTTGTAGATAGAGGTATATTTTGCATAAAATCCAAACATCAGAAGTCAGAACAATTTAAGATATCTAATGTACCTTCAGCAGTGTTCTTTCCTTTTTACTGAGAGAGTTATTGTGCTTTGTAATTGTAACAGATGGGAATATTGTTTCCGTTATTGATGTAATCCATATTACTCATGCTACAGTAGCCACAGTAAGTCACTTTTCTACTTCCATCAGGCTTTTCATACTCTGTTTGTTTCTGGCATTTGTTTTCATTATTCAAATACTTCAACATATGAGCTTCATCGGGTCATATTTTGTATTAAGATAAATTGGTTCCAGTTGAATACCGCTTGCTGGTATTAATAATTTTCATCTAATGCTTTTTTGCATTCTTATTCTTCCATTCTATCATAACACATAATAATTATGCCACACAATTCCTTGGTATTAGGGCTTTTATGTCTTTCTTTATTTATGCTTATAATCTAAATATGATGGTAAAGCCCATATATATGCCATATAGCCTAGCAAGGTTACATTAGAGGTACTAAATAATTTGAGGAATTAAAGTTTGAAGTGATTCCAATGCAGTTGCTCACTATATTTCGGAAGATCATAGAGTCATGGACCTGTGATCAATGTGCCACATGTGATGCTAAAGCTAGTACTACTACTTACACATTTCCTTAAAATGAAATATAAAGCATCATGGTTGAGGATGAAGCCTAAAGATGACAAGAAGAGCTCAAAGATTTCAGGAAGAGCACCGAAGCTTCCATTCCTAGCTAAATGGACCCTTGGTCCGCTCAGGAATGAAAAAATCAAAGTATTGCCGATCTCGAACACAAGTGTTCTTTTTTAAGCTGAAGAGTATGATGTAGCTCAAAACGGTGGTCCTGCCGACTGATGGACATATTTGAGCTGCAGTTTTAGACAAACTAGCAAGATGTAGCACTTTGTGGTTGTTGAGAATGATGAATAGATTTTAGTTGTATTTGTAGATAAACCAGCAAAATTTTGAACATATGGGATTTCAAAGATATTGATATTATATCTGAAATGATCTTTTTGAGATAACTCTTATTTTGAGCCTGTAGCTGAATTTCCACATTTTTGGGGCTATAAAGTGGCTGGAATTTGCACTTTATTTTAAATACGAAATGCACCAGATTTGTGATATTTTTTCAATTAGGTTTACTTGGTTTTAAATAGCAATAGAAATCCTCTAGGTAGATCCACAATCTCAGTTAAGGGTTGTCAGGGTTTCATTTTGGTGTAGATATATAGCTTTGAGAAGGGATATATGTGGATTCTAAGAATCGTAATGATAATATTTTGGTGGATTCCACGTAATCCTTTCCACTTCATCTTCCTCATTTATTTCTCTTATCTCTATTTCTCCTATCTGTCCTACTTTTTCTCCATGATTGTTCTTTCCCAATATGGTAGGAGGTCTATGTGTGGTGCGTTTTAAAGGGTAAAAATTGGACCTATTTTTTAGATGAGCAATTTTAAAAGAGAAAAATCTGCTCTGCCACCTAATGTTTCTAAACACCACCCTATTGATGTTAGTATCCTTGCTCTATATCCTCAATTACTCTTAAAAATGATGCCTCATATAACAAATATAAACTCTTTTTTGCTCTTGCCAAATTGTACTTAATGGACATGTAAAAAACCTAGGAGGGATAGGTGAAGAATGAGTGCATTAGAGGCGTGTTGGTGTTGCACCAAGTGAGAACAAAATGATGGAGAACAAATCGATGGTATAGGCATGTATGGCGTAGAACAGTGGTGGCACCTTGAAGGAAAGATCTTGGATTACTGTGCAGGGACCTAAAATAACATTGATATAAGTTGTTATAAACTATAAAGAAAAACTTTTCTTGACAATAGCCCTTAACATAAATGAATGGCGAAGAAGGATTCATAAGGCCGACCCCAAATAGATGGGACATGACTTGATGGTTATGGTTCTGATATCATCATGGTACGTATCGCCTTAGTATCTATTGGTATTGCTCTTATCATAGTGTAGTGGTTGGTATGCTATGATAGATAGTAATGACTAGTGTATCAATGCTACACTACCGAAAGTGCAATATCAGTAGATACTTGGTTGATAAGTACCATGCTGGTACCAAAAATAGCTTGTATCACAGTATGCCACAAAACGATTCTATAAACCAGGGTCTAGATGCAATGCAATATATGATACTTTAGTAATTTGTTATCCATGATGAAAGTAAGAGCACCTTCCTTCATTACACAACTAAGCATAAAACACCTTTGCAGTCTTTTAGTACCTTACCTCCTGCCGGGACTCAAACCCTGCCCAATCCACCAAAGAAAAGGCAGTCTGATTGACTGGACCACGAATAGTGGCAAAACCATGAAAATTTACTTTTTTCCCTTAGCCTTTGGGCCCTAGTGATGCACCTGAACTTCTAGTAGATTCCACTCTTCCTATAGTCGGAAACTTCTTGCCAATCTTCCCTATAGTCGACCTCATCTTTCGGATAAGATTTGGATGATTTGGATGATGGTGAAAATGTAGCTGAACCTCTTTAGTTTTTCCTCTTTGGTATTATTTTTAGCTCAACTTATATTTGCTGTAGGCTGTAGCTTCAAGAACATTTACACACGATCGGAAGCGGAATACTTATTCTAGTTTATTAAGATATGTGTATCAGCAGGAAACGAAGTTATTTTTTGGCATAGTGACATTTCATTGTATTATGGTGAAGAAAAAAGTGTCATAATATGTAGGCCTGGTTATATTTCAAAACCTTTTACAGAAAAGGAAACAAATTTGGAGAAGTTATGCATATAATGGAGAAAAGTTTGGAACCTTATAAGATGACCTGAATCTTCTACTTATACTTCGACTACTTTGACCAAGTATTGAGCTTAAGTCAACTTTGTGATCAGCCTGTAGGAACCTGTTAGAATACTTATTGAAGATATGCTGTTTTATGCTTCTTGTGGCGATGCTTTCACAACTACAAATTTATTACTTTATGCTCATTATCACTTTTTAATTATATATGCTTCCATAACCATCCATTTCCATCATAATCACTCACCAAGCACAAGTATGTTCAATCATGTTGCAAATAACATTTGGTTTTGGCACAAAGCTCAATGCCAGTTTGTATCTGATTTACCATGCGACATTCAAGTTTGTGGCCTCAGCAGCAAAGAGCTTAGAACCTAGAAACCTAGATCGTCTCCTCTCATAATTGATGCTTAATATTCTTGATCTAATTTTATTTAATCGTTTAAGGTGGGAAGCACTGCTGGAATCTCAGCCGAGGCAACTAATTCTATGATGCAGAAGTTTTGGGATTCTGCTATGGCCATAGGACCTCTGGACGATGATGACGATACACGGAGGTTAGTCAACCTCATTTGCACAATGAAAATTCTACTGACATTGCAATGAGGCATCTCTAATCAACGATATTGCATTCAATTCACGATGTTTTATTGGTTTTAATTCAGCGAAGGATCGATAAAACTGGCATCAGATGGAACAGAGTCAGGGACGCATGCTGTTTATCCATCTTTTGGATTGACAACCACCTTTGGCTTTAAACTTCAGGATAGAAAGGGCAGGATGCATAGATTTAACTGCGGTATGCTGGATGCCATCCTTTGCTTTTTTGGAGGTTTCTGTTTTTGGTGAAGCTTTTTTTTTTTATGCTGAGATGAATGCTTGAGTTATTTTTTACTTCTACTGCGCATGTCAGACACACAGAGTTTGGCAGACCTTATGACTTGCATTCTCCAGAGGGTGGGCGATGACATAGACAAGAATCACCTGCCCCAAATTTTGGTATACTTGTAATTGGTTCATCAAGATTAATTATCTTATTGGTAGAATAGGTACTCCCTTCTCTCAGAATAGTTCATAACATGATTCATTTAATGATTGGTTTTTCTAGTACGAAGACGAGGATCACGACAAAGTTGTCCTTGCATCAGACAACGACCTTTCTGCAGCTGTGGACCATGCTAAACAAGCTGGTTGGAAGGTATATTCCTTGGGCTGAGGCTTTTGTTTTTTGTTTTGATAATTATCAACATTTTTCCTTCTCATTGCGGCTTAATTCGCTGTTCTAGAGGTAGTGAATGAAAATTTGAGGCTTGAACAGACTTTGGAAAATTAAATAATAATATTGCTATTTCATTGGTTTATGGGTACGAGTCACTTCTGCTCATGATTGGAAACTTAATCCACAGTGCTGCATGCAGAACCGACTCCTCATTTCTCTTCAACTGCAGGGCTTAAGGTTGCATTTGGAGTATTCGGGTTCCGGTGGCCATAAGAAGAGTGGCGGATCAGGAGGTCTAGACTTTGCACAAAAAGATGCGTGGGCTTCTGCGTATAGTGCAGTTACTGCTGGTGCTGCACTAGTTGCCGGGCTAGGTGTGATGGCTTACTTGAAGAGATCACAGTAGGGGAATTTATTTTCCAAAATTCTCATGTAATCAGAGAAGCTTCAGAAGAAAGTTACAGAATTGGGTTTTTTTTTCTTCTTTCCATGATTTATGATAGCAAAGTGCTACATGTATTTTTCGCATACAAAATTCTCAGGATTTTTGTTCTGCAAAGTGTCTCCCTTATCCCTCCCTCACTCTTTTGAGTATATATTTTATTCATACTGCATCCCTCAATTATTTTATTTTATTTTTTTCTTTACTAATGGAATGTGATCGGTTGTACTGTCCTTTTTCAACTTCCTCTTCAACATAGAAAGGAGGAAAAGATTGGATTCATACTTGTGCTTCTCTTGTTACTATGTCTTGTTTTGATTCAAGAATTTCAAGTTGTTCTAGGCTGCTTACTCATGGTGTTCAGGTTCCTGATGGTAAAGATCATAGCTATCTTGTATTCAAGCCAATTGCTCTGGACTTGGAGGGGGGCATCTATGAACTATTGCTTTCTGGATGTTGTTGCATTATGGGCTCCAGGTTCTCTATACCCTTTTCTCATGGTCATCTTTTTTCCAGCATAATTGCTTCTTTAGTTTTGTATTTTTCTCCAACAATCTAGGAATGCTATAGTTCCTTAAACCACATATGTTTGTTATTGTGCACTCCAATTTATTGCTCCCATGCTCCTATGAAGGCATTTATATCTATCTTGCTGAGCAAGCACTTCACTTTATTCTCACATCGAATATCCCATGTCATCCACTAAATATCTAAATGGTGCGAATCATTAAAATTTTTGTTTTCATTCTCACATTTTAAACGGTGACAAAGCTAAATGCAATATTTCTTCACCACCTTTGGACCTGTCTACACTCTGGAGGCTGGAGCCCTCTCCTCGATAGGAAAATACTTGTAGGAGCGGTCGGTTGAATCCGCTAACGACTAATCTCAAACTACAGTAACTCAAAGTGTGCAGATTCTACTTGCATCACACCTCTCTGATTCATCACAAGAGACACCATTGTTATTATACGATTTCTTATTGGATTTCTCGATAAACTTAGATGATTTATATCTCTCAACTAGGAGTGATAAATCGTAGATCGCCTCGTAGATGGAATATATGTAGAATGATGCCACTATTGCTCTCTTTGGTGGTTCAAATTTTGATGGATCAGCGTGGTTGATAACAAACCCATGAAACCAAAGTATCTCCAGGATTTAGTACATAGGCTTGTATATTCTTTTAGACAAAATCTATCAACTATCTCCTTCTATCGACGAATTCTTTCCTCCATCTCTTTTAGACTTTGCTGAATCTTCGGCATTCTTCAACATACAAGTCTTTTATTCATTCAGATGGAGTTGACTATCAATGTGACCAAAGGTTTTAGGGCTTTTCAATCTAAGGTATTTAGGGCTTTTCAAAGTGCTTGGTGCCAGTTGCTCAGCATGAGGGGGGCAGATATTTACTTACGAGCATTGCGCTCCAGGCTCTCTCTAACCTTTTCTCAGTCTCATCAAGTTTCAATTTACGTATTGCTTTAGTTTTGTACTACAACATTCCAGGAATGATATAATTCCTTCACACACTCGATCGTAATCATATGCATACTCCTATTTCTCTTGTTGTGCACTAAATATCGAAATAGTGCAATGCATGAAAAATATTAGTTCTCATGCTCATCTGAACCTACAGCAAGTGCAACTTTGCAGAATCAATTCGAGGGAACCCAAAAGTAAGTCTAACACACCAGCCCTCTCTGAAGCATCAGAAGAGGTTGTCATTGCTATAATAGGATTCTTGGGAGACTTCTCGACGGACTACACCCAGTATCCTTCAATTCAGTTTAGGTGCGAAGTGTGAACAAATCACATATTTTCTGCAAAAAAAAAAAAAGTGTGGATAGCATTCTATAGATAAAACATCATAAAAGAGAGTTTCGGCAAAGACTGTTCTAGGGTTTTATAGACTTATATCACAATTTCATATTAAAACAATCTCAGGAAAATTGATTTGAATGCATTAATATCAAGCTAAACTTCAATAAAACAGTACCCCAACAGAAGGAACATCAGATACACTAGGAGGAAAGAAGGGGATGGGGAGAATGAATAAAGGAAAGAAAAGAAAGAATAAGGCTGTGTTCTTTTCCTGGGAATTGGAATTCCCAGTAAATGGGCCCCTTCCCCTGTTCTTTCCATAAGAATGCCCGTATATTTTCTTGTCACCTGCCCAATTGAAAGCCCTCTTTTGGTGGGATTTGATTTCTCAACCAAACAGGCAAGTGAACTCCATTGGTGATGTGTTCAGCTTGCACCCTTGCAGGTTTATTCAGAAGAAAAAAAAAGAGGATTTTTCATACACCACCTTGACAAATATTGATATTACATAAAACACCCCCACTTTTTAAAAATTTATTAATAGCCCCCTAACTAATATAAACTAACATTTAATAAAAACGCAGCCCGACAACATTATGATATTATATAAAACTACCCCTTGTGCGGTTTTTTTACTAAGTGTCAGAATATGTTGGGGGGTTATTAATAAAACTGAAAAGTGGGGGTGCATCAGACGGCTGCGGTGCGACGCCGCACGCCCCGCACCTTAGCATGCCTCTCTCTCTCTCTCTCTCTCTCTCTCTCTCTCTCTCTCTCTCTCTCTATATATATATATATATATATATATATATATATATATATATATATATATATATATATATATATATATATATATATATATATATATATATATAGGGGCATGCTATGCTGCGGCACTGCACCGCAGCCGTCTGATGCACGCGCTGCGTGCATCACATGCACTCAGCAGTGCATCAGACGGCTACTGTACAGTGCCGCACTTACCGCATGCCGCATTATAGCATTTCTCTCTCTCTCTCTCTCTCTCTCTCTCTCTCTCTCTCTCTCTATATATATATATATATATATATATATATATATATATATATATATATATATATATATATATATATATGTTACGAAGAGAGAGAGAGCGAATAGAGCCCATAGAAGGGGTTGAGATCCCATAGGAGATAAGCACTCGGCCGAAACAAGCGCTCGACACCTCCTAGAAGATCTCAATCATCATATACAAGCAAAAGAAATTAGAGTCGTAGCTTTGATACCATGTTACGATTTCCGTGCCCCCTTTCAAAACCTGTGATCAGAGGGAGGGGGCAATATATTAGAAGACATGGAACTCCCATCCCTTTACCGATGTGGGACTATTCTCAACATCCACTCGCCCGCAGAGCGTCTCTCGATCAGAAGGAGGAAGAATATCTTGATCGGAGAGGCAAAGAGGGTGCGACGGCCCACAAGACCACATGGAGGGTAGACGGGGTGGGGCCTAGCTCTGTCTGATACCATGTTACGAAGAGAGGAAGAGAGAATAGGGTTTTGGGGAGAAAAACTCCTTGTATTGATATTATTACATAAGACTATCTCTCCTTATATAAGTAGAAAACATATACCATTACAATACCACAAGGTGAGTCTAATACTAACACTACATCTAATAATATATTTGAAATAAAGATACAAAATTCGGTAGCATATTGGTCCCTTGGCTATGACAATCGATCAGATGTGAACTTATAGATGCTGAAAAGGTCTGATTAAGGAGGGTAAGATCACTAAAATCCAACGTTGGGATGATCTCAAAATGCTTCGTGGGTTGATTTTGACTGTAGTATCTGATGGATCTCGCTTTGTGCAACTGCTTGATGGAGTTACACTCAGGAACTTGGAAAATCACGAGTTATAAATCTTGCATTTGAAAAGCACGTGTTGCACTTACCATGCAGTTGTAGAATGATTGTTTGGTTATTTATTTATTTATTTATTTTTTTCTTTTGTGGCAAGTGATTGTGGGAGACGGTTAACAGCAGTGGGCAGTGGAGATCAGTCGGCGATCGGCGGCGGGTGACGACGGTGACCATGCGGCAAACAATGGCTGGCAATAGGTGGTGGTCGCTGAACGAGGCCGGTGATGGTGGCTGGACGATGACGATGGTGGCCAGGGGCAAGCGGCGCCACCCAAATTGCAACTCATGCAGTTAGTAGACAACTAACCAATAGAAATATAAAAAAGTTGTATAGTTGGAACTCCACGATTAGTTTCAACTAACCAATCATCGTGGAATATACTTGGCGGCTGCCCCATGTGCCGGTAGAGCCGGCACACTTGGAGGTGGGGAGAAGGGATTGGGGCTCACAATATGAAAATATTAAGAAAATTTGGACATTTGGACATGGGTTTGACTGCATACCGAATCACCCTACTTTTGTCAATTTTTATTTATTTTTGGATTAATTATAATAACCCCTTTTCTGAATTATACACATTTCGTCCCTCAACTTCTTTTTAAAATAATTTGACTCCTGAACTATGTTCTGTCTGCATAAAATCCCTTCTATTATATTTTATTATTAAAATATATTTATTTATTTTTAATAATATTCAAATAATTTGATGTATCTAACTTATGCTTACTATGACAAGGATATTTTTAAAATAAATTTGGCGGAAGGTATTAAATGTCTACAGAGCATAGTTCAAGGGTTAAACTGTTAAAAAAAAAAGTTGAGGGACTAATATAAAATGAGTTGTATAGATCATGGGAGGTTTTTGTATTTTTTTGTCAATAATGTAGGCCCAACTCCCTTTCACCAATCCCTGGACGCCACCTGCCACTGTGATGTATGTCCTATTGGTACATATAATAGGACATACTCTCGGACATAATATATGTGTGTGTGGTGCAATGTGCATTGAGCGCTCTGGTCAGCTCGTATGTCCCCCAGTATGTTGACACAGCAGTGACCAGCCAACTATTGCTCCATGTTTGTTTGGTTGGAAGGTGTTGCCAAACCTGGGTAGCAACTCACACAACCAAATAGCAGTGTTGGGCCCAAACTCATCAGTTGCGACTCCTTCCAACCAACAGGCTGTTATCAGAGTTGGCTGCAACCAGATCTGAGAACTCACGCTGAAAGCTATGGGGATCAACACTGTAAAAAGGTAAGAAAAAGGCTCTATACAGCCCAATAAATGCCAAAGGCAGCACTAGCTTAAAATTAAAAAAAAACTAGATATGCCCCCGTAACAGTCCAAAGGTAGCCCATGCACTGTGTTGTCGTCGTTCCGTATCCCTCGTTCTCCTCCCTCCTCTCTCCTCTTTCTTCCTCCCTCTTTTTTTCTCCCGTTCTTTTTTTTCCTCCTCTTTCCCTCCTCCCCCATTGAAATCATGACACTTAAGTCACACCAGACCAAATGGACCTTCTGTGCATTCGGCCATGGAGGTCGAATGTATAGTAGATGCATTCAACCTCCATAGCCAAATGCATAGAAGGGGCATTCGGTATGGAATGCCTGAATAACACGATTTTCAAGGGGAGGTGGGAGAAGAAGGAAAGAGGAGGATGGAGGGAAAAAGGAGGAGGAGGAGGTGTCAACGGGTTGGATAGGCAGTGGTTGGCGGCACTAGCATGACGGAAGAAAAAGGCATGTTGCTTTTAGACGGGAACTGCCTTTGGCAATTCTGCAGACAGAGAGAGAGAGAGAGAGAGAGAGAGAGAGAGAGAGAGAGAGAGAGAGAGAGAGAGAGAGAGAGAGAGAGAGAGAGAGAGAGATGGCCATACTACTTACCAAGTACAAAAACGAGTTTCAACTTTCAATGACCACCAACGGTCTCTTGTCCGAGTGGTACCTACTTCCTCTCTCCTTTGTTAGAGTGGTTTCTTGTTCCATTCCTGGTATTGCCACCTTGAAGCGAACCTCAAGGCAACGGGCTCTTGTCTGAGTGGTACTTCCTCTCTCCCTTGTTGGAGAGGTTTCCTATCCGACTTCCTAGTCGTTGATGTCATGTCCACTGATTATGAAATTTAATAAATAGCAACTTGTTTCGATCTTCGGATTTCTTTGAGCCCTTGTTTGGTGAAATTTTTTTGCTCCAGCAAGGGGACACTCCAGATACTTAGAGATGCATCTGGACAGTTCACTAATGTGTTGGGAGAAAGTGAGCAGTCTAATGGTTGATAAAAAGGGTATAGGTGTCATGCACGGATCGTGATTGTGTGCAATGTAAAGTTTAATCGAACGGCTCACACATTTCAGTGAACAATTAGATGCATCAATGAGCATTTGGAGCAACAGTTCGTTGGAGCCAGCACTAGCTCTGATCGCCTGGTCGATCAATCCCCAACAAAAAAAAGGGTTAAATAGTCCTAAATCTCTCCACAGGTCTTTATTTAAGTTAAATGATATGATTTGTTAGGATATTAGCCACAGTCCCTTTCGAAGAACACGTTTGTACAACAAGTTTCAAACTAAAAATGTTGACTTTACCCTTTTTACCCCTTAGCAAGCTTATCCATTTGTCTTAGCAAGATCGAGTAGTCATTCCTCTCCAGCAAGAGTATATTGTAGTAGCTACAGTAAAATTATTGTAGCTATACGAAATATTCGGGAGGGACTTATGCAAAATTTGAAACACTACATGTCCTTCAGCTAATATATCATCTGCTAAAAGTATCTAAGCCTAAGTCTCCTAACAAAAAAAAACTTGCAACCACCACCTTCACACCATAATCATCTCTCTCTCTCTCTCTCTCTCTCTCTCTCTCTCTCTCTCTCTCTCTCTCTCTCTCTCTCTCTCTGACTGACTGACTGGCTGACTGGAGAAGAGCCGAGGATGAGTAGCAGCGACTCCTCCCCGGAGTTCGACTTCTGGATGTTGGGGAACCCCTCCTTCCCCCAACCTCCCCTTCTGACTGCCGATGAGCTTTTCGTCGACGGCGTCCTCCTCCCCCTCCACCTCCTCCACTTCCCTCACCCGGACCCCCAACCTGAAACCAACGGCGAGCCGCCCTCTTCCCTGCCTCCTCCGGTACCCTCCTCCACTCCGCCTCCGCCTCCGCCTCCTCCTCCTCCTCCTCGGTCTCTCCTCCCTTCGAAAAGGTGGAAGGATATCTTTAAGGCACTGGAGAAGAAGGACAAGAGGAGGGGCAGCGCAACCGAGCTCAACATCCACATCTGGCCCTTCTCCCGGAGCACCTCGACCGGAAACGGTGGCAGAACCAGGGCGCCGGCGGCAGGGCGAAAGGTGAACAGCGAGCCGTGTTCTCTGAGTAACCCCTGTAGTGAATCCATCAAGCCCACCTCCACCACCACGAAGCGAGCGGTCAGCTGGGTAGGGCTCAGCACCGGCATCCACCTTAGCCGGAGCAGGCCGGTGTGGCAGCTCCGGCGGAGCAGCCAACGCTCAGAGCCCAAGGAGAAGAATATCGGCAGCTTTGGTGGCAAAAATGGTGGTGGGAGCGGTGGGGTTAGAGTGCTCAAACTGAATGTGAACACATGTATTGGGTACCGGAATCAGTTGGGTTTTAGGGGTGATGACCATAAGGATGGGGTGGCCGGCAATGACGGTGGTGGTGGCGGTGGCGATGGTAGTGGCGGTGGTGGGGACAACGGAAGCCTGTTTAGCCTTAGGACCATCTTCTCTAAGAGGGTCAATTGATGTTAATCTTTTAGGGTTTATTTTCCTTCGTCTGCTGATCGTTTTTAAGTGTTTGTGATATATCTTTTGGTTGTATGTATTTATTTAGCCTCTCATTTTTTTTTTTGAAAGGAATTTAGCCTCTCATGAACTTACCTAATTTTGCCTTTCTTTTGAGGTTTTTTTTTTTTTTTTTTGAGTAAACCCTCTTTTGGTTAAGCCAAACTTAATCTCAAAAAAATTACAAAAACCTAGCATCCCCCGACAACTGGGGTAGCAAAGCGGAGATCAAAATTTTGAAAGAAGAAACCAAATTCGTGCTAGTCTGGATCAAGCTCTCTCCCATTGAAGAGACCGGTGTTCCTTTCCAGCCAGATAGACCATTGAATAGCCATGACCCCACACTTGAGAGAAAGTTTTTTTTACTGCGTGGGAGATTTCGCTGTAGATGTTAAGTGAGCATCTAGACCGTTCCCTAACATGCAGGAGAAAAGGGGAGCAGTATGATTAATTGTATGTTAAAAGGGTATGAGTGTAATTCATGGGTTCTGGTCGTGTGTAAAGTATAATCAGACGGCTCTCTATTAACGGTACGGATGCCTCACTCAACATCTGTACCAAAATCCCCACCCAGCAAAAAAAAAAACCCATTTAAGCTCGATAAATTTCCAAACCCTTCCAGCAAAGCATAGAAAAAATGGCAAGGACGAGATTGTTGGGATTAGGTATAAGAGGCCGATCATTTTTTTTTTTTTTAGAACCCTCGAGGCTAGGTGAGGGGGATTTGGCATGGAGCCCAACCTATTTATTAACTAGGCATCAAAGGAAAAAAAGTTAGAGACGATTACATACTACACGAAGGCTACCTGAGACGTCGGCGGGCATACCCACGCTCCACTCGACCACATAACATCGAATACGTCCAACCACTTAATCCATCGAGTGGTGATAGTTGCCTGTTCCCAACCGATGTGGGACTAATTAATCCCGAGAGAGATCACTGGCAGGAAGAAATCCAAAACAAATTTGCTTGAAACAATAATATCTTTAAGAAAGAATCTTTGGCATCTCTCTAGAATGAAAGACCATTGAATAGCCATGACCCCACACTTGAGAGAATTTTTTTTTACTGCGTGGGAGATTTCACTGCAGATGTTAAGTGAGCATCTAGACCATTTCCTAACATGCAGGAGAAAAGGGGAGCTGTATGTTAAAAGGATATGAGTGTAATTCATGGGTTGTGGTTGTGTGTAAAGTATAATCAGACGGCTCTCTATTAATGGTACGGGTGCCTCACTCAACATCTGTACCAAAATCCCCACACAGCCAAAAAAAAACCAACTTAAGCTCGATAAATTTCCAAACCCTTCCAGCAAAGTATAGAAAAAATGGTAAGTACGAGATTGTTGGGATTAGGGTATAAGAGGCCAATTTTTTTTTTTTTTTTTTTGAGAACCCTCGAGGTGAGAGGGATTTGGCATGAACCCCAATCTGTTTATTAACTAGGCATCAAGGGAAAAAGTTAGAGACGATTACATACTACACGGAGGCTACCTGAGAGGTAGGCATGCATTCCCACGCTCCATTCGATCACAGAACATCAAATACATCCAACCACCTAATCTATCGAGCGGCGATTGTTGCCTGTCCCCAACCGATGTGGGACTAATTAATCTCACAGAGATCACTGGCAAGAAGAAATCCAAAACAAATTTGTTTGAAACTATAATATCTTTAAGAAAGAATCTTTGGCATCTCTCTAGAATGAAAGGGCATCAAAGGTGAGAGGTCACTTCCCCTTCCTCGTTTCCTTTATGAGAAGGAAGTGTTGGGTTATCTTTCAAACAAATGCTACAGGGACCCATTCTCAAATAGAAAGAATAGGAAAGGAATTGAAAGAGGATAAAAATGAAATAACTTTTCTTTTGATCACGTTTTATTGCTAAGAATGAGAAAGAAAATGGGTTGGTGGTGTTGGATTGATTCGGGGGGATTGAGGTGGGGTATTGCAGAGAAGGGGGGGCACATGGGTATCCCTAGAATTATCGGAAGGTAACAAAAGACTGCGTGTGCTACAGTGAGCCGATCAGTACTAAAATGCAGGCCTGGCTCTGCCTGTCATGTGCTCAATGATCCAACCATCAATCAGACATGCCACCTCATGGACTGGACCTTTCTTGGAAGCTGTGCATAGGGATTTGTGCCGGAATCGGCTCCTCTGGAGTCCGTCCTTTGTTCGAGTCTTTGGAGTTGATCCTCGGATGAGCCCTGCTCATGCTTCAACGGCACGGATCCGTTCCACCTAACGTCAATGGTCAACAGATCGGTACGGTGAAAAGGACCGGTAAATGATCAAAATGTCCTCATCATCCCTTTTCTTTTTTCTGTTTCTTTCGAGCAGCTATGACGAGGTGAGCACGAGTAGAGGTGGTGGAGACGGGCACAAGCAACGGTGGCAAAGGCGGGGCGAGCAGCGGTGTCAGAAGCTAGCACAAGCAGCGGAGGTGGCAACGGCAACAACGACAACGAGCGCGAGTTGTAGCTGCTCGTCGTCGCTGCCCCGACGACAGCGAGTAGCGGAGACGAGAGGCCACAGCGTGGAGGGGTTTGCTTTGGATTAGGTTTAGGTTTAGGATTAGGTCTTTGGTTTATCCCATGACCTATAGAACTTAGGATTTAGGATTTAGGGTTTAGGATTAGATTTAGGGTGTGTTTGGCATTGGTTTTGGAGGCCTAGTTTTGCGTCAAAACTAGTTCCGCTTGCCAAACTGGTTTTGGAATAAGATTTTAGTGCGTTTGGGATTCGATTAGAAAATTGGTTTTCCAAACCAAAACCAGAAAATCATCAAAACCCAAAAGCAGAAATTTTCTGCTTTTGGGTTCTTCTTTTGGGTTCTTGAGGCAAGAAGGCAAAACAATAACTAAAAAAAAAATATTGTGGATAACATATATGTTGTAGAGAGAAACTATTGTAAAGAGAAAAAATTTAAACCATAAGAATATATACATATCATACTGTAGAGAGAGAAAATTATTATAGAGAGAATATTTTAGAGAAAATATATGATCGATATAAAAATATTATAGAGAGAGAGAATTCTAAAGAGAAAATTTAGATAAAGAGTATTAAATAAATAAATATGTAATGAGAAAAAATATTGAAGATAAAAAATATTATAGAGAAGAAATATTATAGAGAGAGAAAATATTGTAGAGAGAAAATATTGTAGAAAAAGAAAATATTGTAGAGAGAAAATATTATAGAAAGAGAATATTTTAGAGAGAAAATATTATAGAAATGTAATATTTTAGAGAAAGAATATGTTATAGAGAGTAGTTTAGATAGAAAATATTGTAGAGAGAGAAAAAAACATAAAGAGGAGAAAAATATTAATAATAGAAAGAGAAGATATCACAGAGAGAGAAAATATAATAGAAATAGAATATTTTAAAGAGAAAAAATATTATAAAAAGAGAATATTTTAGAGAGAGAAATGTTATAGAGCGGAAACTTTGTAGAAATAGGATATTTTAGAGAGAGAAAATATTATAGAAAGAGAATATTTTAGAAAGAAAAAATATTGTAGAGAGAAAATATTGTCGAAAGAGAATATTTTATAGAGATAAAATATTATAGAAAGAGAATTTTTTAGAGAGAATATATTATAGAGAGTAGAATTTAGAAAAGAAATATTATAGAGAGAGAAAATAATGTAGAGGGAAGAAAAATAGAAAGAATATTTTAGAGAGAGAAAATAGTATACAAAGAGAATATTTTAGAGAGAGAAATATTATAGAGAGAAAACATTATAGAATATGATATTTTAGAGAGAAAATTTTATAGAAAAAGAATATTTTAGAGAGAGAAAATATTATAGAAAGATAATATTTTAGAGAAAGAATATGTTATAGAGAGTAGTTTAGATAGAAAATATTGTAGAGAGAGAAAAAACATAGAAAAGAAAAATATTAATAATAGAGAGAGAAGATATCATAGAGAGAGAAAATATAATAAAAATAGAATATTTTAGAGAGAGAAAATATTATGAAAAGATAATATTTTAGAGAGAGAAATGTTATAGAGCGGAAACTTTATAGAAATAGGATACTTTAGAGAGAGAAAATATTATAGAAAGAGAATATTTTAGAGAGAGAATATTTTAGAAAGAAAAAATATTATAGAGAGAGAAAATATTATAGAAAGAGAATATTTTATAGAGATAAAATATTATAGAAAGAGAATATAGTATAGAGAGTAAAATTTAGAAAAGAAATATTATAGAGAGAGAAAATAACATAGAGGGAAGAAAAATATTAATTATAGAGAGACGATATCACAGAGAGAGAAAATATTCAAAAGAGAAAATATTATAGCAAGAATATTTTAGAGAGAGAAAACAGTATACAAAGAGAATATTTTAGAGAGAGAAATATAGTAAAGAGAAAACATTGTAGAATATAATATTTTAGAGAGAATTTTATAGAAAGAGAATATTTTAGAGAGAAAATATTATAGAGAGAATATTTTAGAAAGAGAAAATATTGTAGTGAGAGAAAATAACATAAAGAGAAAAAAATATTATACAGAGGAAATATCATAGAGAAAAAATAAGATAGAAAAAAAATATTGTTGAAAGAGATTGAAGATATTGCAGATAGAAAAAATGTTATAGAAAGATAATATTTTATAAAGAGAAAATATTGTAAAGAGAAAATGTTGTAGAAAGAGAATATTATAGAGAGAGAAAAAATATTGTACAAAAAAAATATTTTAGAGAGAGAAAATATTGTAAAGACAATATTTTAAAGAGCAAATATTTAAAGAGAAACTGAATGAGAGAAAATATTATAGAGAGAAAATATCATAGAGAAAAAAAGTAGGATAGAGAGAGAAGAAATAATATTATAGAGAGAAAATATTAGAGAAAGTGTTATATAGAGAATATTTTTAGAAAGAGAAAATCTTGTAGCAAGAGAATTTTTAGAGAGAGAAAATATTAAAGAATGAGTATATTGTAGAAAGAAAATATTGTAGAAGGAAAGTATTTTAGATAGAAAATGACGTAGTGAGAAGAGAAAATATTATAGAGAGAATATTATAGAGGTAATGTTGGAGAGACAATATTGTAGAAAGAGAAAATATCGTAGATAGAAAATATTGGAGAGAACATTTTAGAAAAATAACTGCAAAACTAGTTTTAAGCTCAAAACTGGTTTTATTGCCAAATGCTCAAATGTTGATAATTCTAGAACTGGTTTTCGATAAGCAAAAATTGGTTTTGCACAAAACTAGTTCTTGATATTCCAAAATCAAAACCTAAAATTTCAAAACCAATGTCAAACGCACCCTTAGTTTTAGAAAGGAACATCATGAAAATTAAATTTGAAATACAATAGGAGATGTTTTTTTTTCTTAAAATTTGGTTGTCTTTTTGACTAATTGATCTTTTGATCAGGGACGGAATGCTAACTCCTCCTATTTTTAATTGTAAGAGGCTGAAAAGATCAATCTCTGCCGTTGAAGTATGAGTGAGGCTAATCTGACGCCTCACATCAACGACTTGAAGAAAGGATGGACTCAAGCGGTGCTGACATCCTTAACCAATCAGTTTTTTTGTTTTTGGATAGTTCATGGAAGGGGGTAGGCCATAATTAGACCTACCGGTAGGGCTGGCAATTTTGGACCCGACACGAAATTAGCGGGTCTGGATGAGGATTAAACAGGTTCGGGTCGTAAACGGGTCGACACGAAAGAACCGTTTAATAAACGGGTCAGTTCTGGGTTTAGGGTCTGGACACGGTAGACCCGGGAAGACCTGCTTAAAATTCAACGGGCCGTGTTGGGTCGGGTCGGGTCTACACGCAATCCGATACTTTAATATATAGTACCAGCAGGTCTATTGGGTCGGATCGGGTCGAGTCGGATTGGGTCGAATCAGGTCAACTGAATAGACCCGTGTGGTAAACGGGTCTTGCAGGGTCTACCCGTTTATAAGCGGGTCAGGTACGGATTTAGGATCTAGACACGATTAGTTAAACGGATCGGGTCCGGGTGTAGGGGTTTTGGACACGACCCGAAACTAGACACGACACGAACCCGACACGACCCGACCGTTGACACCCCTACCTACCGGAGACTCCACATGCTAGCACAGCAACAGATGAGGCCCGCCACCAACGGCGGGGATACAGCCAAAGATCGACCATCACCCGGTGGGAAAATGTGTTCTCTAGCTGCTCGTTTGCTGTTCTGTTCTTACTTCTCAGCAAGTATATAGTATTGAATTCAAATCATCTGACGAACAGCACAGTGCCACGTGCCCTTTTGGACAATAAAGACAACAATTGGAAATTGTTACATGAACAAACTGGAGCTAAAGTATCCTCTCATGTCTATCCCTTTTCACTTTCCATGCACAGCTCGTGGAAGGGCACCTTCCATATGCACCCACCTGTTTAAGTTATGTGCCCACCACATTTTAGTATTTTTAACATCCATACTGCTCCCATCCCTTACCTCTAGCCAATCTAGTCCCGATGCCTCCCCCATCCCCCCTCCTCATCTGTTTCTTTCTTTCCAACTCCTCTTCCAGTCTCCACCGACACCCTCCTCCTTCCACGGACATTCTTCCTCCCACCTCCTTTCTATCTTTACCGCACCAAAACCCTAAGCCATAACACATGAAACATGTCCATGGGTAGCCATCGACGTTTCCGTGTTGGTGTCGACAAGCTGCCCGTAGACATCGACACGATAATGTTGGTGGCTACCCCGCCGTCGGACAGCCATGGACAAATGATTTGGGTTTCAGTGCTGGAAGATGGAGGAGGGAGGAAGAGGAGGAAACAACAGAGAAACTGTGGACGACGGTATGGGACTGGTTTTGAGGAATTGGGATGGCTGAAGGTAAGGAACGAGGACAGTTTGAAATTATTAGAGGTGCCAATACAGAAAATAAAGAACCGTGTGCCACCAAAATAAGGATGCCAAGCTAAGATTAAAACATGGGTGCAGATAGATAGACAGAGTGAGAAATGTCTAGCTAGAATTTTCAAATTTTATTTTCTCAACTTTCTCATAATCAAGGGCAACCAAATATCTTCGAATATTCTATATACATTCAATTGACACTAAACCAAGCGAATAATTTGCATATAAGGATCCATTCTTTTGGCGAGACATAAATAGGATGAAAAATTCATTTGCTTGAGACATTTATGGGCAATGATAGTGATGTCTCAAAAAATTAAATGTCAGATGTTCTTTTTAGCTGACGAACCATCTAAGTTTTCAATGGATCAAATAGATCTTAGCAAATAATGTCTCACCCGAAATGAGCAATCAATATCCGATCAATTCTTGTAGGACTCTAATGTGTCACCAAAATAGAAAAAAAATGAATCTTAAAAAACCATTTACCCAGGACATTGAACAAAATAATGTGGAATAAAATGAGATTACTCGAGTAAATCAATATCTAACCTAATTTACTCACCAAAAGAATGGACTCTAAATGCTCTTACTCTAACCTAAACTTGTTTACAAAATGTCATGCTTATTATTCTTATATAGTGGTATCCACCGAAGCCCTCCTACGGTGGTAACCTGTAGCTCTGTTTCAATAACTTCGATTTTTTGAATAAGTCTCGATTAAATCAGGACTTATTCAATAAATATTCACTACGCGACTCTTTTTTTATTTTTTAAAAAAGTCTCACTTTTATAAAAAAGTCACAATTTAATCCTGATTTTTACGTTTTAATCCCGATTAATTTTGTTTTAATCCGATCATGTATTGCTCAAAAAACATATTGTAACATCTATACATAAATATGTTTTAAAATTCTACCGTTTGTTTTCCGACTCTTTCCCGATCTTTTTGATTTTTTTTTCTATTTTTCCAAGGAGATAATGCCATGGAATAGGGTTTCTCTTATCTCTGTGACACCTTGGACGAAAACGTTATTTTGTCGGTATCCTGCTGATAGAGAGATAGAATGAGGTACGTTAGTCGAAATCGAGTTTCGTCAGTGCCTATGAGCTCCTGAAATTATTCTGTTTATTTTAAGATCCATATTCAATATGTTCTAAGCCATATTTTAGTCTTTACCAAAATACCCCTATGGCCCCTTAACACATGTGAATTAGGTTCTCAGGCTTCGAGCTTGCGCTTCATCGTGCTACTTCGTATCCAACTAGATCGGGGAACAATTCCTATACGCAACGACATGGTGGAACCTTCATGGTTCAGGATCTCTAGCTCCAACCGGATCCTTGATTAACTATTTTAGTGACACACGTAGCCACCCAGAGTGCGACGCGAGTTGAACTCTAGTGATCCTAAACTTAGGTTACTCCCTCGTAACCCTATTCTCTATTATACTTTGATAATCTTTAGCCCCTCTATTATTAGTGTCATGATTCGACTCGGGCGATGGGGAGCATCATTAGATTCTGATCAATCATCTGAGTATGATTTGATGACTTGTCATCTATAACACCACACATCTTCCCGTGCTATGCCTACCATCCGGAATATCGTCAGTCATACTGACAACCACCAGGCCTGGATTAATTGTATGGACATATTGACTCATCAAAACGCACTCATCTAACACTGAACGTCAAATAACCTGTAGGGATTGCATGTCACTCTAGTACCAGTCGGATAACCCAACGTACCGTGATATTGGATTATGGTAGGTCCGCATATGTTGGCTTATTAAAGCACCACATAAATGGTTGGCTCAGTGTATATTGTCCCTAAGGGTTAATGACATATTATCTATAGTAGTGAGACAGTTTATGCACGAGTGTCTGAATCACTGAACTATGCACCATCTTGGTTCCTGTTCAACACTATCATCGTGCTTGGTCAGGTGAACGAAAATCCCACGTTTCCGTGGTAGAGACTTCACCACATTGTCTACTTACCAACAGCTTATTCTCGGTGAAGCGACCGGCATCACCAAAGATATGAACTAGTTCTAGGTCTACACAGAACCGATCCACTAGGTCTCCCAAACATGAACCCACCATGTGTATTAGTGGCCTACTGTGTTTCCTATGATCCTTTATTATATATATGAATTATCATACACCAAAATAGTATTCCAATTAAAGCAATAACCAAATTCATCTTTATTAATGTTAACACAAAAAATTCACGCTCAGGACACACGAGCTACAATAAGGTGTGGGAAAATTTATGTGCTGTCTTGATCAGAGACTTCACCCCACAATTCTTAATTGAATTAGATGGTTTAGAAAGATAGCTATTATAATATATAGAGAGAGATGGCACATAGAGTTGTTGTCAAAGTTCGATCTTGTGACCTACATCTCCGAACGAGAGGTGCCACCTGATCTTCACTATAATATGAGTAAATAATGGGTGAGCATTCTCTCGACAGGCCAAGAGAAGCTTCCGTACAGTGGGGTTGCACGGAGCAACTAGAAGAGAACTCGAATGAAGAAGAGAGCTCTAGCATTATGATCCTCTTTTCCTCTGTTCAACTGACGAACCCCCTATCTGTAAGCCATAAGGGTCCTTTTATAGCTGAGGCATGTGCTCGATATGGCAGTAAAGACGTGGCGATGCTAAGGTGGTACTAATTCTGAACCTAGGCTTGTCTACTTGGGCTATTGCGCGGGCCCATATGGGTCTGGTCCAGTCCGGTATATTTTTGCACCCACAATTATCCCTTACCAATCGGGCCAGGGTTTTGTGGATCGGCTAGGATTTCCAAGAGCAAAAAAATTCCCCAAGCGCCATGTGGCTCAAGCTTGGACAATCTTTGGTATTGTGGGGCCAGTAGGCTCGAGCTACCAGAGCTGTCAGTTGAGTCACGGGTCGAGGCGGTAAACTTTTCAGAGTTAATCTTTCGGCTGAATTCTTACCATGCTTCGATGTGCCATGCTTCAGACTACGTGTTTCGGACTTAGTTTTTTTAACTGAATTCTACTATAATTCAATGTGCCATGCTTCGGGATGCGTGTTTCAAACTTACTTTTTCAGGCTGAACTCTACCATGCTTTAGTGAGCAATACTTCTAGATGCACGTTTTGGACTTAGTCTTTTTGACTGTATCCTTCCATGCTTCGGACTTAGTTCTTCCGATTGAATTCTACCAAGCTTTGGTGTGTGATGTCGGTGATTCTGGAAGAAGCTCAAGAGATGACAATCGATATTTTGTAATGTTTATAGATGACGCTTCGAAATATTACCACCTATACCTCATTAATACTAAGGATGAGGTACTTAGTAAATTTAAGATTTATAGAGCTAAGGTTGAGAACCAATTAGATGAAAATGTTAAGATCCTTAGATCAGAATGAGGAGGGGAGTACACCTCAAACAAGCTAAGAGAGTACTGTGAAGATTATAGAATACTCCATGAAGTCCCAGCTCCTTACACTCCCCAATCCAATAGTGTAGCGAAAAAGAAAAACATGATCCTAATAAACATGGTTAATTCCATGTTAATGACGACCTATTTTATCCTTAACCACATTACTTTCAAACACAATGATTTGAGCCCATACAAGATATGGAAATATAGAAAGCCCAAGTTAGATTATCTAAAAGTGTGGGGGTACCTAGCTAAGGTAAAGATCCCCGATAACAAAAGGAAGAAGATATGATCTAAGACAGTAGATATCATCTTTATCGGCTATGCTTCAGACAGTAACTTTAATCGATTTTTAGTATTTAACTCTGAAATAAACAAGATAGTCAATAATACCAGAGCATATTTGGGATCTCAATTGTATTATGCAAATGTGAATATGGCAGATGCAAATATTAGATAATACACTACTGAAGGAGTTCATACATAATATACACCGCGGATCAGTTCTTTTAGAAAAAAGAATTGCTCCTCTCATTCACCTTTCAACAAAGTGTAATTTTTCTTCTGCCTATATTGCACCAGACTCTGCTTTCCTGGCGGCTTAAGAAGGGGCATGGCGGTGCGACATCTAGGGAGGCAACCCTAGAAAGAATACTTCGACACCTAGGTTGATGTTGGAGGAATGCCGTCAAGTCCGATTCAAGGCGGATTCCAGCCTTGGAGACTCGTAACTTTCAGCAGGCGCAGTGGTCGACCCCGCGAGGATCCGGTTGCGAAACCTGATCCATTTCCTACTATTGATTTCCGACCCTCACTGGGTTTGGTTGGTGTTGGTGTTGGGTCATGTCGGCCGCTGCAATAAGCGCTGACAGCGAAGGGTGTGCTATGGTCTGTAGCTGATTCTGCTCCTCCTTGATCTTTTCACGATATTTTACTGTAAACATTTTCTATCAAAAATAAATAAATAAATTCATGATATATAAATTCCAAAAAAGAAAAGAGTGTATGTTAAAGGGTTATTTTGAGTTTGCCCCCCCAAATTTTACCTTGAATTAGACTTTACCCCCAAACCTAACTGTTCCGTCAGCTCAGCCCGCAAAACTTTATTTCTTTTCCGTCAGCTCACCCTTTCTCCTCGATGGTGAGCTGACGGAACAGTTGGTTTTGGGGGGTAAAGTCTAATTACTGAAAGTGTGGGGCGTAAAATCTAATTCAAGGCAAAAGTTGGGGGGCAAAGTCAAAATAACCCTATTTAGCAAAAAGATGAAGGAGTGCGTGGTGGTATCGATTCCCAATACAAATAAATTAAAAATAATCTGCATTCAGATATGCTTCGAGAGTTGCGTTTGAGAATATCTCTCTCTCTCTCTTCACTTCTTTACTTTCCTCTTTCTTTTCTCTCACTCTCTCTCTCCTCTCACAAAGAGCTCCTCCTCCTCTGGTTTCGGGTTTGGGATCGTGGGTGGTAAGCAATGGTGGACTGGGCGCCAGTGGTGGTGGGGGTGGTACTGTTCGTGCTGCTCTCGCCGGGGTTGCTGGTGGAACTGCCGGGGACCCACCGGCAAGTGGATTTCGGGAGCATGCGGACCAACGGGAAGGCCGTCGCCCTCCACACTCTCATCTTCTTCGCCATTTTCTCCATCCTCATCGTCGCCCTCCGCATCCACATCTACACCAGCTGATCGATCACCCCGATCCCCTACTCTCAGGATCTAGCTACGGTTACGGCTTCTCAATGCTCTCTCACTCGACCTTTCACCTGTCTATCTATCTATCTATCTTTGTTTTATTCAAAAAAATAAAATATATAAAAAAAAATTCCTTGATGGCAGCTTGATTCTATGTATCTTTGTTTTTTTCAAATAAGAAATTATATAAAAAAATTCCGTGATGGCAGCTTGATTAGCAATCTCAGTCCAACTTAGGCTTCGTTTGGTTCAGCACAGTAAATTGGTTTGAGGTAAGTAATCAGAATACTGTGTATGACTTATGTTATTTGTTTTGCAGTATCCGACGTAGTGAGGGGATTTGGTGTCTCTCGATTCCTCATAACTAGGGGGTGCAACTTGGGTCTGGTAAAACCGAGAACCGATCCAACCCGATCTAAATGGGTCAGGTTGGTTTGGGTATTTTGACTGGTTGGGTAGTTTTGTGGACCCGACTAAAGATGGGTCAGTTTCGGATCGGAGCCAGGTAGACCCGACCCAACCCGAGAACTGAACTCGTATATATTACGCCACATATATATGTCTCAGGTTGGACTTTTGGGCTACGTCATACTAGCACCCTAGTAAACATTACTTGTTTGCCTAACATTGAACCAACTATCAAGAGAACTCAATAGGTGGCTAAAGCCTAAAGTCCAACATAGATCTCTGGCTTGCTAATGTCTATTATTTTTTTAGATCAACTACCAATCCAAGAACAGACCCGAACCAACACAACCTTAGTGTGGGTTGGGTTGGGTTGGGTTTCGATATCATAGAACCGAAATAGTTCGGTTCGGTTCCGGGTTAGCTCAAACCCTAACCAACCCGACCCGAGTTTACCCTTACCTATTATTGAGGCAACTTAATACTGCAAAATAAGAGATAAGGTGAATACTCGTATCCAGAATAGTTCACATGATACTTCGAACCAAACGGAACCTTAATGCTTGTTCCAGTAGTAATGTTAGATTAGGGGTAGAATGGGCGATTAAGGTGGCATATGTGTATCCCATCGTGAAAGCACCTGCCCCCATCCGACACCGGCAGATTATCAAATCCCATGAGCTTCCATCTGGGTACAAATATCCCAACAACGGAACCCCATTAAAAACACAAGAGCTATCGATCTTCACCGTCTGTTGGGTCTAGGGGTGTAAAACAGGCCGGGTGCGGCATGTGGAGCTTTGAAAGCTTGACCTCTAAAAGTATAGATAACACATTAACCTCTGTACTATTTTTTTTCATTGTACATTATATGTAATCAATATATGTGTAACAAGTATATTGTATTTGGATAGGGCAGGGTTTTCGGGCTGGGTTGGGTCGGGCTACAGGCTCAAGGTGACGGCCTAAGTCCGGCCCTTGGTTTGTTTGGGCTGGATTCGGACCGATGGTTTTTTTTCAGACCCCTAATTGGGTCCCACCCAAATATTAGATAGAATGTCACAAATTTTGTTCTTTAGTAGACTATCCATCAGTGTGGTCCACATCTATGTTATGTAAAAAAATCTGCAAAGATAAATATATTTCCAAGACCCAATGACACCTAGAGGGGTGGGGGGACACGTGACGACAATAGATAGAGAGATTATCTTGGAGATCGGACGGAGCCAGATAACCCATCTATCGTTTTTGCTCTCCATTTTCAGTCTTGTGCATACGATAGACTATTTTTTTTGGAAATCTTGGAGATTAGACGGAGCCATACAACCCGTCTATCCGGGGGCTTTGTTGTAAAAGCACCAAATGCATGGCATGATAGAGATGGCTTTTTTTTTTCTTTCGATCTTATGCATATGTTGATGTGGTTATCCTTTGGCTATACATAGTACAAATGCATATGCGTCTTTCCTTCGTGATGCTCTAATATGGTCCTACATAGCAACCTTTTGGTCAAGTAGGTAGAAGAATTGGGGATCGGCTCCTCTCTATTCAGTATTTTTTTTCAAATCTTGAATTTTTACTCCGTACTAATATAAATTACCAAATATTACATGAATAAACATAGCGTTTTTATAAAAGTTACTACAAAAAACAAGAGTTGCTCTATCATTTTTAAAGCTCTATTTATAACAATTTAAAAAAAAATATTTTATGATTATGTTTTCATGCATTTTGAGTTACTGATCACCATATAATGCAATAATCAACTTTATTCCATTTTTCAGTCAGCAGATACACTTGTTTTACTCTCCAGCCCTAAAAAGTTAACTCTATAATTACGAAGCCTAATTAGTTTTTTCTTTTTAATATTTGGATCCCCAACAAACATATTATTCAATTCAATATACTTTATTAATTATGCACCCGTTATTTTAAACTAACTAAAGTCCATATACCAATACAAAATATAAAATTTACCGTAGATGTATAAAAAGTTTCTCTTAACGTATGAAAAGTTACTCGTCGCACGAATTAACGTACAATTTATCTGATGAATTTTTTGGTATATAGTGTGAATAAATAGAATTCAACCAAAATATGAATAAAGTTTATCCATAACATGTTATTACCACCTTTGATTAATTTTTATTTAGCAAATACAAAAATTATACCTTTAAAAAAATCCTAGATCTTCTCTGGGTAAACAATTCCTTTATTTTAGATCAAAAATAGCAGTTTCTAAAGGAGATAAATTCAATTATTAATTATTTTTTAAAAAATTATTGTTAATCTAAAAAAAGAAAGCAAGATCAGGATCAACCGGTGGTTTCTATACTTAAAAATCATCTAAAGGTATTTTGGGGGTTTTTTACATCGGTTAGTTAGATCGAGATAAATTGGATCTGTTAGTTAGATCAAAATTAGCCCTGGTGCTTCCTATATGCATAAACTGTTAGAGAGTATTTCTGATGTTTGCATAGGTGTTTGTTACAGGTTAAAGGTGTCAATCCTAACATTGACGCTAAAATGACAGCTAGTCGGATACCACGCTAAAGGAAACTATTCACAGGGACCATGTGTAAAATGAAAATTTTGGTTGTCCTTTAGACATGTTGAACTGTTTATTAAGGATGGCAGATAAATTTGCCGTTGTCAGTGGAAAGTATAAATAGAGCTTCAATCATGAGATGTATATTTACCTGGGGATAGCAAAGAAGTTTTCATGTTTCATCACCGTCAAACCATGCAGTGCTCTGATATCACTTGCTGAGATCGCTTTTCACTTGATAAAACCTTGCAAGAACTGGCCACCATAACAATTCCACTCTACTCCAGCAATTGGCTGTCAAGATGCCGACAGTGATCACTACGGGGGATGATCTTCTTCCGTTCGAAGACTTTACCCAACAATCAATCGATTTGACTTTGATTTGTTGACCTGAGCGTAGAATAGATATTGGAGGGTGGAGTAGAAGATAGACAAGGAAGTGGTATCGAAGTTCGGCCAATACCTATGTCTCTGTGTGGTAAGGCACAACCTTAATTCACTATCTCGGGAATGCATAGTTATCTCAGTAGGCCGAGGGTAACTTGTACACACAATCAGGTAAGAAATGATGCGTTCTTGATGAATAAGTGATAAAACATGTATGTTCTTCATCTGAGTTCTGTAACTCTAAAATCGGAAGAGTAACATTGAAATGGGAATTCCCTTCTCGATCTGATGTCGGCTCTGCTATTTATAGAGACTAAAAGCTGCTGGGTTCCGGGGTGGTTTCTACAAGTGCACTACTAAGCCCCGGGCTATGACCTAACTGACGCCTGTAAATTCATCAGTCCCGTCACCTACGAGACACCTTATGGAATCTCTACTCTTGTCCAATATATATATATTTTTTTTAAGACTTCGCCTCAAGTCCTATTAGTAGATGCTATATTAGCTAAAGGATATATGATGTTCCAATATTGCACTAAGTCCCCCAAACAGCACATGCTACAGCAAGTCCAATCCCCCAGCTTTCTTTTACATCCTTAAATGACAAAACTACCCCTCCAGCAAGAGTAACCATCCGTCTCCAAAAAGAACCCATTGTTGGTTGACAATGTGCATGTAGTGATTGCTACAGTAAAAAAACATTGTAGCAAAAAATATCAATTCGGTGTGATAAAACCAGCTCCAGCGGATTACTCATTCTCCAATGTATAACAAGAAGACCAAGGACATCCACATAGGCATTTGAGGCATGAGTTTTTTGGGCTACTCCAATGGGTTAGAGATTCTCCTCCTCTACCACCGAATTTAAAAAATAACTCCCAACTGTTCACCATATTCATGATACAAACATATAAGAACTATTTAATTAAAAAATACTATAAAATATGAAAAATAATAATTTTTTTAAATAATAGTATAAATTTTGAAAAAAAATCATGATTACTAAAAAAAAAATATTTTATAAAATCGGGTAATTTATTTTCTTTGACACATATTCTAAGGTGGCACGTTATTTCACATAACGGCTAATTTTTTTGTCGACTCTTTTTTATCTGTTGGACATGTATTCCGATACAGCATGCCTCTTCATCAATGATTTTTTCTGACTGTTGGACACGTATTCTGATGCGGCACGCCTCTTCATCAACTCTTTTTTTTGTCCATTGGACATGCATTCCGATACGGCACATCTTTTCATCAACGACTCCTTTTCTGTTCCTTGGACACACATTCCGATGTGGCACGACTCTTTTCTATCCGTTGGACACACATTCCGATGAACACAACTCTTCATCAACGACTCCTATACACCAATTGTTTCTCTAATAAATACCTAAGCCTTTTAACATTGGAATGACCATTTCTTCACACCCTCTCAAGCACCTCACACTTATATCCCTCAACTTCTAGTGTCATTATGACATCGCGCAATCACACAGAGGAGATCCTCGGCAACGATGCGGGCCAGGAGGAGATGCTTGCAACTTGGGATATATGGAAGCAACACCAAGAGGAAGGAGAGGGCTCAAACTTCAAGAATGAGGGGCTCGGTTGTAGGTCGCAGAACCATCTTCCGTAACCGAATTGAAGGGCACAACCGGCTGTTCGATTACTACTTTGCTAAGAACTGGGTTTACCCTCCCAACAACTTCCATCGTAGATTTCAGATGCGTTGCCCGCTCTTTCTTCGAATTTAAGATGCAGTGGAGAAGTATGACGATTACTTTAAAAGAAGAAAGACAACCGGAATCTCTGGACTCTCGTCGCTCCAGAAGGTAACTGCGGCAATAAGGATACTTGCTACGAATCTCCGGCACACTCTAGACGACTAGCTTCTTTTCGCAAAGACTATTGCAATTGAGAGCCTCGAACACTTTGTCCAAGCGGACATCGCGATATTCTCAGAGGAGTACCTGCGTAAGTCAAACAGCAATGACGTCGCACGACTACTATCGAAGGCGGAAGCTTGAGGATTCCCAAGCATGCTCGGCAGTATCATAGAGATAATGTTGAGGAGAAGATATTGTAGAAAGAGAAAATATCGTAAAGAGAACATTGGAGAGAGCATTTAGGGAAATAAAATGTTGTAGAGAGAATTGACATTGAGAGAGAAGAAAAAATATCATAAAAAGAAAATATTATAAAGAAAAAATATTGTAAATAGAAAATATTATAGAGAGAAAGTGCACTAAAGAGAAATATTATATAGAGAGAATGTCGGCAAAGAGAGTATTACACAATGTTTTAGAATGAAAAATTATTGTAGAGATAAAATGATATAAAGAGAGAAAATGATATATATAGAAAAAGAATGTGATGGATAGAGTATGTTATATAGATAATGTTTTACAAATAGAATATTTAAAAATAGATGAAATAACTGCAAAACTTGTTTTAGGCTCAAAACTAATTTTATTACCAAATGCTCAAATGTTGATAATTCTAGAGTTGGTTCTCGATAAACTAAAACTGATTTTGCACAAAACTAGTTCATGGTATCTCCCAGTTTTATTTAATCCTACAATGGAACACTAAAATTCATGGAATATCTGTAGTTTATCGTTCGACTACGTCAGAAAGATCAAAATAAGATATGAGGTAACAACGATCGCACAATTGAAAATATAAAATGAATGTAATTTGTAAATTTGATATTAATTCTAAAATAGACAAATTGTAGTCGATTGTCAAACAATACAAAGAAAATTTCCTCAACTATTCCTGAAATCCTATTTTCCGGAAGGCCTACATCAAGGCATCTTAGCATTTTTCCTTCATTGCAGTTCTTCATTTCTCTAACCTAAGGATTTTTTTTTTTTTAGTAGTTCTAACCTAAGAATTTTAACTCTAAAGAAAGATGGTTATGCATCTATGAGGCAAGAATGTTACAAAGAGGTATCATGATAATTTAAGGAATCAAAAGCCAAAAGCCCTCAAGGCATGTGAATTAGAAAATACACAAGACCTACAATGACATTGATAGAGATTTGTTAGAAAAGATTTGGAGCGGATTTTAGCAAAGCCCTTAATAGAAATGATCGATGAAGAAGGATTCATAGCCGACCCCAATACATGGGGCAAGGGTTGATGCTTATGGTTATTGTTGTGGCACTAAGGCATGTAGAGGTAGAATAAATGTAAGGAAAGTAACTATGCAGTAAGCAAAAAAATCGTCCCTAAGTAAATGAAAGGATGTTTGGCATCCAATTAAGTAAATAAAAGATGGTGATTAAATTAGGATCAATGTTCAATGAACAAAATGAATCATTCTTATAGTTCAGAAATGCTGACAAGTACGTAAGATACTAACAACCAGTCATTGATCCATCACCTGAACTGCAGACATGCATATGGATTTCCCTTCATTTCTGATTAAAAATAAAGTTAAACTAGAAAAACGGGGAAAAAAAACAAAGATTAAAAAAATTAATTATCTGCAAATAAAATTGTTCATCTTTAAAAAAAATGCAATTAGAAAGGAAAAGAAGATCAAATCATATGGAAGTGTATGTTCTTGTTTACTCATCACCTAAAGTGCAGACAAGTTATGAACATTGGATCATCACTTCACCCTACCATTTCCTTACTTTAAAGAAAATAAAAATACCAAAAGAAAATATATAACAGAGATTGAAAGGTGCCAGGTAGAAACTGCCAATCAAGAACAAGATCTATCGATTTACATCTTTCTAGTATTAGGTTTGAGGATTCCAAGGGTTCTTGGTTTGGGCTTTTTTTGTGGTTGGGTTTGATAGTGGCGCGCGCACACACACCCCACCAACAAAAAAAAAAGTCTTTGATATGTGTGTTGTGCATTAAAACCCATGGCATGAAAGGGCGGACTGAATTGGTAATGCATTAATCTTTCTGAATTCAACAAGCTTCAGTAAGTTTTACATTGGAAAATATATTAGACATCAAAGAATGAGGGGTTCATTTTCTGAGATATTTCTTCATGCACCTTATGTGCACACGTTGAGTTTTGTTAGTAGCAATCATCAAACAAAAAAAAAAAGCAGCAGCCCACCGCATGTCGAGATTTGAATGCTATTCATAAAATTATAACCCACTTCCTGGCTAGGGATGGCAATTATTCGGGTTTATCGGGCTACCCGACCCGACCCGACCCTATTGGGACGGGTTTGGGATGCTCAAAAACGGGTTTGGGACGGGTTTGGGATTTGCATTTAAAACCCGGTCGGGTTCGGGTCGGGTTCGGGTTTTACTCCAACCCGCCCCGACCCGACCCGGGTATATAACCTATCAGGCTATCATATGAGTCTTTGATGAGTAAGCATATCTTTGATGAGTAAGCATACCTTTGATGAGTATGCTTCCATCCAATAGTAAGCATACCTTTGATGAGTATGCTTACTATTGCTCTTAGCTTATCAGAATTTTTACTCAATACTCTTCTCCATGTAGAGCTGCAATTAGGTGGGTCCAAGAAGCTAAATATGCAGTTTTGGTGAAGCCGACCCGACCCGACCCGACCCGCAATGCATAAACGGGGCGGGGCGGGGCGGGCACGGGTTTTTTCAATGCTAATTGGGACGCGTTTAGGGATTACCCTTAAAACCCGACACGGGTTTGGGACGGGTATGGGCGGGATAAAATATAATGGGGCGGGTTCGGGATAGGGCCGACCCGCCCCAAACCCGACCCGTTGCCATCCCTATTCCTGGCAGGCACTCAGCAAGGCTGGCGTGACCGACTCCATCGCTGGAGAATGGAGAGATTTCTGAAGAGATGGAGGATGCTTGATTATAAATTGAGACATCAATTACTTTTTTTTTATTATGTGAAGTGGGGGAGGAAGATAGATGCTCAATTTCTCTCTTCCTTAATTTTATCAACTTGTGCCTATCCTTTTCCTCAATTTATTTCCTATCCCCATCTTCTTTACCTAATTTCTTTCATATCTTCTTTACCTAATCTTCTTCATTCCCATGTAATTCAAAGTTTTGTTCTAGATTGTATCCATGATTTTCTGTATTTGAATAATCCTTATTTTCCGTGTGATCTCTAATTACTTTGAAGAAGTGCAATAATTCTTTCGGTAACCTTATTTTTTAACAACATTGACCACGTTGCACAACAGATGCAGCCTTAAATAGAAATGAATTGTGAAGGATTCATAAAGCCGACCCCAAGTAGATGGGACATGGCTTGACGGTTTTGGTTATGATTTATTGACCAAGTTGCACAGTCTAGGTGCTATCTAGACTCCATTTAAACCAAGGTTAACCTATGAGCAGCTCAGGTATCTACTAGTCCTATGCGGGGAGATTGCCAAGATCGACTAAAGCATTGAAACATTTCCAGGAATCGAATTGGAGCTTTTAATGCACTAGTTCAAGAAAGGTCATCCATGATGTGTTTCATCTCATGTGAAGATGATATAAACGATGATGGAAACCTCAGAATAAATATACATCGAGGTTGTGATCTGATTGTTTACTAGGTTCTTGGAATGGCTTCCAATTCAAATATCAAACTGGTTATTAATTGGAGAAAGAGTGAGATCCACCCAACAGGGTCGAAAAGGAGAAGATAGAAAGAGACATAAAGATCCGATAAGGATTTAATCATTCCAAGAAAAAAGATATTGAGAAGCATTGTCGATTCATATAAAAAGTTTGACACTTACCACCCTATGATTACAAGTTCCCAAAAATCCTCGAACTTTATCCTTCAACAAGGAAAATCCTGGGTACCATTTCAGACTATAAATGTCGTGATCAAGCTCCAGCATTCAAAAAGTACACCATCTAAGCAATATGATCTTACAATAACTGCATAAAAACTAAGGCTGTTTACGGTTTTGTTCGGTAGGTTTTGATGGCCTATTTGTCACTGAACCGATCATGTCGGTTTTGAATTCGACGGAAACGAAACCGAACCGACTTCGATAAACCTATTATTAAACCGACCAATCGTAAGTCGGTTCAGTTCGGTCAGTTTGTTTGGTTTTGTTTTGCGACCATGAACTAATCATCTCTAATGAGATTGTTTTACCATCCATGACCTTCCAAATGGTGTTCATCATTCAAAGTTATTTCAAAATTATGCCTATAATAGTTAGCATTAGCTATGATATTAATTATATATCTCAAAATTCTACACCAAATCATGTCATTGTTCATAGTATGTTGATCATCTGATTGGTCAAGAATAGAACATGTTATTCATAATAAACCTCTTTGGTTCAGATCGGTGTGAAACGGTTTTTTTTTTTTAACGAAACCGAAACCGAACTCCAGTTTTTTTTTTACGTTCCAAAACCGAACCCAACTTGTACATCTAAAAACCAAACCACTAACCGATTTTTTAGTTCGGTTTGGTTTTTCGGTTAAGTCGGTTTTTTGAACAGCCCTAATAGAAACCCAAAACATTTCCCCAAATAGAAACCCAAAACATTTCCCCTAACAGAAACATCAAAACTAGAAAGAGAGACCTTGAGATATATGTGAAGATGTAATAGAAATAAATACTTAAAGAATAAAGGTGTATCTTCCATGAATTCCGAGGATCTATTATTAAAAAAAAGAGTGAATGCTCTGCTAAATTTTGGTATACAGAAGGCTCATAACCAGGGTTCGTAAAAGCACCATCCAATTCAAATCATATGTGCAACACCATCCTCTGTTCCGACCACAATTCCAACAAAATCACAACATTTTACCAACTACATCGTAAAACCCCAAAAGATTCAATCTTTATCTACCTTAATAGTAAGAAAAAGCGGTAACCTTCATCATGATCCACTCCTTTTGGCTACCAACAGCAGATTCCCAATAATTTTTAGAACATGTACCTGCGGATCCACATGATTTCTCAGTCAGTGTGAATTAAAAAGAGGATTTGGATCAGAAATAAGGATTCGCAGTCAAACAAAGAGAATCAATCGAAGGAAACCTACCCCGACATTTCCTTCGGGGGCGGTCCGGCAGCCGAGGGTGCGCCGGGGCAGAGGATCGCGCGCCCCAGGCCGGAGAGATTGGAAAGGAACCCGACGACGTAGAAGAGCATGACGAGGCCGAGGACCCACGGCATCATTATGAACCCAATCACGAAAGTCACTGACCCGCAAATCATCAGAGCCAGCGACGCCCCGAGCAGCAGCGAGGCGAACCCCGCCGGCGACACTTGCGGCCGCCTCCCGCTCACGGCCCGGGAGCGCCGTGGCGGCGGGAGAGACGAGAGCGGGGAGGGCGCCGTGCCGCCGGCGGGGATGGCGATGTGGGGGGTGCGGAGGATGGTGAGGAGGAGGGCGCAGAGCTCGTAGATGAGCCGGGATATCTGGTCCTCGCCTCTCATCCTCGGCAACCCAAACCGTAACCCTAATTCTACAAAAGAGAGGAATGTGAGATATAAGTAGAGAGAGGAGAGAGAGAGAGAGAGAAGCGGTGGGATGAGATCGTGAGACGGCGGCAAATCCTCGCGGTGGTATATTATTGATTTAGGAGATTTTATTTTTCTGGAATCGAGGCGAGTGGATAGGCTCGGAAAACTCTTCTCTCTCTCTCTCTCTTCTCTTCTCTCTCTCTTCTGTGCTGTTCTCTATCTCTCTCTCTCTCTTCTGCGCTGTTCTCTCTCTGCCTCTCCCTCTCTTTCTAGACGTTCGGTTTGATTGCTCAGGTTTTAATTCCCGGCTAATTCGAGAGGATTAGAGACGTTGAGTGTGTCGGTGAAGCGATTGGGAATTAAAACATGAGCAAAACATTTTTTTACCCGAAAACCTGAGTAAAACATGTGTATCTTAGCTGAAGGGTAATTTATTTACCCCCACAAAATTGACCAGCTTACCCCCTCATTTAGGGATTGCAATTAAACTGGTTTAGCATGTTACCAACCCAATCTGATCGAGTACGATTTTATTCCAACCTCCTTAAAGAGGTTGGATGTTTCCGGTCTCTCTCTCTGGTCCATATCGAGGGCTTTTGGTCATGAAAAGACCAAAAGCCCTCGATATGGACCAGAGAGAGAGACCGGGAACATCCAACCTTTTAAAAGAGGTTGGAACAAAATCGTACTCAATCTGATTCTATTGGCGGATTTGTGATGGGATTAATCGGGTTTCGAGCATGACCGGGTTTAGCCTATCTCACCCCAAATCCAACTCAATTAAAGACATAAATCAATTAACAAATATATTAATATCAGTTGCACTTGCCATAGCTTAAAATTTTGTTTTGATGAATGTATTGTTTAAAAAATAATAATAATAATATCCTTTTTTTAGTTAAAGTAAATTTATTTTGTATTATTTTTGTTAATTCAAACCCAAACAACTTGCTTTCATTCATGTCCTCAACATGGCGGTTTTGATTTTTTCCAATATAAATGGGATGGGTTTATGATTTTTTCTAATATAGTGTAGGGATGCTTCATTATGTGTTAATAAGGACAACGATGTAAGTTGTGGGAAATGTGTTGTGTTCCATGTGATCAAAGACATATAAGTCCATAAATTTGGATGCTAATTGTCATTTTTTTTCTCAAAAAAAATAGAGAATTTTCATAGATTGGGTAGAAAAGTTCAGAAAAATGGATTTTACATACACCACTAACAAATATTAATGTTTATGAATAGCTGTCTTTTAAGTTTTATTAATAATCCATTGACATATCTTGGTATTTGCAAAAGAGATCATGTATCTAATTGTTTTTTACCATTCTACTCCTACACAACTTTGTCTTTGTGCACGCCAGCATTCATCGGTGCCTATGAAAGCTATCATCGTCATCCGCATCCCGTCTCCTTCCTCCTCCCCCGATAATAGTGGGGAAATTTTTGAACACAACTATTGTACCATACAATCGCGGGGTCCACTCTGATTCAAGAGATATGGGTAACGTGCTCCAGTTCATGGGGGTAGTGGCCCCCAGCATTCAGAGTGTGCTAATAGGCTCTGGGGACAAGGGGCCTCGTGAATGTATGGTACAACTACGATTGTGCTAAAAAAAATTTCGGCAATGGTGACCCACTAGGCCTATCAATTAGGCCCTCCCAGAAGGACACTCGGTCCATCCCGACCTTTATATGTCACCAGAATGGGCCTATCGGGCTTGGGCTTAGTGTTTTCCGACCCAGCCCATTTTATTCATAGTATTCATGACTGATACCTTTGTATATTTGTTGCTTGTTGTTTGCGGCTATTACTAAGATATTTCAAAAAGAAAAATCCAACATATATATATATATATATATATATATATATATATATATATATATATATATATATATATATATATATATATATATATATATATATATATATATAGAGAGAGAGAGAGAGAGAGAGAGAGGAATGTTACAGTGAGCTGTGAGCTTCGGGTAGAGAGAATGAGCTACCCTCATTTTGATCCCCCTAGGAGTTTTGGAATTTGATGAAATTTGGTGAGGATGTTATCTAGAATAAGATGATCATCCTCACTAATTTTCATCAAATTCCAAAACTCCTAGGGGGGTCAAATGGTAGAAGCATTATCTACCATCCGCAGACACCGTTAATTTTGCTTTTACCATTTGATGACCCTAGAAGTTTTGGAATTTGATGAAAATTGGTGAGGATGATCATCTTATCCTAGATAACATCCTCACCAAATTTTATTAAATTCCAAAACTCCTAGGGGGATCAAAATGAGGGCAGCTCATTTTCTCCACCTGTAGCTCACAGCTCACTGTAACATTCCTCTCTCTCTCTCTCTCTCTCTATATATATATATATATATATATATATATATATATATATATATATATATATATATATATATATATATATATATATATATATATATATAGAGAGAGAGAGAGAGAGAAATGAGTTCCTATAACATGTCATAGAGAGTACCCTATGACATATGGTGAGTTAGTAACCCTAGAATATTTAGAATGTTCTGAATTTTTATGAGGATGATCATTCTATCTTAGATAGAACCCCCGCAAAAAATCGGCTCATTCTAAAACTTCTAGAGGCATCAAATATGATTTTCAATTTAACGGTTAAAATGGATGGCCGATAAAGCTTCTAGCATTTGATGCCCCCAACAAGTTTAGAATGCTTTGATTTTTTGTAGACATTCTATCTAAGGTAAGGTGATCACCCTCAAAAAAATTCAGCACATTCTAAACATTCTAGCATTACTAATTCACCATATGTCATAGGGTACTCCCTATGACATGTCATAGGAACCCAGCCCTCATATATATATATATATATATATATATATATATATATATATATATATATATATATATATATATATATATATATATATATATATATATATATATATATATATATATATATATATATATATATATATATATATATATATATAGCGGTCTGGCAAACTCAAGTAGGGTGGGACTTGGGCGGGTCTGACCTGAACCTGACCCGCCCAACCCGAACAATGGTCAAATATGGGCAAAGCTGGTTAAAAACTTGGACGGGTTTGGGCACCGTTCTTCCCAACCTGAGAAAACGATACACGAAGGTTGAATGCTTTGGTAGTTTTGTTTTTATGAAAATCAAAGGCTGTCTGTTTGATATTGAAGGCTAAGAATTCGTTTGAAACATGTGAGGATATATGTTGGATTTTATATTTTTGTTATACAAATCAAAGATTTTTTTTATGCAATTCAATAGTATGTTGGGTTTTTTCCCATCTATTTATGTGCACAAGCATTTCTAATTGGACAACAAGCTCAACCCGTCCATTATTTTGCAAATTGGACAACCCGAGCAAACCATACAATTAGAATGGGTAAGCAATGGTTGGGCTTCCATAAGTAAAACGGGTTAAGATTTGTGCAAGTCGGATTGGGCATGGGCAGACCTTTCAACCCGCCCAAGTCCCACCTTTAAACTCAATTGAGAGAGTAGAGGTGCTTTCACCTGTATTAGAAGAATCATCTAGATTACATGTAACAGCTTAGTTTGGCAAGTTGAAGCATATTGACTATTCAAATTCATACAAAAAAATTCAAGCAGGTTGACTCATGCTTGGCCTAATAAATGGAACCCACCAAAGAACATAGCTCTTTAATGGAAAGCTGACGACTCTATTATTCTAACTCCAAAAACACAGTGATCTTGAACTTATATAATTAATAGGGGTGGATCTGACCAAAGTCCTCAAAGGGCAAGGCTAGGGCTCGTGGATTTTAGGCCCTTTGACAGTCCTAGCAAGCACTAGTGATGTAAAATGATCATAAAGTTGTGTATATGAGTGATTTTGTAAAAATCAGAGGCATGTGAGGATATTACTTATAAAACATAAAAGTCAATGAGATTATTTGTAAGATCAATATTTGTTACAAGTGTATTAAAAAAAATTAAAAAGAATTTTTTAAAAACATCATTTGCTTTTGAGAAATTTATTTTAATAATCATAAGTAAAAAATAATTTCAAAAATAACTATTATTTTCTATCTGGATGTTACATTAGCAACTTGTAGAACATTTCATGTCTAGCAAAAACGATAAGTATAATATTATTTTTAATTTTTATATGGCATGTAATGATCACATGTGGTTCACAAGTGTTGAATTTTTGTTAGCTTTTTTGAAATCGGTAAATAAAGCATCAAGTTCAAAACCGGTAATTGAAATATCGATTTTATTTGACATGGGGGTTTTAGCACATTGCTAGTTCGGCTGCCACGTAGTAAAAAATGACTATTTTAAAAATTATTTTGGATTTAAGGCTATTTAAATGATATATTTTTTAAAAAAGTGCTGTTTTGAGAAAAAAAGATTATTTTGAGTTTGAATCCTAAATTTTGCCTTGAATTAAACGTTACCCCTATTTTTCATTAATTAGACTTTACCCCCCAAAACTAACTGTTCCGTCAGCTCACCCTTCAAAACATTATTTCTTTTCTGTCAGCTCACCCTTTCTCTTAGCTGGTGAGCTGACACCCTTTCTCTTAGCTGGTGAGCTGACGGAACAGTTAGTTTTGAGGGATAAAATATAATTAATGAAAATATGGGGGCTAAAGTCTAATTCAAGGCAAATATTGGGGGGCAAAGTCAAGATAACCCAAAACAAAACTTAGAAAAAGCAAGTATGGGGGGGGGCAAAGTCAAAATAACCCAAAACAAAACTTAAAAAAAGCAAGTAACATGAGTAAAAAAATTAGATGCGGACGATGCGCACGAGAATTCAGTATGCGGGCGCCGTACCGTTGATCTTCTCAAAAAGAGGGCTGAGCAGGTTTACTGATCGGGGCCCACCTACATCCAAGAGCTATAAAAGTAAGTTGCATCGGTACGTCTCATTTTGATAATCAGCCCCTCCTTTAACCTGCTCTATAGGTTCCTATAGATATCTGGCACTGGCAGAGGCTGCCAACCGGATACAGCTGGGTGCTGGTCGTTGTGGTCACCGGTTGGGGGAGTGGATTATCAGAAAGAGGGGTTACGATATCACCAATGGATAAAACCCAACTCACGCCGTGTCTTTATACGGCTAGGAGGAGGTGTCGAATAAGAGTCGTCCACGTGGCAGAGTCTGCACTTTCCGGGTCCGACGCTGGGGTCAGAGTCGGCTGTTTACGTAACTAACATTATCCACAACAGTGGGCACCCGTGCGTCTGTGGACTGTGAAGGAGCCACAGTCGGGAGGGATTATGACTTATGAGCGCAGAGGGAGTCGAGGGACACGACAAACTGGTTCAGCGGTGGAACCGACGATCACAGCCGTCCGATGCAGTCAGATGGACCCACCCTGAATCGCCGCCAGCTGCTGATGCGGGCGCCGTGGGACCCAAAATGTCGGGACGGTATGAACGCACAACGGAATTAAGCAGCTTATTTTTCTGTTTTTTTTTTCCTTTATCCTGAAAGGATGAAAGTGTATTTTCGAGAGGTTTTTCCCGGAATGACCCCCAACTGCCTCGTATTGCTCCAACTGACCCCCTTGCTTTATGTTTACTTTTGTGACCATCGGTACGTGAAAATTTCACGCACAAGTGCAACAATTCGATCACGGCTTTGTCCTTTTGATGGAATTTTGACTGTGTCTTCATCTTCCCCAACACCGAGTGTCGTCTGAAACCACCGAAAATCACAGTAAACCGTCGAAAACCCACACCGACATCGACGATGCAAAATCACAAAAGGTATGTCCCGTTGTCTAAAGCCCTTTTTTTTTAAATCGCTCCCACTCTCCCCGAAATTTTATAACCCTATTTTTTTTATTTTATTTTTATTATAATTCATGAGGTTATTATTATTATTTTTGTTTTCGTTTTCAGTGTTCAATCGAAATACAACAATATTGCGTCTGGACCTATAAAATTCGTATTTCTTGTGATCTATGATATGAGATTTTAACATATCTATTTTTGTTAAAAAATATCCCTCCTACTCTCCCATAAAGTCTAAACCCTGGTCATCTCGGTTTGTTTTTTTCGTTTGATTACGTAAGTGATTCCAAAATCTCTCTATAATCCAAACGCAACGATATTGTGTTTGGACCCATGAATCATATTCATCATATACCAAAGGAATTTGGCTGTGGTATTGGATTTGCTCAATTTTGAGTATGGTATGAGTATTAAAATTATATATCTAATAACAATTTGTGGGCTTTTAGAATATATATATATATATATATATATATATATATATATATATATATATATATATATATATATATATATATATATATATATATATATATATATATATATATATATATATAACTCATTCCATATTAAAATAATTTAAGACAATTAGTTAAGAGTTTGGCCAATGGAGTAGAGTTTGAATTTCAAAAAATTGCATAAAGATGAGTCGATAATTTTGAAATATTTTCGATACTTAAATAATTTTATTGATCTTTGTTCATAGTGTCGATAACTCTGAAATCCTATGTGACTTTGAAGAGTTGTGGAATTTAGGTATAAAATTCTATATCTTACGATTCCTATAGGATTTTGTAGTTATCGACTCTATGAATAATGACTGATCAAACTGTTTAAAATATTTTTGCATGCGCCTATGGAGTTATCGACTCATCCTTGGGCAATTATTTAAAATCCAAATCATAATTAATTGGCCAAAGTCTTAACTATTTGCTGATTCAAATAGTTTTGTCACAACAGGACTTTCCACAATATTTTCTCCAATCACTTGAAGTAGACACTGTGGGTGCAAAATCTGGCTAACGTCCAACGGTGGGACCCGTAGCCCTGCCTGGGGCCCATGGGTATGACGGTGGGACCCGCAGCCCTGCCTGGGGACCACTTGCACTATCTGAGGTCTGGTAAATCTCCCCGGATATTTACCAAACCCTGGATATTCCTGAGAATATTCCTGGAATATTCTCCAGATAAACTAATCCCTTATAAATAACAAACCCTGTAAATGATTCCGGATCCAAATTCAAGATCAAAAACCCACTTTCTGTTTTCTAGAGCTCCCTGAGTTTTCTGGTTTTCAGACTCATTTTCCATCCTCTGATTACTTGTAAGAAGCACTCCTCGGCCTGTCGAGAGTAGCTCTACTGTTTACTTAAAGATAGTGGATTCAAAGGTTGCGTCTTACTGCACGGAGACGTAGTCTTCGGCCGAACTTCGTCACCATATCCTGTGTCATCTATTTCTCTACCTTTCTACTCTACAGTGCTTGTGTGACAGCCCAGCAAGTCACAACTCAGCGCTTCGAAGCGCCCCACATCCCGAAGGGTCAAACCTTCAATCGACTGTTGGAAGAGGGTCACGTACGACGGCTGAAATCCTCATCCACAGTTTGGCGCCGTCTAAAAGGGTTTCTAGGCAGAAGTTTTAGGATTGAGGGGTTTTTTGCAAAAAAATCCATGCCACCCAGAATCTTTGACCAAACCCCCTTGCTCCTGATTTTTTTCACACTTTTTGCACAAGACCCCCTACCCCTGAATTTTTGCACAGAACCCCCCTGCCACATGATTTTTTGCACAAACCATCCCTGCCCCTAACTTTTTACACAAAATCCTCTGCCCCTGACTTTTTGCACAAAACCCCCTGCCCTTAATATTTTTTGACCATCGCCCCTAGATTTTTTAGCTCGAACCAACTTGCGCGCAGCTATTTTTGTAACCCCAGTCAACCAGATTACCACCTACCCAACTGGGAGGGGCTAACACACCAGTAGTCGGTCCCACCCAACGGGTCTGCAGACGCACAGCAGTCGGCCCCGGGCAGGGGGTTGGCAGGCAGACGATGGTCGGCCCTGCACAACGGGTCGGCAGACGCACAGCTATCGACCCCGGACAGGGGGTCGATAGATAGACGATGGTCGGCCCCGGACAGGGGGTCGGCAGACAGATAGCAGTCAGCCCCAGATAGGGGGTCGCCAGACATACAGCTGTCGATCCCGGATAGGAGATCGACAGGTAGACAATGGTCGGCCCCGCACAACGGGTCGGTAGACACACATTAGTCGGCCCTGGACAGGGGGTCGGGAGGCAGATAACAGTCGGCCCCGCCCAACGAGTCAGCAGACAAATGATGGTCGGCCCCGCGCAATGGGTCGGCAGAGGCCTAAAGGTCGGCCTCACGTAGCAGGTCGACAGACAGATGACGACCAACCCCGGACAGAGGATCGGTAGAAGAGCGATCAGCTTTGCACCAGGAAATCCCAACCAGCTAGGTTAACACCTATCTAGCTGGGAGGAGGTAACCGTGGGTGCAAAAACTGGCAAACGCCCAACGGTGGGACCCGCAGCCCTTCCTAGGGCCCATGGGTATGACGGTGGGACCCGCAGCCCTGCCTGGGGCCCACTTGCACTATCTGAGGTCTGGTAAATCCTCCCGGGTATTTACCAAACCCTGGATATTCCTGAGAATATTTCTGGAATATTCTTCAGATAAACTAAGCCCTTATAAATAGCAAACCCTGTAAATGATTCCGGATCCAAAATCAAGACCAGAAATCCACTTTCTGTTTTCTAGAGCTTCCTGAGTTTTCTGGTTTTCAGACTCCTTTTCCACCCTCTGATTACTTGTAAGAAGCACTCATCGGCCGGTCAAGAGTAGCTCTACTGTTTACTCAGAGATAGTGGATTCAAAGGTTGCGTCTTACCGCACGAAGACGTAGGCTTCGGCCGAACTTCATCACCATATCCTGTGTCATCTATTTCTCTACCTTTCTACTCTACAGTGCTTATGTGACAGCCCAGCAAGTCATAACTCAGCGCTTCGAAGCGCGCCACATCCCGAAGGGTCAAACCTTCAATCGACTGTTGGAGGAGGGTCACGTACGACGGCCGAAATCCTCCCCCACAGACACATGACCTAAATTAATTTTCTCTGTTAGAAATTACTATCTAGTTTTATATCGACATAGTAATCTTATATTTTCATATATGTAAGACAAAATATTATGTTGAATCTTTCACAATCTTGATTTTTTTAAGTTTATTTCTCTTGTAACTATTACATATAATTATAGATGACCATATCCCTTATCATTATTTGTGCATCGACTCTGACATGTATTTCATCAATGCAATAGAAATGATAAAGAATTTCTCCACTTACCGTTTGTATTTTCTATAACAAAGAATCATTCATAATCCAAACTATTTTCTATGTTGTTTAAAATAATAGGAGAGTTAGAAATATTTTTTTTGATATTTAAATTCATAACTTTGTTGACTTGTGCTAAATATGTATGTACTACCCCTTTGTTTAATTTTTCAAATAAAATATAAAGAATCTAAAAGAGGAAGAGGGAGAGCAAGTATAAGTGGAAGAAGTCCTGGAAAGAAAATAGAACATCTTCACGCCTCTATGGCTGAAGCAAAACAGAAGAAAAGAAAGGTGCTTGATAGTCCGCCATGTCCCATCTTGGATTATACAGTCATTCCGTCTGCTCGGAATACTACTTCATTTATTGGTCAAATTTTAGAAGCGTTTAAAAAATATGAGCGGCGTACAAATATATTTAAAGAATCATGTTTTGGATTTTTACACAGGCTTAATATTAGTAAGCCTATGTTTGTCCCCCAATTAGCATATTATTTTTTGTAACATCACGTGTCAAATATATTGTTTGAGATTGAGGGCATACAAATCCAATTAGAGCCAAAGGAGTTCACCCTTATCGCAGGCCTTAAGTATTCGCTAGGTGAGGTTCCATATATCCTTGATGAAAAAGGCATTACGACTATTTAGTGAATGATTGAATCAGGATCTCTAGTTGTGATTTTTTTGTACCATATTGAAATCTGGGTCTCTAGTTATACTATATTTTAAAATCCAAGGTATCTTGTTATTCATATTTTTGTTAAGCCAAAACGTAATAAACTTTTTAGCCTAAGATAATTACGTTTCTTTACTGTAGTGACCAATTGTCGTGCCCACATCCTTATCATGGGAACGACTCTTATTTTATGTAAATAATTTTTTTAAAGACATGATTTTTTGAAAAATCATTTATGCTTTTTAATCCTGATTGGTTGCGTTTTAATATCATGTATTGCTCCAAAATCTCATGTAGGCACGACATATTATTTTTAAATCTCGTCTAAATTCTACCACTTGTTTTTCGACTCTTTCCCAATCTTTTCGAGTTTTTCTCACCTTTTCTGACTTCTCTCCCTAGCCGATTTTTTTTTTCTGAATTTTGACTTGGTAACTATGCTTAGAACAAGAGCTTATATGCATGTAATCTCTTCATTTCGTCACTCACGATGATATTACGGGTGAAAGCATACAAGACCCTACTCTTGCAAGCAAAATAAAGTACAAATGAGATTTTCAGAAGAAACTCATATAAGTCAACAACCACACATAAACAACCGGGGAACATGTCAACAACCATACATAATAAACAAAAAAAATACTCGATGCTCAGTCCAGAGTAACACAAGTCAACAATCACACATAAACAAGTGTACATGTCAACGACACACACAAACTAAGACAAAAACACTGAGCACACACACGGAGGTGGTACAACTGCTATGGCTATCCCGACTGCTACTGAGGAACCTCATCATCGAAGGAATTGGTGAGAGCTGTAACCTGCTACTGACACGATCGACTACGCTGATCAATGAAAAAATAAAATAAAAAATTAAGAAATAATAACAACTGAAACAAAACTTTAACTTTAAACCAATTTTTATAAGAAAAATATTACATTGATATCTCCAATGTCGCATTAGCGCCCTAGGCACCCGATATGTGACCATGATTCATGCATGCATCTTCGCTGAAGCTAGTTGTGAATGTTCATCTCGACACACATCAATGCATAAGTGATCACGATCCATGCATGCATGCACAGAAGCCGAAGAGATGTCACGCTCTGCAACAGCCTAGTCATCCTCCTTGGATGTAGTCGTGATCCTCACAACGACTAAGACTTGTTGTCCATACGCTCTTCCTTTTTCTTGCCAGTCTATGCACCATTTTTCAGCTCTTCAACCGAGAAGCCCATCGGACGAATCTTCTTCCGAGAATTCCTTCAACATAAAGAGTTGTGCCATGATTGAATAAAAAGACGATGAGGGTGTATTTTGATCATAGCTAGAAAGGGAAGTGATAAGAGAGAAAATGAGAGTAAAATTCAAAATAGAAGTTTGATAGTGCAAAATAGAATCAGACCTTGCACTGAGTGTTCTTCGCGGGATATGAGGCTCTCATATCCTCTATTATGAACCCGCCAGCGACTTCTTCACGACCTCCAGCATCAACTTCAACATTGCCAGCCCACTTCAATGGGCTCTATATATATATATATATATATATATATATATATATATATATATATATATATATATATATATATATATATATATATATATATATATATATATATATATATATATATATATATATATATATATATATATATATATATATATATATATATATATATATATATATATATATATATATATATATAAAAAGAGAGAGAGAGAGAGAGAGAGAGAGGTTGATGTGCCTAAAACCGGATAGAAAGGATAAGAGGGAGAAGAATAAAGTTATAGAGTGATGGGAAAGAAGGAAATTGAGACAGGATGGGATGTATAATAGAGAAACATTATTTTTTTTAAAAAAAAAAGAGATGAACGTAGCATTCCTCCATCATCAATGGCATAATCAATGACATCCTATTATTCAACTTGGAACATACCCGTGTGTGCAAATCATAAATAGAGTATCAAGTGGCTCAATATTATTCAAAGCCTTTCGTTCAAATTCTGTTCGTTTCCTAAATAAAGGTGGTATGTATAATGCGAGACCTCCATTTAGGAAACGACCGTCATTTATAACACTGTAATCTAGAGTTCTCTCTTCTACTACCCTCTCATTTATAATGAATTACTAACTGGCTATGACAAATCTTTTTAAAAAATAGTTTTGGCATCCCAGGCCCTTTAATTTTTATAGTAGGTATTTAATAGAATTTTATGAGAGAGGGCTGCGTTCACATATGGATGAGCTGCGTTCACACCCGAATGAAGGATTTTTGGTCATTGTGGAGTCGGAAAAAAGCGCGGGTCGTCTTTATTGCGAATCACACGAGATTACAAGTGTGGCCGGGACCCGGGTGGCTCGGGTGTAGCGAGTCCGGGTTGCGGCGAGTTTTGATCAGGGGATTGTGGGAAAGATCTTCTGGGGGATCCCTTTGATCCGCGTCTCCACGTGGTGTTCGTGCGAGAGCTCTGAAGGAGTTGCCCAGGACAGGGGTCTTTATAGGGAGAGGGTTTTGGAGAGGCTAAGGAATGTCCACCGTTGCTTTGTCCCTTCCGTGCTTCGCGCTTTCTCGGCTAGGGGGTTTTCGGCTTCGTTCCTTGGTCTTCGCGTCTTCCTCGTTCCTTGCTTGGCCTCGGTGTCCTTGATCGTCGGTTCGCGGCGTCGATCGAGCTTTTGGCGTTGGCTTTGGCTTTGGCTTTTTGGCTTTGGCTTGGCTCCGGCGTGGCTCTGGCTTTTGCTTTGCTTCGGCGCTTGCACTTGGACGTAGCTGGGAGAGACTTGCGATGCTTTCGTTCTTCCGGACTTCGCGTCGTATCGGTTAGAACGTGCGGTGCTTTTGCTCGTGGCCGGCGTAGTCGCTTGGCTTTGGCACTTGCGTTGCTTTGGCGCGGGCTTTACTGGGGCTTTGCTTTGGCTTCTTGCGTTGGCTTTAGCTTCAGCGTCAACTCGATCTTCTTCTTCGAACGACGTGGGCTACTTCTCCCGTGCTTCGACGGTTTGCGTGTCGACGGGACTTCCCTTCTTCTCTGGGCTTCTTTGGCGTGATCGGAGTCGAAGAATGCTTTCGAAGATGGTGGGGGTAGCACCGGTATCCGTGCGACGGTTGTGGCGTCGGCTTTTGTTGATGAAGACGACGGGGTAGCGACGCTTCAGACGATCTGCTCCAGGCTTTCTTTTTCGTGGATGTCGTAGGCGTTAGTCGAAGACGACGGGGTGATGACGCTTCGCTTCTCTCCTCCGGGCCTTGGGGCTTGATCGGGATCGAGGATTTGTTGGAGTCGACGGGGTAGTGCCGCTCCTCTTCTTCTCTGGGCTTTTGGACTTGATCGGAGTCGAAGGCTTGTTGGAGACGACGGGGTAGTGTCGCTCCTCTTCTTCTCCAGGCTTTTGGGCTTGATCAGAGTCGAAGGCTTGTTGGAAACGACGGGGTAGTGCCGCTCCGATCTTCTTCTCCGGGCTTTTGGGCTTGATCGGAGTCGAAGGCTTGTTGGAGACGACGGGGTAGTGCCGCTCCGATCTTCTTCTCCGGCCTTTGCTTCTGGCGTCTTCGGAGTCGAAGGGTTCTTCTTCTCCGAGCTTTCTTCTTCGTGCACGGAGTCGAAGGGATGATCTTCGTGTGCAAGGGTCTTCACGTTGATGAGGACTTTCAGTAAGCCGATCCCTCGGGACAGGCTTGACTGTGCCTCGTGAAGCCTTGGGTCGATGAAGAAGCGTCTCCTCTTCTGCAGAGCTCCGGCATTTCGTCTTCAATTTTTCGACCATTTTTTCCTTCCCCCACCCCCTCTATTTATAGGCAAAGGGGAGGGGAGAGAGATATGGGAACTTTTAATTTTAAATCCCTTTTGTATCTCTCTCATAATTACCCGGGATTTATTCATCCATTGATGAGGGGAATAACATTTAGTTGTTTTTCTTTTCTGGCGGGTGCAATTATGGCTGGATTTCGCACACGAAATCGATGGCGATCGGGCGCTTCTTCCTGTGCGTCGGATCGAGGGATCGGCGCAGATCCGCGTGTGTGCAGACATCATACGCAACCTTCCCCCTTGCATGTCAGTATTTTCTTCCTTTTCTTTCTTTTCTTTCCTTTTCTTTTCTTTCCTTTCTTTTCTTTCTTTTTCTTTTCTTTCTTTTCTTTTCTTTCCTTTTCTTCCCTTTCCTTGCAGGACCGGCCGGCCCCTCCATGGGGTTCGGGTCCCAATAGGGCCGGCCCCCATGGGGTTCGCTCCTCTTTTGCTAGGCGCGAGTCGGGTCCGAGTCGTCGGGTTTGCATCCACGTCGGCACGCGTAAGTCGGGTCCGGGTCCGAGCGCGTCGGGTTTGTGTCCACGTCGGCACACGTAAGTTGGGTCCGGGTCCGATGAAATTCGTGTGTCTACAGTCATCAAAAGGGAGCCACGCGTCACACCAGGGGAGAGAGGGCTCTGTTTGTGTGTGTGTGTGTGTGTGTCTATATATATATATATATATATATATATATATATATATATATATATATATATATATATATATATATATATATATATATATATATATAGGGTCGGGATCGGCTGACCCAGCAATAACCCAGCACCTTTTGATGCACCCAGAGGTTTTAGAATGGGCTGATTTTTTGTAGACATGTTGTCTATGGTATGTTGATCATCCTCACAAAAAATCAGCCCATTCTAAAACCTATAGGTGCGTCAAATGCGCTCTTCAAATCCACGGTTTTTGACTGTCAATTTTAACCGTTGATTTGAAGATCGCATTGGATGCACGTAGAGGTTTTAGAATGGGCTGATTTTTTGTGAGGATGATCAACATACCATAGACAACATGTCTACAAAAAATCAGCCCATTCTAAAACCTCTAGGTGCATCAAAGGGTGCTAGGTTATTTGCATGGTCAAAATTTGTTGGGCCATCCGATCCTAACCCATATATATATATATATATATATATATATATATATATATATATATATATATATATATATATATATATATATATATATATATATATATATATATATATATATATATATATATATATATATATATATATATATATATATATATATATATATATATATATATATATATATATATATATATATATATATATATATATATATATATATATATAATGAGAGAGAGAGAGAGAGAGAATACGGGATATGAGCTGACAACCCATTTTCATTTTAGGCTATCAGCTGCTAACCATCCAATTCCACCGATCATGTTCGTCCGATTAAAAATAAATAAAAATCACACCATCTCTCTCTCTCTCTCTCTCTCTCTCTCTCTCTCTCTCTCTCTCTCTCTCTGGTTCGCTGAGAGAAAGCCACCGCTGCCCTCACCCTTCTCCTCCCCCTCTGGCTCCGGCGGCGCCCTCACCCTTGTCCTCAACCTCCACCGGCGGCCTCATCTCTCTCTCTCTTTCTCTCTCTCTCTCTCTCTCTCTCTCTCTCTCTATATATATATATATATATATATATATATATATATATATATAAAGAAAATAGGGTGGGTAACGGATACCTAGACCTAACTCGCTCGACCCCATACTCAATCTTGTTAGGAGACGACGGCTAGGGTTTGGAGAGGAACAGAATGATTCCATTGAGGGACTCAAGCCCAATATATGTACAGTAAACCCGACCCGACTATACAGTAAACCCGACCCATTACATTTACATTAACACTCCCCCTCAAACTTACGGTGGATCATGAACCGAGAGTTTGCCTAGAAAATGTCGGAAGCGAGCAGTCGTCAGTGGCTTCGTCAGAAAATCAGCAGTCTGCTCCGATGAGGGAATGAAAGGCAAGGAGATGATGTGATCGATAAACGCCTGGCGAACATAATGACAGTCAACTTCAATATGCTTTGTTCGCTCATGGAAGACCGGATTGCTAGCAATCTGAATAGCACTCCGGTTGTCACAGAAGAGAGGGGTCGGCCCGGATATCACCACTCCCAAGTCAAGCAGAAGACGTCGAAGCCAGACAATCTCGGCGGTGGTGGAAGCCATAGCCCTGTATTCGGCTTCGGTGCTGGAGCGAGCAACAGACTCCTGCTTCTTGCTGCGCCATGAAATCAGTGAGTCACCCAGAAACACACAGTATCCTGTAGTAGATCGACGAGTGTCTGCATCTCCTGCCCAATCTGCATCTGAGTAGGCGCGCAGTACCAACGGAGAGGTGGAGGGAAACAGGAGTGAACGGGTGATGGTGCCCCGGAGATAGCGGATAATCCGAAGAACAGCTGCATAGTGTACTGACCGTGGAGCCTGAACAAACTGACTGACAATGCCAACAGCATGGGCAATGTCTGGCTGGGTCATGGTGAGATAGACAAGCATCCCAACCAACCTCTGGTAGCGGGAGACATCCTGGAGCGGCTCACCATCGGTAGCGAGAAGCTTCAAATTGAGCTCCATGGGTGTATCAGCAGTACGTGTGTCAGTGAGGGCAGCATCAGTAAGAATGTCGGAGATGTACTTCTGCTGGGAGACCAACAGACCACGAGCTGACCTGGCAATCTCAAGACCCAGAAAGTAGCGAAGAGAGCCCAGGTCTTTCATCTCAAACTGACTCTGGAGGTGCCGCTGGAGAGAGGCAATGGTGGCACTGTCATCCCCAGTGATGATCATATCATCCACGTAGAGGAGAAGGACTGCAATGCCCTGACTGGAGGAGCGAGTGAACAGGGCATAGTCGGAGTGACGCTCAACAAACCCGGCGGCCAGAACTGCACTGCGAAAGCGCTCAAACTAGGCACGAGGAGCCTGCTTGAGCCCATAGATGGCCCGGCGCAACCGATACACGTGTCCTGGAGGAACTGAAGTGCCCGGAGGAGGAGCCATGTAGACTTCCTCGGAGAGATCACCGTGAAGAAACGCATTGGTGACATCCATCTGATGGAGAGGCCACCCTCGAGCAGCTGCCACAGCTAAGAGGGTGCGCACAGTAGTCATCCGAGCAACTGGAGCAAACGTCTCCTCGTAGTCAATCCCATACTCCTGGGAGAAGCCACGAGCAACAAGGCGAGCCTTGTGCCGCTCAATGGATCCGTCAGGTCGAGTCTTGACCTTGAAGATCCACTTGCAGCTAACAGGCACCACCCCGGGGGGACAAGGCACCAACTCCCAGGTCTGGGTCCGCTGAAATGCCTCAAGCTCAACTGACATGGCCTGCCGCCACTCTGGATGTAATGCTGCCTCACGGTACGATTGGGGCTCCCGATGAGTGTGAAGAGCAGTAAGGAAGGCCTGAAAGGATGGTGAATAGGAGACACTGGCAGAGAAGCCAGAAGAGTCAGGAGAGTCAGTGGGAAAAGCAGAGTAACCAAACCTGTCAGGAGAGTAGTCGTATCTGGCAGGAGGGTGATGTTCGCGCGCTGGGTAGTGCCGAACAGGAGCAGGATCCACGACCGGGGAGGAGGGAGCAGCAGCATCAGGCGAGGGAGTACCAGGGAGAACCGACTCTGGAGGGGGAGCTGCAGACCGACGTACATAGACACGAGTAATGGGTGGTGGAGGTGGTGGTGGTGGTGGCGTGGGGGACTGAGGAGGTGGTGGTGGTGGTGGCGATGGATACTGAGGAGGTGGTGGTGGTGGTGTAGTAGGCGTGGATGGGGCAACAGAAACCGGGGGTAGAACAGGGATGTGGAGATGTGAGGAGGGCGAGGAGGATGACGAAGTAGGCAAGGAAAGATCCCGAGACTCAGGAGCAAAATACGGGACATCCTCAACAAAGGAGACGTGACGGGAGACACGGATCCGACGAGCTAAGGGATCATAGCAGCGATACCCCTTATGCTCACGACTGAGCCCCAAGTGAACACACCTAACAGACCTCGCAGAAAGTTTGGTGCGCTCATGGGGAGGAAGAAGAACGAAGCACGTGCAGCCAAACGTGCGAAGAAGAGAGTAGTCAGGTGGACTGGAGTGAAGGCGCTCGTGAGGGGTGGCACCGGACAGAGCAGATGACGGAGTGATATTGATGAGGTGGACAGCCGTCATGACAGCTTCAGCCCAGTAGGAGTGAGGGACAGACGCAGAGAGAAGCAAGGCTCGTGCAGTCTCAAGGACATGACGATGCTTGCGTTCGGCAACGCCGTTCTGCTCATGGGTGTGGGGACAGGACTGCTGGTGAAGAGTGCCGTGAGACTGAAGAAGCTCACGCATCTCAGAGGAGAGATACTCCTTGGCACAATCAGACCGAAAGGTCTTGATTCGCCGACCAAACTGGGTGTGGATCATAGTGGTGAATCGCCTAAAGATTTGGGGAATTTCAGACCGATGACGCATGAGATAGACCCAGGTGCACCTAGAATAGTCATCGATAAAACAAACATAATACATATAACCAGATAGAGATGCAACAGGAGCGGGACCCCAAATATCCGAATGAACTAAATCAAATAAAGCATTAGACTGGGAAGTACTAGCAGAAAAAGGAAGAGCTAGATGCTTTGCCAGTCGACAACCCGTACAGACAGAGAGGGGGGAGAAAGACGCTCGACCCAAAGCGCCCGAACGGAATACGCTTTTGAGTCGATCACTTGATATATGACCTAACCTTCTGTGCCACAGGTCGGCATCAGAGGTGACAGACATGACAGACGCAACTGAAGACACATGGAGATGGTCCAACTGGTAGAGTCCTCCTGCCCTACGGCCCAGCCCAATCCTCTGACCCGTCCGCGAATCCTGCACAACACAAACAGAAGGGGTGAAGGTGACAGTCAGGCCAGAGTCGCAAAGAGAACTGATGGAAATCAAATTAATATTAAGACGGGGGGCATGATGGACATGGGATAGGGTCAGGCGACCAGAAGGGTCAGAGGTGGTGGTGATGGAGCCACATTGCGGAATAGGGACGAGAGTCCCATCCGCAATGCGAACCTCCTGGTGGGTGGTAGTGGGAGAACAGTCCGTGAGGACAGTGGAGTCAAAAGTAAGGTGACAGGAGGCACCCGAATCGAAGATCCATGGAGCAGTAGTACCAGAGGTGGCAGACAAGCCGTGCGCAGTCGCGGAGCCGGTGGAGGCTATGTGGCGAAGAAGGAGCTCCTCGAGGCGCTGAAGACGGTCCGGCTCAGGCGGCGAAGGAGCTGTGGGAGCAGTGGGGAGCGGCGAGGCCTCTGTAGTAGCCGCTGCACCACCAAAGTGGCGAAAGGAAGACGAACCACGTCCTCGGCCCCGTCCACCTCGACCGCCGCGTCGATCGTCGCGAGAGGTCGAAGACCAGCGGGGGGATCTCTCATCCGGACCCCAGCGGGGGTTGCGTGGAGGACGTGTAGGGCACTCGCGCTTCATGTGGCCGGGCTCCTTGCAGTAGTGATAAAAAACAGCCTCATCGGAGAACCCGGCTGCCAGGACAGAGTCGGAGCTAGGAGCAAGTGGAGGAGCACGAGCGCCCTGAGTCTGAAGGCGGGTCTCCTCGTCGACCAAGGCGAGTAGGGCATCCTCGAGCCGAGGGAGGGGCTCACGGTGCAGGAGCTGGGCAGCTATGAGAGCAAAGTCTGGTCGAAGTGCTGCCAGGAACTGGTGCAGGTGGCCCTCGTCGAGGTAGCGCTGGAAGTCCCGGGAGCGGGGGCAGTCACACCGCTCCGGAATCAGTGAGTCCAGCTCATGCCAGTAGGCACTCATCTGACTGAAGAAGTCCTGAATGGTACGCTCCCCCTGACGGGCAGACTGCGAGTCGCAGATGAGCTGATGCCGGCGGGCGCCGCCGCGTGGGAGAAAACGGTCCCGGAGATACTCCCACATCGCGCGCGCAGTCGGAAGGCGGCCGATGGGAGCAAGGAGCGGACGAGCAACCGAGTCCAGGAGGTACGCCCGGATGGCCTGATCGTGGCGGCGCCACGTAAGAGCAGCAACGGTGACGGCCGTGGTAGCAGTCGCTGCAGAAGATGCAGCACTGCTGGTGACAGAGGACGAGCCGGAGTAGTTAGTGGGAGGAGGATCCTCGCCGGTGATGTGACCCCACAGATCACGACTGGAGAGGGCGACCTCGACGGTGAGGGACCAGTCAGGCCAGTCGCTGGCCGACGACAACTGAAACGCAACCGCCTTTAGCGGTGGAGAGATCGCAACGACAGACGGTACGGCTGGAGAGGCCATGGAGGAGGTTGTAGGGTGTCAGGGGGTGTCAGGGGGGCTGAAGGGGGGGTCGGGGGGGTTTCGGGTGGTCGGAAGGGGCTGTAGAGGGGTTTCGGGTGGCCGGAAGGGGGGGCCGGTGGAGGAAGGGTGATGTAGGTGGTGGCGGCGGCTGTAGGGGGGGTCGGGAGTGGAGGCGGGGGCTGCTGCAGGGGGTCGGGGGTGGAGGAGGGGCTGCAGGGGGTTTCGGTGGCCGGAAGGGGGGGGTTGTGGGGGTTTTGGTTGGCCGGAAGGGGGGCTGTAGGGGTTCGGGGGGCTGTAGAGGGGGGTCGGTGGTGGAGGAGGGGGCTGCAGGGGGTCGGGGGTGGAGGAGGGGGGCTGCAGGGGGTTTCGGGGGTCGGGTAGTGGAGGAGGGGGCTGCAGGGGGCCGGAAGGGGGGGCCAGTGGAGGAGAGGGGCCGGACGGAGTAGGTGCAGCCGGCGGAGGGATCAGCCGGAGGAGATGCAGCCGGCGGGAAGGAGGGAGACCGGAGAAGGTGCAGCCGTCGCCCTAGAGCTCTGATACCATGTTAGGAGACGACGGCTAGGGTTTGGAGAGGAACAGAATGATTCCATTGAGGGACTCAAGCCCAATATATGTACAGTAAACCCGACCCATTATACAGTAAACCCGACCCATTACATTTACATTAACATATATATATATATATATATATATATATATATATATATATATATATATATATATATATATATATATATATATATATATATATATATATATATATAAAGAAAATAGAGTGGGTAACGGATACCTAGACCTAACTCGCTCGACCCCATACTCAATCTTGACTCAAAGGAATCATGATCAGCTCACTTATACCTAAGAATTAAGAAAAAAAAGATGCAATTGAATTCCTTGTAAAATAGCATGAAGTTTAGAATCATGTCATTGAACCTGGCCTTAGCCTAAGATTTGGGAGGCATAGTGCAAGAACTTTTCATTATAAAGAGACACACCCTTTACTTGCGCATTAAAAGCCAGATCATGACACCAAAAGACAGCCCATGTACATCTCAATTATAAACCAAGAGAATCCATCACCCATCAGCTTTTGTACAGGAGAAAATGTGGGATATCACTGAGAACTACATCATGTCTGCACAAGTCCTGGAAACTAAATCGATTGGAGCATAGTGGATGCTGAGGATTCTTGGGCTCGAAAACGGCCGCCGCTAACAGGCCGTAGCGCCAAGGACCGTATGATGCGGAAGCAGTTGTCACGATGCACACGCTGCTGGCTATTGACGGAAGTGTCCTTGTGCATTGTGGCCGCTGCATCCGCATTGCGCGATCCTGAGCACAACCGGCTTGTGGCGCAGAGTTTTGACTCCAGGATTCTTTTGGTATGAATCGTATGATCCACAGGCACACTGGAGTGAAAAGAAAAAGAAAGAAAAAAAAAAGTGGCCCTCTTTATTCCCCTTGAAAAAGGGATTCATCTTTATCTGCTCTTTCCCCACTTGGGGGTATCAACTTCAATCTTTTCTGTCGGAAAGAACCATAGTGGTCAGTACATCACTTGTTAGTGCAGCAGGCACCAGATAGATCAGGGTTCAGGTTTCGCCAACACCAACGAAGAGAATTCGCCGTTACCATAAAAAACCGGGAGATCGAACCTGTGACCCCCGAAGATAGAAGCAGATGCCTTGCCACTGAGATGCAACCACAGTTGTGAGCTTCAATCTTTCATTGTCACATGATTTAAGAGTCGGGAAAAGTATCGTCGTGATCTTATCAAATCTTTCTCACCATGTAAAGAACCTTTCAGAGGGAATATATCTGCCAGTCAAGAACAACCCATGTATATTCTCTGACCAAGAATGATACACTGCACTAAGATTCTTGATAAGGAACACAGATATTTCTATATCAACAAGCTATCTACTATAAATACTCCTCACGGTACCGAAGCCCTTCGTCGAATCTCATCTTGAGGAAATGGAGTGGAATCGTAAGCGTCGAGGGCTCAAGGGAAAGTTGGCGATGCCCTTCTACCGAGCCCCGACACCCTCTTCCGTCCAATTCACTAGTAAGGTGATGGCGACTCCATCAGCCTCGATGGGAGTAGTTGTAGAAGACGAGCCCTCTACCCCAACACCCAAGCAGAACACTTCCTTTGTGAAAAAGGAGGAAGGAGGCGATCGCAGCAGCGGGGATTATGTTGGCGAAGAGAGCGTCGACAAGAGGGCTGCGACTTATATCTCAGGCGTTCAGCAGCGGTTCAGGCTCGAACAAATCGAGGACCGGAGAAAGAATTACTAGGCGAAGGAGCAAGAAAGATCAAATGATCCCGGTAAAGGGGGGCGTATCCTAAGATTTTTTTTTCCAAAAAACATGCAAGTGTTGGTTATCATCATGTTATATCACTCTTTTAGCACTTTTAATTGGATCACTTCATATATATATATATATATATATATATATATATATATATATATATATAGAGAGAGAGAGAGAGAGAGAGAGAGAGAGAGAGAGAGAGAGAGAGGAATGTTACAATGAGCTATGAGCTACGGAAGGAGAAAATGAGCTATGATCATTTTGACCACCCTAGAAGTTTTGGAATTTCATGAAAATTAATAGGTGTGTTGTTTATGGTAACATGATCATCCTTACCAATTTTCAAGAAATTCCAAAACTTCTAGGGTCATCAAATGATAGACGCTTTATCCACCGTCCGAAGTAACCGTTAAGTTTGCTTCTACCATTTGATGATCCTAGAAGTTTTGGAATTCCTTGAAAATTGGTGAGAATGATCATGTTACCATAGACAACACACCCATCAATTTTTACGAAATTTCAAAAGTTCTAGGATGGTCAAAATGCTCATAGCTCATTTTCTCCTTCCGTAGCTCATAGCTCACTGTAACATTCCTCTCTCTATATGTGTGTGTGTGCGCGCGCGCGTGTGTGGAAGGGGGATGGCACAACCGGACCGCTTGAGGCTCCACATGCCGGAGTAGCACAGAGAGACTTATCGCCGACGGCGGGGATTACAACATCAAACCACCATCCGGCGGGATTCACCACTGCACTATCAAGGCGACAAGAGGTGCACAAGCGCCACCACCACGAACCCCCACCGGAGGAAGAAAAAACACAAATGCTGAACTCCGATGAAGAAAAAAAACTAAATAGACAGCTGATCTACAAAGACAAAACCCTCCTTCAGCTCGATGCAGAGGATAAGCAGCACTACGAGCTAGCTGCCGTCTCAAACTGCCGGGAACCCACCGAGCAGGGGGGGACTGGAGAAACCCACGGTGAAACTGACCACCGGAATCCAAATCTACCACCCCGATTAAAAAACGGACGGTAAAACCTCCAAGTTGAGCGCAAAGGACGTCGATCCGCACCGACGGACAACTCGCGCCGCTGGAGATGACGAAAACAAAAACCGAGTCAAAGGGGGAGCCCCTATCTACAGAAAAAGGGAAGAGAGGGCCGAATCAACGCTCCACATGCCATCATTGCCGATCTCCCAGCCTCACTTCATGAAAATTAATATAATTAAAATTAGTCATCACCCTCGTTCCAACCTAATCATAAGAGCTCCGAACTCTGGTGGTCGTCTGCAGTCTCAACGCAAAATGACCTCAACTGCTCTCTCGAAACTCTTCTCATCTCCTATCTTCGTCTACTCTTTCAAAACTCCAGATTCCGAGGGCTCAACTCGACCCCACTAGAACATTTTGACAAGAGGCTTTGGGCTTGGAAAGGCAAAGCTCTATCTTCAAGGGGCAGGCTTGTCTTCTCAACTTACTACTCTCCTCTCTGACCCTATACAGGCTACTACATGTCTTGCTTCCTCCTTCCTTCTGAACAAATTCACAGAAATTGGAGAGGCTCCATAGAAAGAGGCAGAGAGGGTTAGAGGACGATTTTGGTGATCTAAACCTTGGAAGCTTCAACTTGGCTTTGAGGGTAAACGATGGTGAAAGCTCCTCAATTGGGAAGGGGGGTGATAATCCTTGATTTTACCGGGCTACTATAGGACAACGAAAAAAAAATCTGAATTCAGAAATAGCAGGACGGACTTTTCATCGCTACGCCATTGTCAAGACACACATGGATTCTCAAGCTCTACAGATAATTTTTCAGTGTGATGCATTAGTCAGTTCGCAACCGTTAATTGTTTGAAATATAAACAATTTGAACAAATTCCATGAGCTAATAAAAACCGATGGGGGTAGAAAAGCATCTCAAAGAATAGACCTTTCCATTTCATTCCGTCAAACTTTATTTTCATCCATCGTGTAATCTACAGATCCATGTATTCTTCCATTACCGAAGAAGACATGTATTATAATGGATTCAACAAATAAATGGAAATTATGAAAAGACTGCGTCTCTGTACACTACCTATAAAACCCGCAAAGGAAAACAAAAGACTTCTCCAAACTCCTACCTACAGTGTGGAGGTTATAGGCCGCAGAATCCAGAACAAGTCCGGGGTGCTTCTCCCTAACTATACAGCACTAACTAGGACAGCGAAATCAGGATCGAGGAAGTTCATGGAGCTCTCAACACGTATCAGTCTTGAACAACTGTATCCGAGGGAGCAGTTTCTGCGGGAAGTCAAACAGCGAATACCTTCCGGTCGCCAAATTTCCATCCTGGGAGATGAAAGAAGAAGGAAAAAATATTAGCTATTTAATAAGAATATATGAACATCCCCAAAAGGGCCAAAACTCGAAAATAGAAAACCAGGACAATGTCCTATAGCTCACAAATAGCACTATACATGCGGAGATTCCGATATAAAATCTACGATAGTTTTTAAATGAAGCAAACCATGTCTGATTAGACTTCAATAGAGTTCTCTAATACCCACAATTTCTCCAATTAGAACATTAACGAGGAACCCCTTGGATCGTGAGCACTCTAGAGGCATCGTTTTTAAGGGAAAACTGGATGCCCTGGCTCATGGGAGAAACTTTCCTCATATCTTTCAGCAGTGGGAGTTGCTTGAGCTGTAAGGTAGAATCTGGTTGCTAATGTTCTTTGGACAGGCAGCAAAAAATGAATTGTTTAAGCAGAAAGTAAACTTTTTTTTTATACTAGTGCTTAGAACCTTAGGTTTTAATGAACCTCATATGTAAGACAACTTCATCCATGTAATAACCTTTTTTTTTAGAACCCATCCAACCATGTAATGAAGATCGAATCAAGTTATTCTTTAAGAGTTGTTCAATATATGATGATGGTGATTCAAGACTTTGATACTTAAATCCACATTCTTGCTTAGTGGGAGAGGTGTAAAACTTATCTAACTCATGCTTATTTTCTTTGTAAACCTTCTATTTTTTCTTGATGTGAATTAAATCTTCTAGAAAAATTTGTTTTAGTGTGGAAAATATTTAAGCAGTGCGAGATTGGGATTGTGGGAAGCTCCTTGGCATGTTATTCTGATGCAGGCTTGATCTGCATCAGGAATCTTTGTTTATCGAAGAAACATTAGTATATCAATTTTAGATTATTATAGTCAATTTTTGATCGTTTCTTCATGTTTTTGGTCATTTTCAACATTATTCATCATTTGTAATAAATGCCTTGTCGTGTGGGAATGTCTGTAATCTCATTTGAGAACTATTCGGATTACTTTGGGCTCTTTCAGATGTATTTCCAGCTTTCAATAAGAACAAGTAGGCCAGCAAGTATCTGCAGGGCGCCCGATAGTCGAGATTAGAAGCTCGATTAGACGGTCAAGATTAGAAGCTAGATTGGTAGATCAAATGATCACACTTGAAATAATTAATGGCATGTCACTAATAGTTTTTAATTGGGCTTGAAGAGAACCAAAACACCTCGGCCCACCTTCTCTTTTCCCCTTTTTCTTTCTCCTCCTATCTCCTACCCATGTCCCCTCCCCCCGACCATAAGTTGTATGGAATCCCACCCCGTGTCCCTCTCTTTTCCTGTGAAAGCAACGGCCTCCCCCCTCTCTCTCTATCCGTGCTTCTTCTCCCTTTCTTCCTTCTATTTCTCTCTTTCCTTATTTGTCTCTTTCATCTAAACCATCCACTTCCCGACTCCTTCAATTTCCACCAATGATTTAAAATCCTAAATCATATGAAGGGATTGCAAAGAAAAAAAAATCAGATTTTTTTATGAAAGTTGTCCTCTTTATGAGATATTAGGGTTGACTCGTGTCCCCACCGCTTCTTCCTAGACTTCACCTCGAGAAGTGGCGTCTTCCACCTCTGGGAGTGGTGCTCGGCTAACGAATCGAAGGATCCGACGATTCCATTGACGGCCTTTCTCCGCAAAGGATCCTCTGGGCCCTGGGAGATTCCTTGCAAATCCGCAACGGTTTGATTTATCATATTCTTTATTTTCTTTTTGCATGTGCTTCATATCGTATTAGTGGTTTCCGCTGCCATTAAACGTCACAATTCATCTATTTTGAAGTACATTAAAAAAGCACTAATCGCATTATAACTAATTAGATCACTATGGCCCCTGCATAACTCATTTAGCTTCCTTTTATATAAAAACTGCTTGCTGATTTTGTAAAAATCTGCACACTGTTTTATTTGTAACTTCACATCCAATGATATGATCGGTCCCAAATTTTGACCGGTCATTCTTAGCATTGATAACCACATCCCTACAAATTTTCACCGAGATCTGAAAATCTGAACATCCTGAAAAGTCGAAACTACCTCTGGCTGTCCTGTTTTCTAGATTTCCCAAAATCCCTCTGAAACCTATGGTCCGCCCTAGCCTACATCATATGCTATCATCCTATGTTAGAATTCCTAGTTTGCTAGTGACAGCACAGTGAACAATTATATTGTGTGTGTTGATCCAAGAGCCTATGGATGCTCCTATTCGATTGTTCGGGTTTGGATTCACACTAGAACCATGCTTTAAATGCTTTATGGATGCTCGTTACATCACTCGTGTTGTACAATGTCAACTTTGGAGACCCATATCTCCACCTGATGGTTCCCATACACCATTCATGCTTGCAGAGTGCATAACCATAGCTTCACATTTTATCACAAGCAAAAATGACTTGATTCACCCCCCCCCCGCGCGCGGGCTAAATAGTAACAACTTTAGTTATAATTCCGACAGATTTGTGTCCAAAGTCAACTCTAAACCCATCTAGATACATCTAAATTAGATCTTGTTTGAAGCAATACAAAACAAGGTGAAAATGACCGACACTGACTGAAGCCCAATTCTTTCGCAATTTGTTAACATGTTGGAGTTGGCCCGACACAACACCACCACTACCTGTCATCCTCTGATTTTACAAACCAATTTTATATTGCATTGTGGTATGGGATTTGGAAAGTAGGAGACTGGGTTACACTAATATTGAAACCCGAACCTGAATGAGTTTTCGAGAAACACCCTCCCTCACACACCCAAGAATTCACTCTTTTTTCATGATTTACGTTGAAATATGTAAATTATTTTTCATATGAACCAAGAATTCTCTCTTCTTTCTTCACGAGTTACGTTGACGGGTGTACAACGGTCGAAATCCTTGGATCTGGGATTACAACTTAAGCAGTTTGTTTGTATGGTTATTACCGATTTTTTTTTGTTCTAAAGAAGAAAATCGGATCAATATCTTTTTGATACTAAAGGCAAAGGTCGGATCAATATCTTTTTGATACTAAAGGCGAAGATTGGATCAATATTGTGGATGTCGGCAAATTTTTGTCCAATTATGCAAATGTTCGTATTCTTTATTTGCATGCTTTAATTACTTTTATTTTATTTTCCCTTTTGATATTCATAACAAATGATGCTGCAATATTTAAGACTAGTATTTGAGCACCAGGTTAAACCAGGGAAGATAGGAATTAAAAATAGTTGGTTACAGCTCTTGACTACCAGCATTCAATTTGATGGCAGGGAAAGGGATCTCGATGGTCAAGTTCAAAGTGGCGTCCATGACAAGAAAGATAACTTTAGCCTACGACAATGTATAGTCGAAGACCACTTGATGAAGCAATGGATGATTAAAACGTTGTTCGCTAAGGCAAGGAAGTCAGTAACCATGTCAAATGATGCCTGCGAGGAGCTTGACAAGAAGAAAGTAAACACCATCTGCTTATGACTTATACTAGAAGTAAAGTATAATTTGTTGAATGAAGCTTCTGCTCCTGATTTGTAGAAAAATTAGAAACTCAAAGTCGCACACAAATAAATTGTTCCTGGAAAAAACAACTCTATCAATTGCAAATGAAGGAAGGAAGAAATATTATAAATAGTCTCAATACTACTATAAAATTATTGCTCAACTATTAAGCACTGAGATGAAAATTGAAGAGGATAAGGCTCTTCTTCTTTAGGATTCTCTTCCATCTGACTTTCCTATACTTGTGACCACACTATTGGTTGAAAAGAACTCTCATTGGTGATAAGATGACATCGACTCTTAGACACTAGAAAAGCCAAGAAATGGCTCCCAAGCATAAGGTTGTTGTCTATGAATGAATAAAACCAGCAACACAGAAGCTGCGAAAACAGATGCTCTGGAAACAAAGGTCAAGATACAAATCAACTGGGAAAAGTAGTATCTCCTGCCATACGTAATGAGTCTAATGACACTTCTGAGGGGCTGCAAAAGGATCTAAAGAAAATAATAATCAAAAGAAGTCTCAAAAGAAATAACGAAATGCAGGCTTCGTGAGTCCATAAAATTTTGCAACTGTTAGATACCCTCACACCCCAAAACCCATGTCATAAGGGGAGGTCTACAGTAGGTATATTAAGCAGGTGATGGGTGCCGCCCTCAGTGAGACTATCCGTTAACACTCCCCCTCACGCGGAGCATGTGGTAAGGATCCTCCCACGCAGAGCACACGTGGCAAGGCACAATCGGTGGGGAGCACCCAGAACAGTAGCAGGAGACGGGTCAGCTCTGATACCATGTTAGATACCCTCACATCCCAAAACCCAGGTCATAAGGGGAGGTTTACAACGGGTATATTAGATCGGTGCCTCCCCCACCGATGTGGGACTATCTTCCCGTGACGACCGATGCGGTGGTCGAGGTGGAAGAAGTCGTGGACGTGGTCAATCTTCTTCCACCACTATGATGCCACTGCAGCTACCGTTAAGTGACTCCGGCATCACCTGTTGCTACCACTGCACCGTTTCTGTCTGAGCCGGACCATCTACGACTTGAGGAGCTTCTCCTTCGTCACCTCGCATTCGCCGGCTCCTTAATTGCTCACAACCTGTCAGCCACCTCTGGTACTGCTGCTCCATGGGTTTTCGATTCAGATGCCTCCTGTCAGTGTTGTCACCTAACCTGTGACTCGACTGTACTCACCGACTGTATTCCTACTCCTACCCACTTGGAGGTTCGCACTGCGGATAGTACTCTCGTACCCATTCCGCAGTGTGGATCCATCACCACTACCACAGATCTTTTTGGTTGCCTGACCCTATCTCATGTCCATTATGCCCTTCGTCTTAACATTAATCTAATTTTCAACAATTCTCTTTGCGACTCTGGACTGACTATCATCTTTAGTCCTGCTTGTGTTGTGCAGGATTCGCGGACGGGTCAAAGGATTAAACTGGACTGTCGAGCAGAACTGTACCAATTGTACCATCTCTATGTTTCCCCTCTTCATGTTGCGTCTGCCATGTCTGTTATCTTTGATGTTGACTTGTGGCACAGAAGTAGGGATAACAGCGATGCGGTTTAAAACTGAACCACGGTAAACCGCACCGCATGGTGCGGTTGTTGTTTGCCAAAATATAAAATCGTCGCGGTGCGGTTTCGGTTTGCAATTTCGGTGTGGTTTTAGTTTTGCCCAAAACCGCACAGTTTAGACCATTATAATGACAAACTGCGGTGTACCGCACCACACCCAACCGCATGGTACGGTTTCGGTTTTACATAATGGTACACTATCAAAGTGCGGTGCGGTTTCGATGTGACGGTTTGGTGTTGCGGTGCGTTTTTGGTTTTGCCCAAAACCGTACCGAAACCACACCGTTGCCATCCCTACACAAAAAGTTAGGTCATTTATCTAGTGATCGACTCAAAATCGTTTTCCGTTCAGACGCTTTGGATCGTGTGTCCTCCCCCTTTGTGTTTGTACGGGTTGCAGATTGACAAAGCATCTAACTCTTCCATTTTCTACTAGTGTTTTCTGATCTGTCGCCCTTTTTAATTTAATGCATTCTGACATTTGGGGTCCTGCGTCTGTTGCTTCTTTCTAGTTTATGTATTATGTTTGTTTATCGATGACTACTCTCAGTGCACTTAGGTTTATCTTATGCATCACCGGTCTAAGATCCCCCACATTTATCGAATATTCACCACTATAATTCATACTCAATTTGACCGCCGCATTAAGACCTTTCGGTTTAATTGTGCCAATGAGTATCTCTCCTCAGAGATGCGTGAGATCCTTCAATCTCATGACACTTCACCAGCAGTCTTGTCCTCACACCCACGAGCAGAATGGAGTTGCCGAATGCAAATATCGTCATGTCATCAAGACAGCACGAGCTTTACTTCTCTCTGCCTCTGTTCCTCACTCCTACTGAGCTGAAGCATTTATGACAGCTGTTCACCTCATCAATATCACTCCATCTTCTGCTCTTTCTGGTGCCCACTCCGTACAAGCGTCTCTACTCCCGTCCACCAGACTATTCTCCTCTTCGCACGTTTGGATGTACGTGTTTTGTACTTTTACCTCCCCATGAACATAACAAATTTTCCGCCAAGTCTATCAAATATGTTCACTTGGATCTCAGTCGAGAGCACAAAGGGTATCGATACTATGATCCCTTAGCTCGCCGAATTTGTGTCTTCCGCCATGTTTCCTTTGTTGAGGATGTCTCGTTCTTCTCCAAGGTCTTCCCCCACCTCTTCTACCTCAGTCTCTGCCACCACCATTATTTTCCATTCGGTAACTCTCATCGTCTCACCCACCTTCCTCTCCTTCCTATCTCCATCACCTCCACCGCCACCTACCCCGCCCCCTCCACCCTCCCTGCCTCCTCCATCCCCCCTACCTGTCACGCATGTCTACGTTCGTCGCTCCACAATACCTCCCATCGAGACTGTCTTCACTGGTACTCCTCTACCTGCAGTTGCTTCCACCTCTCCAGTCACGGATCCTGATCCTGTTCGGCGCTATCCTGCGGGCGAACATCACCCTCCTGACAGGCTTGGCTACTCTGCTTTTACCTCTGCCTCTCCTGACAACTCTGGACACTCCGTTGTTGCTTCCTATTCTCCGTCCTACCATGTCTTTCTCACTACTCTCCACACCCACCAGGAGCCCCAGTCGTACCGTGAGGTAATTTTACACCCAGAGTAGCGACAGGCCATGACAGTGGAGCTTGAGACATTTCAACGGACTTAGATGTGGGACTATCCGTTAACAGCAACGCTGCAGAAATCACTAAAACATTATACTAACCAAGTGGAGAACAGAAAGACGGTTATGCCAAAAGGATGGACATGACATGTCTATAGAGAGTAAGATGCATGAGACTCCATGTATGCGTGCCAAAATCATTTTTGTCCTAGAATGTTAACATGGCATCGTATACTGTTAATAGGTTACATGGTTGTTAAGAGTGCAACTTGGGTTAGTTAAAACCGAGAACAGACCCAACCCGACCTAAATGGGCTGGGTTGGTTCGGGTATTTTGAGCAAAAGGGTAGGTTTGGTTCAAAGTTTTGTCGACTTGACTACTAAATAAGGGTCAAATCCGGGTTGGGCTACATGTCACGGGTTTGGCCTAGGGGACTACATCACACTAGCACACAAGTAACTGTTTGCTAACGTTGGATCAACTACCAAGAGAACAAAATATGTGGCTAAAGCATAAATCCCAACGTGGACCTCTAACTAGTTTGCTAGTAAATTATCCGATAACCATTATTTTTTTAAACCAACTACCGACCCGAGAACCGACCTGACCCAGCCAGACCTTAGTGTGGGTCGGGTTCGTTCGGGCCTATGCCTGAGTTTGTTTGGGTTTCAAAATGATAGAACCAAACTAGTGCGGTTCGGATCCGGGTTGGCTCAAACCCGAACCAACCCGACTCGAGTTGCACCCCTAACGGCTGTCAACACCCTAAGAAGGTTTGGAGATACCTGATTAATTGTTTTAATTTGAGAATATTTGGTTGTTCACCAATGTTTAAAAAGGCGAAAGGCGTACCGAGGCGTTTTTCCACTGGAGAGGCGAGGCGTAAGCCTCAAGGCGCACTGAGGCGTAAGCCTCGAATTTTTTCGAGGCGTTTTGGTAAATAAAAGTTAAAAAAAGAAATCAGAATAAATACTATTATTGAATGTGTAATAATAATTGAACTAGATATGCTGCATATGCATAATAAATCACAATATGTTATAAAATCTTATATGACACGATTGAGGGCTCCATCAAGCAATCTAACAACAAAATAGAAAGTCAAATTGCTCAAACACGCTTAATTCTTTAATATTCATGATAATAATTAAAATAGCAACTAACAAGTAATAACAAACAATAAAATACGTATATAGGACTAACATTGTCAAGATTAAAAAAATAACAAATGATGATACAAATACAAAGAAAAAATCATAGAAAAACCTAGTAGAAGATACAAGATCATGATACATACCTCTAAACTTGAAATAAATCTTTATCTCTCACAGTCTCACATGTAGTTGGTAGACAATCCACAAAGAAGAATACAACTTCGAAATCAAAATCGGAAAATAAATGCGCACTAGATCTTGATTTTGGGTTTTTGGAGACAAGGGGGTTTCAAAACCTAAAGAGATTTAAAAGGATTTAGGAGGTTTCAATGGGTGAAAAAAGGGTCCATAAGGACGATTTACATATCAATCCCTTAGTGACCCCCCACACCAAACATTGGTTTTAACCCCTCCACGCCCTATGTTTCACGTTTGGTGCAAGAGGCGTATGCCTTGAATGCCTTAAGGTGTGCCTCGAACAAAGGCGTACGCCTCTTGATGCAGAGGCGTGGACTTTTTATATGTGGCTGCTGAGGCGTAAGCCTCGAGGCAGCACAGGACCGCCTCACCTTGAGGCGGGCCTCGAGGCGTAAGCCTCGAACGCCTTTTTAAACATTGTTGTTCACCCTTGTTCATGTGCAACGGCAGTAATAATCAAAGTTGAACTAGAAGCCAAAATACTAGACATTTATTGGCTACAAAAAAGGCGTTAATAGTTAAAAAATTTGGGATCCAATCGCATGGAAGGTTGTGATAAGTAAGGATGTCCTCGATGAAGAACTTATGCTGAATTTATTGTCATTAGAGAATTGTTTTTTATTTTTTGTTGATAAAGGATGAGAAGGGGGTATCACGGAAATAGTAATTTTACTGTCGTAATCGATGTCGTTATCGCCAGAGTTCCGGGGAAAAAAATCGGGGATTTATTGCTTATTTATTACCATTATCGCTACAAATTGTGGAAAAGTTGAAAATAGGTGAAAATAGACAGAATGAAGGGTTGGGGGGGATTATATATCCCTTAATGATGTATATATACACCATCATGACCAAAAACACACAAAAGACAATCATTTATTCTAAAGAACACTCAAACAATGCTCTATAGATGAGTCTGTGAATTTCCTGACAATTTGTAACACAGTCTGTGAATTAAATAAGTATAATAAGATAATAAACATTCTGAAACATGATAAAAATCTAGAATGAGAACCAATGAAAACCAATAATTCTTGGAATTCCAATTGATTTCAATTCAATTGCAAGATAAACACGCTGGACCACATCAAACTTGTTGCATAACATGTTTATAATCTAATTTTGTTTAATATCTTAAGCTATGATTTGTGGGGCACTTCCCATGAATCATATTTATGATATCTTAAGCTATGATATCGTGTCCACACGTGTGACGTGTGGACACATCATGAAGGGTCCACATTCTTTATTTATGTCTGTGGACCCTTCAAACATGATGAAGGGCCACATCAAACTTGATGCATAACATGTTTATCATCTAATTTTGTTTAATATCTTAAGCTATGATTCGTGGGGCACTTCCCACTTGGCCCCGATATCATGTCTACACGTGTGGACACATGATGAAGGGTCCACATTCTTTATTTTTGTCTAAGATGAAGGGTCCACATTCTTTATTTTATTAGGGAGTGAATAAATGGCTCTTATATGTCGGGAATAAGACTGGCCGTTAAATAGAAAATTCCATAAAGATTATCATTTAAATAATTCTCATTGGTGATGATTCCAGCAATCATGTGGTGACCTTGATCTCGTGAAGGGCCTGTTAAAGATCTTGATGTTGATTCTGGGTTCTTACTCTAAGGAGATGGATGCCTATTCCACTTATCTTTTTTTTACATATATTTCGGACGTCTTTCCTTCTTAACATGTAAAGGAAACAAATTTTGAAGAAATATTTGTTATTTCTTGAGATTATTACCATATTTTGAGTTATTTCACAAATCCGAGATATTAGCATGTCCTTTGTGTCATCAAGTAGGTAGGTTAATCTACATAAATCTGAACAGGTGCAAATGTATGAAAGTCACAAAAAAAAAGAAAGAACCTGCCTGCATATTATACATACGAACACATAATCAATACATGTTTATGTGCAAAAGTACATATGCTACGTGATATGTGCATCGATTTTCTACATGCAAAACAAGCAATCAGGATAAATATTCTATGCAGCTATAACGCCATACTGGAAGAAAGAAAATAGCAACTTGATGGAGGAAGGATAAAAGATTGTTAAAGTAAGTGCTTACTCTTCAAAAAATATATAACCTCCATCAGACACTTGACCCTGAATAAGAAGACCTCTTGTGCCAACGTCTTCTAGTATTGTACTATGCAGAATCAGCAACCCTGCTGAGTTTTTCTCACAGTTGATTTGAAAAAGCGAGCTACTTCCCTATAGAGATGTTCTGCTTCAAATGGCTTTGACACATAGCCATCCATTCCACATTTCGAGCACTCCTCATGGGTAGCCTGGATTACATCTGCTGTCATGGCCAAGATGGGTATGTGCCAAAGCAAGACGTTTCCACAAGCTTCTAAAGATATTTCTCCACGCTTTACACGATCATTTATATCATTTTCCATCTCACGAATCCTTCTAGTAGCTTCAAACCTAAGAAAAGATATAAACAGATTTTTCAGTGAAACTAGATATCTGAGCATTGGAAGACGAATGAAGGAGATAATGGCATGTAGATGGGATGTAGGATAAATCAGGGGCACACTTTTGCAGTAAACCATGAGAAAACATAAGCAGCAAAGAATGTAGAATATGTCAAACGATGAATAGTTATAGCTAAAGCCTATTGTGTTTGGACTACTACAAATATAAGTCGATTTGATAAAATGAATTTCGAAGAGGAGCTAGAAGAAATCGAGAAAGGTCATTTTCATGAATTATCATTAGTCGGTAACGTTCTACATACAAAGTTACAAACAGTTGTTGACATAGCATCTGAAGGACACATACCCATCCACTTCTGGCATTTGAATATCCATGAAACAAGCATCAAACTTGTGGGGGGGCTTGAGCATCATGATAGCCCTTTTTCCACTATCTGCACAAGTTACTTCAGCTCCATATTTGTTCAGAGCACCAGCGGCTACTCTGAGATTCACTATATTATCATCAACAACAAGAATATGTTTCCCATGAAGAAGGCTACGCAATGAATTACGAGGGTGGTCTCCATTTCGACAGTTCTCATTGCCCCGTCCACCCATATCTCGTTGCAAAGACACTTGTAGCATATTCGCCCTTAGGGGCTTCATAATTACAGCTAAAGCAAATTCCATGGCGTCCTTAGGACTGTTCTTGGTAGAACAAGTAGGATTTGCCAAAAGAAAAAACTTTGGAATATCAGCCTGGTTAACCGTCCTTAAATTGCTAACAAAGAGAGGCCAGAGATCAGCATCCTTCAACCAAACCTCGTTGTCAAAAAAAATCATATTAACAGTCAAAGGTCCATTTTTTATTCTAGGAAAAACCTGTGTTAGGCCAACGGCAAGTTCAGCATGTATTCCAAGCCTTTGGAGGTGGTACTTCGTCACCTGTGCACGAACAGGTCTATGGTCGATCACCAATGCTGTCATTCTTTGGAACTCTGATGATCTGTAATCGTTTGAATCAGTGCGCCCTCTCGTAAGGACAGCAGTAAAGGTGAACGTGGTACCAATCTGGGGCTCACTCACAAATCCAATCTCTCCCTTCATGAGACTGACCAAACACTTGCTGATACTTAGGCCAATACCGGTGCCACCATGAATACGCGAAATTGAGGGACCCACCTGCATAAATGGGGTGAATACACGAGATTGGGATTCACAAGGGATCCCCACCCCCGTATCTTCAACGGATATGATAAGGTTGATCAGATCAGAGGAAGTTGACAAGAAAGGCTGCGAAAACTTGGGCAAATCTTGATGGAATATCTTGAAGGTCTCCCAGCTGCGCCTTTTATCTGCCACTGGGAATCCACTCAAGGTATTCACAGACTGATCTTCTGTCTCTAATTCTGATGACTTCAGCACCTCTTCAATAAGGTGGACAGTCACAAGGATATGGCCTTTCTCTGTGAACTGCAAAAGATAAAATTCGAGGAAATTTATTTGAAAGCATACGTAATTGAATCCATCAAACCTAATTAGACTCTCAAAGGGGGACACAGGGAGAGAGGGTCTATGAGGTTCCCCTCCATGTGGACAATATCATTCCTGTGTGAGTTGGATCCCATTTGGAAGCCTTTTTTGGGTCTTCACAGAATTATTCATTATTATTAAACAAAATACAGTAAAAATACTTACTTTGATTGAATTCCCAATGAGATTGATGATGATTTGCCTGATTCTTCCAGGATCACCAATGAGAAACTCCGGAATTTGATCAGACACATACACCGCCAACTATTTTCCCCATACATCAAAACCAGAAAGTCATATAAGGATCAGACACACATATAATGAGGATTAAACATCAGAATTGCTAATATAACATAATGCTGATAACTATAAGTTACCTCTATTCCTTTCTCCTGAGATTTTCCGCAGAGAAGTGACAAGACATCATCCAAGAGTGGCCGTAACTCAAACTGGACAGCCTCAAGCTCAAGCTTACCAGATTCAATCTTTGCCTGATCCAGAACCTCATTTATAAGTGATACCAGAGCCTTTCCACTAGCTTGGGCAGTTCTCACATAATCTTGCTGTGTTATATCTAGCTCAGTATCCATAAGCATTTGCAGCATACCTGAAACACAAGATGACAGTCAATCAATCTAACAACAATTTGGAAAACCAAATTAGGGGACCAAAAAAGAAAGAAAAGAAGAAAAAAAATGCATATGATGTTATTGTTATCTGACTATTCCAAAACCTCACCTAAAACACCATTCATCGGAGTTCTGATTTCATGAGAAACAGTTGCCAGAAACTACAGAGAAATGAAATGGAGTTGGCCGTTATGGAAGAGGAAACTAAACAAAAGTCTATGCACTGAAAAGCCACCAACCAAACATTCCGTATTCATGACTAACTTAATAAAACTACCACCTGAGATTTCGCGACATCTGCAGCTTCAGCCCGTTTTTTCAGTTCCATCATCTCCCAGTAATCATCTTCCACTCTTGCAATCCGGTTAACCGTAGCATGAAATATATGTCCAATTAACAAAGCGATTACTAGGGTCCCGATTGATGCAGTTATTGCAAGCCACGGTAGCGGTGGCTCTTGCTTGAACCTGCTCACAATACAACAGAACGGCAAAGTATGAGCAGCAACTTAAGAGACACTCACCCAAGTAGTGGTTCCAAAAGACAGAGGCATGTCAAGTACCTGCAATGCATCTCATGCTTTCTCAATGGGTCCCCAAAGTGAAGGGTACTGTTGTGGTATATGCCGTTACCAGTCATGTTCGAACCGTACATGCTGATAGGGTAATGAGGATTGGTGGTGTCATACACATTGACTATAATCGATTGCTTGCATGCAAGTTGGTGAAGTAACTTATCCACAAGTGCTTCTATATCAAAGATTCCACCCAGGTACCTGATTGAGTAGAAACTGAATTAGAATCAGACCACAGGAAGCATAAACCTTAAAAGAATATCTCATCCTCGGTGAGAAACAACCCACGGTTGATGAGTTAGTTCCTTACCCAATGGCTGCTTCAGTGCGCTCAGTCGGGGTTGCACTAGAAGGAAGTTCGGACTTGTACACGGCATACGTCAGAATAACCCCAAGACGATTCGATTTTATCAGCCGAAAAGGAGCAGTGAGTACCCCCTTTCCAGATGCTCTAGCTCGTATGATATTCTCCCGATCCTCCTGCGGATTGACAGAATTTTTTCAGGTTGATGATTGGAAAGTTTCCACACTTAAAAGGGGGCTGAAAATGGAAAATGCTAATTGAAGATACAAGGGGACATACTTGTGGATATAATGAGGACGTGGATCATCGGCCAGTGCTCGGAGAGATGGCCGATGCACTGAGCGCTGGACGATGCCCCCCAAGTCCGCAAGTATGTCCCCGTGTATGATCAAATAGCAATGCTCGTTGAAAATTGATTAAACCTACTTTGATTTGAGCAATATGATACAGAAGCTTAACAATGTGCTCCAAAGAATTTAAGATCCTAATAGTGATACTCAGACAGACATGGACAACATTTATAAGAACTGTGCATCACCCTATATTAGCTTATAGTATCCTCTGCATGAGGATGACACAAAACATTCTCGAAAGAAGATGCCTTCATCTTTCCTAATTCATATGCCAAAAAAAAGCTAAACATTGGTTAAAGAGATGGGTAATCATCTCATTGAGCTATAGAATCACAAAGAACCCACTAATCTTGTCATAATCAAGTAAATTTCAGCATAAAAATTAGGGGCATTTGCTTCAACTATCTTCATCACGGGCAAGGAAAACTAGTGTAACATAAGATGGATCCGGAAAATATATCAAGGACTTCACCTTCCCAGACAACATATCGAGAGATACCACATGTTTAACGGTGTCTTGGGCGAAGATGACAGGGGCGTATTCCTCTTGAACAGGTGATGTCTCATGAGTGTCGGGGGCCGAGTCATCTCCGCGAGCAGGAGATTGCTCTTGAGAGTCCACTATCTTAATATTCCACCCTTGTTGCTTCTCAAACTGCTCTCTATCAGAATGCAGAACCTTCACGGCATAAGCCACTCCGCTCGTCAGCGGCCTCTCAAAAGCTGTTCTTTCCGCAAATCTCGCGAAAGTCATCTGCATGTAGAAGATTTAGCATTTGCATTGTCAATTTTTGGGCATTTCTGCAAAGAGGGTCACTTCAGATTAAGCACTTTTGGGTGGTACAGAGTAGTTTGCTTTATCTCTAAGAATTCAATAAGAGCAAGCAATCAGATATCTTCTATCAAGATGAATAATCCAAACCACCATCAGGTTTAGAACCTCTGGGATATCTAATACAAAGATGAGGGGAAATTACCTGATCAATTGCGGATGGCTCTTTGGCATGGTGAAAGGTTGAAACCAGAATTGCCAACGCATGGACATGGTTCATGCTTACATTGAACTGGTCCTGAAGCATCCTAGAGCGCTCATCGCACATGTTCGCGAGCACCTCTCTCCGCTTCTCGATCGCTTGTGAGTTCATGAACCAGAAGATCCAAAGAGAACCTAAGAACCAACCCAATACCCACAGTAACAGAAGCCTCCTCCACCATGCCTCTCTGACCTTCTTCCCAAAGTAGTGGCTGTAAAGTCGGTTCCTCCAAGCCCTTAACGAGCACTTCTCCGACCATCCAAAGAGGAGCTTGCTCTTATTATTAAGAAAACCAGCCTTCTGCTCCATCACTTGAGCATCAATGAACCAATTCATGGGGATCCAGCATACCATCAAAACCAGGTATAATCCAATCCCAACACATGCAGAGAACTCATCCAAAGCAGCAACCAAGTACTTTTTCTCACCCCACTCTAGCGACACAAACTACAAACCAGGTAGTGGAAGGGATGTGTAGGGAAAGAAGTGGGTATCACTATTCCCTTCGCTACAAAAAGGGCAAGAAAAAATCCTATTGAACCTTCCCAAAAAGTTCAATTCAGCTCCAACTAGAACAGGATAACCAACCTAGATAGCCCACTTGTTAAACCCTAAAGGGCACACAATAGAACTGTTTAAAATTCTGTCGCAAGCCCACGAATCTAAGAGGAATCGTTCAACAAAAATTTATCAGGCAAATCTAAAAGCCAGCCCAACGAGAGAGAACCCACTACCTAAAAGAAAAAGGATAAACCTTGACCTTGTTCACTGCCTATACATCTCCAAGCTCACCTCCCATGCAAAACCCAGATCACAAAAGCACAAAAGCCCTAGAAAGATCCAAATTTGGGCTTGAAATCGGGACCAAAACCACAAACCACTCAAATCTAAGGAAAACCCACGAAGGAATATGTCGGCAACAACTCAGCCCCTGCAACCTAAGCTTCTGGAATCAAACAGGAACCGGATCAAGCCAGTGAGTTTCGGTGGCCGATTCATCATAAGAGGTGGAGCAAGAGTCGGGTTATGGAGAGGAGGGGATGGTGATGATGATGGTGATGATGATGTGTTGGAGTCCAGATTCATGGGTTCTCTGAAAAGAGATTCCCGAGAGAGAATGACGGGAATATGGTTGGGGGATGTCCGATTTTCAGGGCCATTATCTACCCAAATTGAACTGAATAAAAAAAAACAGAGAAAACAGAGAAACCCGAGCAATAAACAAAGGGCCAGAAAGGCATCCACCCCCCCCCCCCCACTTCGCATAGATCACTTGCCTTTTGTGTTCACATCCCAATCACAGCAGTGGACAACCCCTGCACGCAAGTGCTCTGCCTCTTGTGGGGGCTACGGATTTTCTTCATGGACCCTAATGCCCCGTGGCTTCTCTCTATTTTCCACTGGATCCGATTGAGTGTTCCCGTTTTGAGAGTTTTTTCAGAATAACCTTTTTAAAAACTAATTATTTAAATATCATCATAATTTTATAAATTTTAAAAATGGCACTCTGGTGCACTCTGACAGCCACGTAGAGGGTCAGTGTCAAAAAAACATCCAACCACATCACCTATATTTTTTAAAAAAAGTCTAGATAAACATTGCCCAACAAAATCAGGAGGCTCATTCGCCCAACAAAATGCCCAGCAAAATGTATTAAACTGTAGTGTTCATCCTATCTGAACCCAGCATCTCGGTCATTGTTTTCGAAAATACTACAGCTGTCTTATGAAATGTATTAAACTGAACATTGCAACTAAGTTACAATATTTTAAGTCTAGCGAGCAGGAGATCCCAATTATAGTGTTTTTTAAAAAATTAGAAAAAAATTTATAGCTGACACGGTGAGATGTTTTTGGGCACTAATGCGCTGCATGGATGTCACGGTGCACCAGTGCCACTTTTAAAATTTATAAAAGTATAACAATGTTGAGATAATTAATTATTTTTAAAATACTATTTTGAAAACAATTTCTGATTTACTGGGAGCAATGTGATGGGGAGAGAAAGGGAGAGAGAAAGAGGTGGAGCCAAAGGTTAGGTGGGGCTATAGATAGGGACCTTAAGCATTTGATGGGGAGAGGGAAAGAGCCAGGAAGAGGGTGAAGGGATTGTGGACTAGTGTGGAGTTTCAGTTCGATCTTCCTAGTTTCTTTGGGATTTGGATGGCTTGATGAAATGATAAAGCTCACCATAAAGCTCCACACCATTAGAGATATCTCCACTAGCTAACTACGTGTTGCCTATTAGATAGATGGATCATGGCTAGCCAATAGTTAAAAGTACTATGATAGGTTAGGAGGAATAGAGTAGAGGTAAGGGTCGGGACCGATAGACCCATCAACTTGGCTAACACTTTTATCTCCAAGCTTCACCATAGGCCAAGCCCATGTTCACAATACAGTAGATATAGGTGTCTGTATTTTTGGCTCAGAATTTCATCTATCATTATTGGATTGGTCGATCAATCGGTCGAGATTCGAGGTAAAAATATGAGTCCAATTTATTGGGTCTAGCCCGATGAGCCATGCGCCATGTTGGTCCAACAAGAAATTCCAGTAGGTCTTGATGAAGACCAACTATTGTCAGATGCAAATATATATATATATATATATATATATATATATATATATATATAGAGAGAGAGAGAGAGAGAGAGAGAGAGAGAGAGAGGAATGTTACAGTGAGCTGTGAGCTGCGGTTTTAGAAAGTGAGCTGCGGTTATTTTCACCCCCCTAGAAGTTTTGAAATTTGATGAAATTTGGTGAGGGTGTTGTCTAGGGTTAGATGATCATCCTCACCAATTTTCATCAACTTCCAAAACTTCTAGGGGGGGTCAAATGGTCGAAGCAAAATCTGCCGTCCGCAATCACCGTTAAAATCTGCATATTTTGCTTCGACAATTTGACCCCCCTAGAAGTTTTGGAATTTGATGAAAATTGGTGAGGATGATCATCTAACCCTAGACAACACCCTCACCAAATTTCATCAAATTCCAAAACTTCTAGGGGGGTCAAAATACCCGCAGCTCATTTTCTCCTACCGTAGCTCACAGCTCAACGTAACAGCCCTCTCTCTCTCTCTCTCTCTCTCTCTCTCTCTCTCTCTCTCTCTCTCTCTCTCTCTCTCTCTCTCTCTATATATATATATATATATATATATATATATATATATATATATATATATATATATATATATATATATATATATATATATATATATATATATATATATATATATATATATATATATATATATATATATATATATATATATATATATATATATATATAGGGGCATGTTAGGATGCGGCGTGCGATGCGTGCGGCGTTGCACTGCAGCCGCCTGATGCACCGCTGCGTGCATTGCACGCACCGCAGCAGTGCATCAGACGGCTGCGGTGTGACGCCGCACGCATCTCACGCCGCATTTTATCATTCCTATATATATATATATATATATATATATATATATATATATATATATATATATATATATATATATATATATATATATATATATATATATATATATATATATATATATATATATATATATATATATATATATATATATATATATATATATATATATATATATATATATATATATATATATATATATATATATATATATATATATAGGGGGCGGGGAGCCTGCACCCGAGGTGTAGCATCGTTGCTGCACCTCTCGCTTGTTTACCCCCTACAAGTTTTGGAATTTGATGAAATTTGGTGAGAGTGTTGTCTAGTGTAAGATGATCATCCTCACAAATTTTCATCAAATTCCAAAACTTCTAGGGCATTCAAATGGTCGAAGCAAAATCTGCAGATTTTAACGGTGACTGTGGACGGCTGATTTTGCTTCCACCATTTGAACCCCCTAGAAGTTTTGGAATTTGATGAAAATTTGTGAGCATGATCATCTTACCCTAGACAACACCCTCACCAAATTTCATCAAATTCCAAAACTTCTAGGATGGTCAAACAATGCCTGAGGTGCAGCAACGACGCTGCACCTCAGGTCCAGCATCCCTTTTCCCATATATATATATATATATATATATATGAATGTTAGGATGCGGCGTGCGGTGCGTGCGGCGCCGCACCGCAGCCGTCTGATGCACTGCTGCGGTGCGTGCGATGCACGCAGCAGTGCATCAGACGGCTGCTGCGGTGCGCCGCACACACCGCACGCCACATCCTAACACCCCTCTCTCTCTCTCTCTCTCTCTCTCTCTCTATATATATATATATATATATATATATATATATATATAGAGAGAGAGAGAGAGAGAGAGGAATGTTATAGTGAGCTATGAGCTACGGAAGGAGAAAATGAGCTACGATCATTTTGACCATCCTAGAAGTTTTGGAATTTTGTGAAAATCGGTGGGTTTGATGTCTAGGGTAACATGATCATCCTCACCAATTTTCAAAAAAAATCCAAAACTTCTAGGGTCATCAAACGGTAGAAGTTTTACCCACCGTCCGTAGTAACCATTAATTTTGCTTCTACCATTTGATGACCCTTTAAGTTTTGGATTTATTTGGAAATTGGTGAGGATGATCATGTTACGATAGACAACACACCCACCAATTTTTACGAAATTCCAAAACTTCTAGGGTGGTCAAAATGATCGTAGCTCATTTTCTCCTTCCGTAGCTCATAGCTCATTGTAACATTCCTCAATATATATATATATATATATACTAGTAATGCCCGTGCCTGTCGGCACGCAAAAGATTTTGAGGGCGGGAATAATATGTCGAGGAAGATGATAATATTTCAAAGGAGGCCACAACATTTCGAGAGTAGTGATAATATTTCGAGGGGGAGAATAATATTTTGAGGGTGATAACAATATTTCATAAACGGTGATAGTATTTTGAGGAATGTGTCAATATTTTTATGAGCGATGATAATGCTCGTGTCTATCAGCACTCGAACGGGATGGCAAAATTGATTCAGCGGCACCCGCAATTGGTTGTGGCACCCAAATTCGACCAGAGAGCCTATACTTGACAAAACATTCTAATTTATGGACGATGTTGACATTCAGAATAAATGCCCAAATTCAATGGGGCTGTCCACATTCAGCGACGACATGCCTGTGTTTGTCAACTCACGGATGGCTGCCTTCGGCTGCAACACTCCCCTACACGGAGAGCAAAGTTCAAGGATTAAGGCATAACACTATCTCGAGGCACAAACAGCGGGGCAAAGCACCTGAAATATATATAATGACACCATCTAGATCCAATTAGGATTGATCTCCCTCTCTCTCTCAACCTATTTGTATCTTTATTCTTGTAATCTTAACATGGCACCCGATCACAACTGTCCAATGCACCCAACCCTGACCAGTGAATCACAATCAACCTGCACGAAAAGGGCCGATGTGATCAGGTGCAGTCCAACAGCTACCTTCGATGACATTACTCCCCCACCGTCTTTGGCGGCATCAAAATTCGTTCGACGGTGCCCAATTCGGCGGGCGCGTCAAAATAAGTTCAATGACGTCCACATTCGGTGAAGGCATCAAAATTCATTCGACGGTACCCACATTCGCGAGGGTGTCAAAATTTCATGGGGTTAAGTGTAATTTGAGCAAAACTACATGGGGGTTAAGTTTTTTGAGGAAAACTTCAGGGGGGCAAAGTGTAATTTCAAAACTTTGGGAAATCAAGTAGTTGACCAAATGAGGAAATCAAGTAGTTGACCAAAGGTGGGTATTGTGCTAACATTTCAAACTTTAGGGAGCAATTTGGAACAAAATAAACTACATGGGCACTTACAGTAGAAAAAAAGAAAAAAAAAACATGTTTAGGAGAGAGAGGGAGAGAGAGGGAGAGAAAGAGAGAGAGAGAGAGAGAGAGAGAGAGAGAGAGAGAGAGAGAGAGAGAGAGAGAGAGAGGAGCCGATCAACCCCTTCCTCTTGTTGTCCTTCCGTCGGAGAAGGGGGGAGAGGAACCGTTTAGCTCCACCATAGAAAAAAAAAAATTGAGTTGTTCTTGACATTTGAAGAGGAAAAATTGGGGGGAAAAAAACAAAAAACAAAACCAAGGTTGGAAAAAAAATCAGATGAACAATGAAAATACTTGTGCAAGGCTTAACAAACACAAATAATCGAACACAACAAAAACCAACACTCGGTAAAAAAAAATTGAAAATGCTTTGTGTGAGGCTTAACCAAAAAAAAATCGAACAAAAAAAACCCCAAACACTCTCGTGCCATAAAAAAATGAAAACCCCAAGATGAAAAAAATCTGATGAACAATCAAAACAAAGAATAAACTTGGAAAATCAAAAAAAAAAAAACCCCTACATGCACTGACCCCAACTACATAAACTGATTAACCCCTCTATTAATGAGTAGAGAGACCATTCTAAGATGAGAGAGAGGTTGCAAACCAACCCTGAAGTGAACCTCAAGGTTAAACAAAACTTCTCAATAACCATAGATCTATAGGCTTGGTTTTGAAGACAGTAAACAAAATATACAAAAAAACAGAAAACTAATAGCACTCGACCCCAACTACATGCACTGATTTTTAAAACCATTATAAATGTGTTTTTGTAAGACAACCTATGGGGGTTGAGGGGGGGAATTACCTATGGGGGCTGATTCTTTGATGACTTCAACCTCGGCCTCCTCAGTCTTAAACAGAGAAAAAAAAGAACAGCCCTGAAACAGAGTAAGAAATAGGAAAAAAAATCACACATAAAAGAAAGCATGAGAGAGGGGGGGGGGGGGTGAGGGATGGGAAGACAACCTGTGGGGGCTAAGGGACGGGAAGACAACCTGTGGGAGCTGATTATTCGATGACTTCGGCCTCGGCCTCCACAATCTGAAACAGAGAAAAAAAAAATCAGCCCTAAAACAAAGTAAGAAATAGGAAAAAAAATCACACATAAAAGAAAAGCATAAGGAAAAGAAAACCATGAGAGGGATAGAGAGCGGGGGGGGACGATGTACAACCTGTGGGGGTTGAGGGATGGGAAGACAACTTGATGATTCTTCGATGACTTCGACCTCTGCCTCCTCAATCTGAAACAGAGAGAAAAAAAAGTAACCCTAAATCAGATAGATAGAGAGAGAGAGAGAGAGAGAGGAATTAGATCTGGGGTAAGGGGGCGGCGTTCGCAGGGGGACCGGCGCCCGGTGGCGAGCTCCTCCAGCAACCGCGGTCAGGCCCGACCTCAAGTTTCACTGGCAACACCACCAAAGCTCCTCCGGCGAGGTCCAAATCTGGGAGAGGGAGAGAGATCTGCAGTGTGAGAGAGAGAATCCGGAAGGGGGGGTGACCATCGGACTCCTCGAAGGCGGCACGGAGGCAACCGATGAGGGCAGGGGTCCGAGGCCAGGTCGTAGAAGGAGAGAGAGAGAGAGAGAATCGGAGAGAGAAAGAGAGATCTCGTGGGTGGGTGGGGGGGGCTGATACTTCGACGACTTCGACGTCGGCCCCGGCTGTCCGTCCGACGTCGGCCTCCTCGCTATCAGATCCGCCGCCCCGGCCTCCTCCTCCAGTCAGATCCGCCGCCCCGGCCACCTCCTCCCGCCGGATCCGCCGCCCCGGCCGTCCGTCCGCCCGCTCTCTCTCTCTCTCTATGTCTCGCTCTCTCTCTATATATATATAGCAGCAGAGCGGCGATCGTGGGTAGGCGCTGATCGTGGGCAGGCACCGGACCCAATCGCGGGACCAATCGCCCAATCGCGGGAACGGACGGCTGTGAGAGCAAATCCGATCGTGGGCTGGTCGAAACCGACGGCTGTGTGAAACCTGATCTGGTAACAGCTGGACCGGAAAACCAGATTAGGTCCTCCCCTCATTTATGGGGGAGAGGGGACCACGCCTGAATAATCATTAGATCAATACCAAGTATGCCCATATTTTTTTACACGAAAGCCCTCCAAACGATTGTTAAATTTTATTTTTTACAATCAGGTCCTTCACGAATTTATTACTTCCTCCACCTAATTTTATCCCCACATTTCAACTCGATTCAATCTTAGCCGTTCACCTCTTCCTGGATGAATCGCACTCACCCTTACATCAACTTATCTTGCCCCTTCATTCTATCTTCCTCTCAAAAATAGATCATGACCGTTCTTTGTACCCCCCACAAAACTGTAGCTTATTATATATATATATATATATATATATATATATATATATATATATATATATATATATATAGGGGACGGGGAGCCTGGACCTCAGGTGCAGCGTGAACGCTGCACCGGAGCCGCTCCCCGCGCGCCACGTGTCCAAGAAAATCAGTCGCCCACTTTTAAAACCGAGGGACAAACCGCAGCCGTCCGATCGATTCGATCGGACGGAAATCCGGCCGCCCGCCTCTAAAAACGCGGCATCCAGCGCAGACCGTCCAATCAGTGCATTGCACCCCGCTCGCCGCCGTCTGATCCATGCAGCGCACCCCCCGTCCGGTGTTCAGTTGGCCGGGGTGATTCCCGTCCGTTCGATCGAGCGAATCGAACGGACGGAAACGTATTTCGCTGTTACTGTAGCCGCTACAGTAACAGCGAAAAACGTTTCCGTCCGTTCGATTCGCTCGATCGAACGGACGGGAATCACCCGGGCCAACTGAACACCGGACGGGGGTGTGGTGCACGGACCAGACGGCTGGCACTGCACAGATCGGACGGTCTGCGCTGGATGCCGCGTTTTTAGAGGCGGGCGGCCGGATTTCCGTCCGATCGAATCGATCGGACGGCTGCGGTTTGTCCCTCGGTTTTAAAAGCGGGCGGCAGATTTTCTTGGACACGTGGCGCGCGGGGAGCGGCTCCGGTGCAGCGTTCACGCTGCACCTGAGGTCCAAGCTCCCCGTCCCCATATATATATATATATATATATATATATATATATATATATATATATATATATATATATATATATATATATATATATATATATATATATATATATATATATATATATATATATATATATATATATATATATATATATATATATATATATATATATATATATATATATATATATATAGGGGGCTGTTACATTGAGCTGTGAGCTGCGGTAGGAGAAAATTGAGCTGCGGGTATTTTGACCCCCCTAGAAGTTTTGGAATTTGATGAAATTTGGTGAGGGTGTTTTCTAGGGTAAGATGATCATCCTCACCAATTTTTATCAAATTCCAAAACTTCTAGGGGGGTCAAATGGTCGAAACAAAATCTGCAGATTTTAACGGTGACTGCGAACGACAGATTTTGCTTCGACCATTTGACCCCCCCTAGAAGTTTTGGAATTTGATGAAAATTAGTGAGGATGATCATTTTACCCTAGACAACACCCTCACCAAATTTCATCAAATGACAAAACTCCTAGGTGGGTCAAAATACCCGCAGCTCACTTTCTAAACCGGCAGCTCACAGCTCACTGTAATATATATATATATATATATATATATATATATATATATATATATATATATATATATATATATATATATATATATATATATATATATATATATATATATATATATATATATATATATATATATATATATATATATATATATATATATATATATATATATATATATATATATATATATATATATATATATATATATATATATATATATATATATATAGGGGCATGCTATAATGCGGCATGCGGCACCACATAGTAGCCGTCTGATGCACCACTGCGTGCATCGCATGCACGCAACGCCTGCATCAGACGGCTTCGGTGCAGTGCCGCACGTACCGCATGCCGCATTATAGCATGCCCATATATATATATATATATATATATATATATATATATATATATATATATATATATATATATATATATATATATATATATATATATATATATATATATATATATATATATATATATATATATATATATATATATATATATATATATATATATATATATATAGGGGCTGTTACATTGAGCTATGAGCTGCGGTAGGAGAAAATGAGCTACGATCATTTTAACCATCATAAAAGTTTTAGAATTTTATAAAAATTGGTGGGTGTGTTTTCTATAGTAACATGATTATCATCACCAATTTTCAATGAATTCCAAAACTTATAGGATCATCAAATGGTAGAAATAAAATTAACGGTTACTACGAATGGTAAATAAAGCTTCTACCGTTTGATGACCCTAGAAGTTTTGGAATTCCTTGAAAATTAGTGAAGATGATCATGTTACCCTAGACAACACATCCACCAATTTTTACGAAATTCCAAAACTTTTAGTGTGATCAAAATGATCGTAGCTCATTTTCTCCTTCCTTAGCTTATAGCTCACTGTAACATTCCTCTCTCTCTCTCTCTCTCTCTCTCTCTCTCTCTCTCTCTCTCTCTTATATATATATATATATATATATATATATATATATATATATATATATATATATATATATATATATATATATATATATATATATATATATATATATATATATATATATATATATATATATATATATATATATATATATATATGGGATGCTGCCTATCAAAGCAGCGTTTTTGCTGCTTTGAGACATATATATATATATATATATATATATATATATATATATATATATATATATATATATATGTTGTTCCTCATGAGAAATATGATTCGCATACTTTTATCCTTGTTGCTTTCACACCTTGAACCCGAAACAGGTTTTGGGGACATGACAGGAGCATCCTCGGGTCTCGGTGAGCTCCTTGCACTCGATAGTGGGGGGGAGTATAATGTGGGATCTCCAATTGGGCAATGTCACCACTCCGGAGCTGATGCTAAAGAATACAGTTGTTAAGCATCCTAGCACTTATTGCGGTCACCGACAATCCGGACAAGGTGAGTTAGAGGTGAAAGGCTTCAGATACCTACACGGTTAAATCCCTCTACCACATCGTAAATATGGGAGGACTTATCTGCCTAATTGCGTCGGCGCTCTGGAAGGCAAAGGCCCAATTAAGATCGAGATTCTTTTATGTGGCTATTTTTTTACAACAAGAATTTGACCCTTTGCAACCTGCGAAAGAGGAAGCACCCCAATCTCATCAACCTCTCTTGCGTGCTCTACGGTCATCCTAGAGAGACGACGAACAACCTCTTCCTCAACTACCCGTTCTCTTTGGAGATTTGGAGTAAGATTAGGGCGGGAGCTGTCCCTTAGGGGTAGATCAATGACGATGCACACCTTGTGGACAAAGTGGAGAAAGAAGCGTATCCCGAAGATGATATGGGAGTCCTAGGACATCATTATTATTTATGTGTGATGGGCACATTGGAATGAGCTCAATCATCAGATATTAAATGGATCCCAACATCTTACAGTCCTTGTCCTCTGCATGATCGAGATGGGCTTGAAGACTTGAAAGGTCACGCTACAGGGAGAGAGAGTCGTGCGCTCTTCGAGGCTGTCTTGGCTTCTTTGTTTTGATTTTTTGGATCACTGTGACCTTTTCTGAGTTTTGTCCTCTTATTCTTGTAACCATGTTCCCTCCCTTTTTAAAAAACTGGTAGGAGTCTAGGTCGAACGTCCCCCCCCCCCCTCATTCATTGAGAGAGATTTCAAAACAAAAAAGAGTCAAGAACAGCCCAAATATCCCACTCATGGGTCGGCCACGTGTTATGAACATGCTTAGGGTTAAAGCAATAGAATGGGAGGATGAAATAAGATAAGTTCTCTATGTGAGAAATACTGAGATTTTCTCCAAACACTTTTGTTTAATAGAGTGGGTGAGAATAGGAAGATTTGTTATACGGTGTTGCCTTTTATAACAATTTGAAGGAAAGAGAAGAGGAGTCATATAGTTTGAACTTTTCTTGTTGGTAGAACAAGAAAAGGATGAAGGTTTCAATGTATATTTTGGTGCATTATTGTGCTTACTCTTATACTATTATTTTTTTTCTCCTTTTAAGATTAGTAGTTGTCCCGAAACCTTTCAGGCAATGGCCCACTTCAAGCTCAGACTAATACCTCTAGGAGTGAAGCCCGACAAACTTGGCAATTCCCACTTCCCTCCTGGTAATGCACTACTACACCCAGCAGCCCATTTTCTATATATTGTAGGATTGGAAACCCACTGTTTATGCTATCTAATAGAATCAGATCATAATGGAACTTGATTCTTCATTGTATATATAGAGACAAAGAGGTGTGATCTTGAAGATTTTCTTAATGGAGGAAAAAAGATGATCGAGGACGTAAGACCTTTTAAGGATGACGTAAGGGAAAGGGGGCGAAAGGTTATCTGGTAATGAATGTCAAGACAACCAAAACTCCAAGCATTGATGCAACATCAACATTATGATATAGACAATATGATTGGTGGTAAGAAAAGCAGGAGTTAGCTCTCTAATATTTCTCATGGTGTACAATATAAGGTGGATTATGCATTACCTGCATTCCAATAGGTATTTCTCTTTGGATATATTATTCTAGGAATTTCAATAACAAAATAAAATTTATATTTTATATGAAAATTGTAATTAATGAACTTGATAGAAATTCATGATATTTTTCGTTGTAGTGAAAGGATTTTGAATTTCTTAGTGTGTTATTGTGCTTGCCTTCATGATCTTTTGTTTATTTATCGTTTTTCTTTTCTTAGAATTCATCAATGCCAAGCTAAGGAGGGTTAAGGCATGGACTTCATAACAGTTATTTATTTGATGAATATGAGATTCGATCCCAAGACTCTCATACAATCACCAATAAATTTTACCAATTATTTATCTTGTTTATTTATCATGTTGAGGTGGGTCTTTTGTATATTTTTTTACTTATATATGGATGGAAACAAATTTTGTTGCGAGTCTAAAAGACATACACATAGCAAGTACACGCGTGATCCCAACTAATTAATTAAATGTGACCCTCTGGCTTGTGAATCGTATTCCTAAAAAAATGACTCTTGAAGAAAGTAGAAGGACCGTAATCACTATGCACACAACCTCTTTAAGTTTCATATTGTCCATCCCGTTATTTTTTAGCTTGTCTTGTTAATGACAATGTGAAGCTCTTTTAAGGGAATCCATCCACTCGAATGCCCAGATGAAGCCACGATTCTTTCTACTTCTTGATTTTGAAATATCTTTGCAACACTTGACATAATTTGTTAAGCATGCAAGGAGAAAACTATTAAGATAGATGATGATGATAGGGTCGAGGGTGTTGGTGTATGTCAATATATGTACACGTGTATGAGGTGTGCACATGTGAGTGGGTATGTATGACGTTGGTGTGTTCTACGGTTTGATAGCAGTCAAGACTAGTGTTTGGATAATAGAACTATAAATAACTGAAGAATGCATGAGAACATATTAGTTTGAAGAAGATGGCGTCGAGGATCGTGAGATCACAATACCCTAAAAGCTTTAATCATTGCCAACATAGGTGTGCTTCAACATTGGACGATAGCTCTCCAGAATTCAACAACAGTCGACCCCACGCTCTAGCACCAAGGACAGGACCGAGAGAGACTCTCAGCATACTCCAGACAAAAAGGTAGAACACCAAAACCAAAAAGAAATATGACTGTGTTGTGATGTTTTGTGATATTTCTGGTTTCCTAGAATATTCTCTTATAGGCATAACTCTCGTATTGCTTGCAGTTTAAAATAATTAATCAGAAACAAACCAGTTAAGTCCAAACGAACCACAAAGCCCATTTGTGACCCATGCTCAGCTTGGTTTGGCTCGGCCCACACATGCGTGTGTGGTGGGTGCAAGCCTTGGCTCTTGTGTTTCTATAAGGCTATAAGGGAGGTGTTCGATCTTTTATAACACATCTCGCCCCCCACCCCCCCCCAAAAAAAAGGGATTAAAGTTAAAACACAAGTTTTATTCTCCCAATAAAAAAAACTAATTTTTATTTTATTTTCTCCCAATATGGGGCTTCACTCCCAGCGGGATTAGTCCGAGCCCTTACCGATTTTAATAAAGGGGGTAAATTACATTTACCACCCTAAAGATTAGTCCAAAACACTTAACCTCTATATAGTTAATAATTACATTTTCCCCCATTCAATTCAGTTTTGATTAAATAGAAATTACCACAAGAGGAAATTTAGTAGTTGGCAAAATGGGTATTGTGCTACTATTGCAAACTATAGGGACCGATTTGGAACAAAAAAAACTTCAAAAGGGTTAAGTGATTTTGGGATAAACTTCAAGGTTTTACACAACAAAAAAAACTAAATAATTGCTTATAACATATCAGAGGGTGTATATGTAATATGTATGAGTGTGCAGTGAGTGTAAATTGTGCTCAATGAATCACGAGCACCTCTCTATGCGCGCGTGTGTTTGTTGATGTGAGTGAAAATAATCGTGTAATTTGTGCTTGCGGATTTTGCTATTGAGTACTGCTATTTTAACAAACTAGAGGGACAATCTGCTCACACACCACGTATAGAGGAGAAGTAGTATCTCCTGATTGGCAGGACTATGGGCCATGGGATGAAACCTAGGGGCAGTGGTAGAGCCTAGATTTTTCAATGGGGGGGCACAATAATTCAACAGTTGGATACATTTCATAAATATAAATATTTTAATGGTGGAAATAACAAAAATAAAGAAAAATCTTTTGGAGATATAAAAATTTTAAGTACATGAATAAGACTGAAAAGTAAAATTTTAATTAAAAAAAAAATAATTACAATTGTCCTCTACAAGTTTTCATAGTGTCAAAGCGGTTCATGCCCCATTACCAATTGTATCAAATACATCTCTCTCAATGTAGGTGACCAAGTTATCGCTCATCCATTGGTCCCTCATTCGATTGTATAACCGATCCTTCATAATTTTTAAAACATAAAAAATTATTTTTACAATAGCTGTTGCAACTAGTATAATTAATACCAACTTAACCAGAGAATAAACCAATCGATATATTTTTTTTTTTTACTATTTTCCTAGCAAGACATCTGATTCCTGATATTTTCTGAAAACTCACTTGTAGAACGCATATTATAATATAAGTATCAAGCCGGTTATCAAGTGTCATGATTCTGTATATAAAAAATCATTTGGATATAATTGAGTTAGGCTGATCAATTTTTTTTTTTATAAAATAAATTGAATAAATCACCTAGATTAAGGTATGTCATACAAAGAAGCAACTCCGTATTTGACACAGTGTAGCGATTATTGAGCTCTTAAGCTGCATATCAATGACATGATAGAACAATTCAACTCGATAATGATATAAATTTGTTATTTTATGAGTTTTACGGTGTGATTGTCCTCGAACTGCAAATATATCATCCATGTTAATAATGTCAATATTATGCTTTTTACAAAAAGATGATGCCTTAAATAACAAAGAATTATATACATGATCTCTCATTATTTATAGTCGCTGATTTGATATATATTTGAACTAAGTTTATAGCATTCAGAATATCTTATTCTTTTCATTGTAATGCTTGTGATAGTTCATTTGTGATTTTCAATATACTCTTCATCAAATATAAACTGAATGTAAACTAATAAGACTAAAATATATCTAACAGCTGATTACATGCTTCAGCTCCGATCTGAACTTGAACCATCTTCCATGACGATTTCAATCACGTCAATCACAGAAGAAAACATAATTATTAAGTTGATCAGTGAACTGTAATACGTACATCAACGAGTATCACCAACTCGCTTAAGATTTGTCTCTTGATTCAGATCTTGTCCACTTGAAAGTTTACTTTTCTCAAGAACTTCAACAATATTCTAACAGCTTACTTGTCCCGAAGAATATCATTAAGTTTGTAGGATGTTTCAACAAGATTCATCACCTTTGCAACTTGGTTGAAGAGTAACGCAACTTGAATATGATTTTTTGCAACAATAATTAATGTCAATTAAAATTGCTATACAAAATAATATATATAGTATGTAGATTTATTATCATTTACGATAAGTGCTTTAAAACCATTGAACTCACCTTGTATATTGCTGGCTCCATCATAACATTGCCCGTGTAATTTATAGATACTTAATCCATGTTTTACCAGAAATACTTCAATAGTTTTCTTAAGACAGTAAGCATTAATATTATAAATATGTATGATGCCCATAAAACGTTAAATCATTTGTCATTACATATCTACATAACGAAAAGCAATAGACATTTGTTCTTTGATAGATATATCGTGAGATTCGTCTACTGAAATAGAAAAAAATACATCTCCTAGATAATTAATAATAACATTGATGGTCTCAGTTACAGCAGCATTTATAATATCCTTTTGAATATCAGGTGCTGTTAACTTGAGATTTTCTGGAGCATTCTGTAATACAATATTGTTAATATTTCATTATGGTCAGTAAGAAATTGTAAACTTTTTAAAAAAATTTCTTAATTCTTTGAATCCAAAGACTCATTATGACTACGAAATATCACTCTTTATCGTAAAAGAAAGCAGATACAGTTAATTGACGCATTCAAATGTGCTCGATATTCTTTTTTTATTTAATTTGATTATTTGGAAATAATTATTTAAACATGTTACTTTTGGTTCATTAAATCTTCATATTTCTTTCAAGCTTACATATGGATATTATTTGGACCTCCACTATGAAGTTTAAATTTTTATTTTTTTTTCCAGTTTGAGAATCCCCAATAATAAAAGAGTCACCGCCTTACTCTTTATTATATGGCCTAAAAAGATAATGCAACATCTTTTATCACATTGTACTCTAACGAGACATGATATTCATCAAACCAGGCAAAATTAAATTGCCATAACTTTTCTCTGATCCTCTTCTATGGAAAATTATGGTCACGAGGTTGAAATAGCCCTTTTTGCAGATACGCTCTTCGAACTTGATTATGATCATTTGGATGGTAATCTAAAATATGAATGCGGAGCTCGTGTCCGTATGAAGTTTCGCCAAGTTAACCACAACATGACTTTATTTTGGAGATGAATGAATTATATTGCGATCATCATTATCTTGAATAGAACTTGGTCCCGAAAGCACTTTTATTTTGAAAAACTTATCTATACCTGATAAAAATGATCTGCAAGTTATAATACTAGTACATATTTTCACTAAGAGATTGAAAATGCATGGAAGCAATAATCTATAAGTTATAATGCTGAAATTAAGGATTTACATAAAAAGAATGCTAATTTTGCAAGATTGAACACTTAGTAGAAACAAGTTGCAATATGATGTAATTAAAAATTAAAAAAATTATCTAACATGATCTTTATATAACAAATCATAGAAGAAAAAGGGGAAAGTACCTGGACTTGAAATCGTTTATTGAAGCTCCAGTAGAAGATAAGATTGTTTTTGCTAACAAGCAATTGCTGGACCAATTTCTATTTGTTCCCTCCTTCACTACTACTTCCAGTATTGAATGAAACAAGAAAGAAAAAAATATCATATTGTCTCCTAGTGTTGAAAATGCATTTTTTTTTTTCAATGTTTTATCTTTTTTGCCCTTCAAAAAAGCAAAAAAATGGAAAATAGGGGAAAGACGGGGAGTAACATGCTAATAGCAGCGGTTCGGTTTTTAAAGGTAGACTTGAGCCTCAGCCTACCATTGCTGACTCTAACTAGCTACTCCATAGTGGGACTCATTAGAAACAAGATCAAAGGATAAGATCTCCCCCTCTTGTGAGATGTGATCGAAGAAAGTAGAAATCTGAGGTTGCTCTTTCACATGAACAAATTTACAAAGAAAACAAAAACAAATCAAAGAATTTTTTTTGAATAAAACAAGATATCTTCCTGCCTTCGACTACTCTAAATCTAAACATCTGATGTGGATTGATAGCTAGGGAGATCATGGATGTCGATTCAGTGTAAAAGGTAAAGAAACATATGCAGATTATACGAGGATCTAACAGTTAAAATCTAAGAAAAACTTCTCATTCTTCATCAAATGAAAATAATCCCTAATTGAAAACAATGAGTTGAAGAATAGGGGGGATATGAGAGCAAGCAAATCGTGAATGGATATTCAATCTATTTGTCGACTGTCGTTGTGAGCCGAGGGGGAGGAAGCAGGGAAGGACTGAAGGAGCGAGGACCTGATGACGGTGATGATGATGCATCTGAGGAAGCGGGGAAGGAGCGACAATCTGCAGGAAGGGGGAGGGCAGGCCACGGGGAACACTCAGGCTAGTCAGGCGGGCCACAATCCTACGATTCCCACAGCCACAATGATGGGGCGGATGAGGGGAACACCGAACACGAGAAAAAAAGGGCAGGTGTGCGGGTGGCGAGGGCTGTAGACTTAGGTTTGGTCACAATGGTCACGGACTCACGAGTCATCTTGCTTGGGTCTTGGTCGCACAAATCGCACGCGTCGATTCACAAAAACAAAAATCGCATGACAGCATGGGTACGACATTCCAACGCAATAGGGGGGGGCACGAATGAGATTTTGATATTTCGGGCTCAATCGCCAAAGGCATATAATCCGTTTGCGATTTTTTTGGGGGGAGGCACGTGCCCCCACTTGCCCCCCCTAAATCTGCCCTTGCCTAGGGGAATTCCACCACCACCGGCCATCGTTGTAAGGCTTGTCAACCCCCCCCCCCCCCTCTTTGCCAACCATCGTCTATCGTAGTCGCCCCGCCGATCACCACCGTATCCCCCCCCCCCCCCCCCCCGGTCTTGGCCAACCACCGCCCCCCACTACCGTCCTATTGGCCAGCGCCCCCACCAACCACCGCCATCCCGTCTTCCGTGGTGGGTCGCCATTGGCGGGCAGCGACGAGTAGTGGCTGACGGGGTAGTGGGCGGGCAGGTAGTGATCAGCGAGGGTGGTGGCTATGATGGACAATGGGCGACGGCCAACGATGATGGCATCCCCCTAGGGGTCATCCCATGGCCCATAGTCCTACCATTCCAGGAAATGCCACCTCTCCTCTTCACGTGGAGTGTTCACGTATTGTCCCTCCACTTTGTTCAAATAGCCATTGCTCTTTGCTATTTTAGGCATTGACCTTTCTCCCTTGTAAAGTGGCAGTTTCGCAAATGAAAGAAGAATGTGAGGGCATATCCCTCGCTGACCCCTAGATGGTCCCCACTGTGATTGGCCCATCACCACCCAACACCGCTGCAGCCTGCCGGACAGCGATACGTCAGACGAGCGACATGTGTACGGACGATGATTGAATTCGCCGCGTGGGCCCGTCTCGTGCCTCCGGTGAGACACGTGTACGGACGGGATTACAGTTGGGGAAGGGTGCCACGTCTCCCTTCACGGAGGCTAGGCTCGTGCGTGTCGGGTGGACAGGAGTCACTGTCTTCCCAAGCATGCGGGACGGGAGCTCAGACCGAGCTCACGTGGAAGTGGGATACAGTTACCTTCGGTAACCTTACCTCCCTAATGTGCTAGGTAAGATACTAGCATGACCCAAATTGATCCAAGGCCTCAACCCCAACTAACCATGCCAAGTCGGGAGACTTTAAAATGTGAGCCATGTTGTGTCGGTCCTGGTCTGAATTGAGCTTTTGAGCAACAATTATTATCATCAATATAGAATCAACGGCCTCGATGTGCATGCTACCCGCTAGTGACGAAACGTTCCTTCATCCTTGCAATCGCTGCGGTTGCATCTGATGCGTTTGGACGCTACCAATCTATTGTTGGTCATCTTCATTATTGGAGCATAGATACTTTTCGTTTTTTTGGGAGAAATAATCTTGACTATAGAAAGCAACACTAAAGGTACATGCACAAGAGCTGTAGTCTTAATCAGGATCAAGGACAATACGAGAAAAGTAGGTCCCTGCACGATCATGAGGCAGCAACTGATGTAGGTCCTCAACAGAGCCATTTTGTGTTGCATTAAGTGCAATGCACAATTGTTTAGTATGTCGGTAGGTTTTTATGGGATCGACTTTGAATTAATTGCTCCAGTAAAAAAAACGGAACGGCCATTAAAAAGCCAGTAGCATCCGTGCTTGCACAATACAAAGTCAGCATTCGAATATTGCAGTCCGTATGTTGCCCGTTGGTAACAGAAGTATCCTTGCGCATCGTGGTTGCTGCTTCTACATCCGACACACAATTGATCTATTATTTGCGACTTTTGCTATGGGAGCCAAGTCAAGTTCGTTCTTTAGATTGTTTGTTGATATTTTATATATATAGGTATGCACCTATGGTTAGGAAGTGTTGGGTGGTACATGTGTAATTGGTGTGTAACATTCCTTTCCTTCACCGCGGTGAGCATACTCAGGCTTTGAAATACCCATGCAGGGACCCCACTTCAATGACAATCTCAGTGATGAGGTGTTTCTTCTTTATTTTTATTTGTGGGAGCTCATCAATGGCGTCTGAAAAGAAAATTCTCCCTTACAGTAGAGTCTGATCTGGATGCAATTAATGCACCCAATCTATCCACTCATCAAGTCGAGTCCACATCTTACAGATGATGGACCTTATCTTGGACAGAACAGGTGGCTTCATCAATATAGATTGGAGGAGAATAAAGACGACTTCTTTTAACCAGGCTGATGTGTCCTGATCACAGCGGTCCGTTGCTCCCATCCCCATTGGATGAATCACACTCTGCCCCCATCGACGGGCAATGCAAAGGGGGAATGTGATTGTGGATGCAAGGTCATTCTGGCTAAAAGATGTTTATAAAACATTTTAGTTGAGTAGCACGATTTTTCTTATTTAATAGTATATATCCGTTCTGGTTAGAGCGAAGCATGTAAGTGTTGGGTTTAGTCCCACATCGGCCAGGGCCTAGGGTATCCATCAGTAGGTGTCATTGTACAAAAGAGACCACGGTTCGAAACCTATCAACTACATAAGCGTAAAATATTTTTTTTCTGAATCTTGTTTTAGTCCACAAGACGTACTGCTTTATTTTTACGCCACACAACGTAAGAGAAGTTCATGATTCGATCGTGCGATCGTTTAAGAGGAAAACAACGGGTTAACCACTGGGATACAAACCACCCTTTTTCCTGAGAAAGTCGATCATATGCTAGCTCACCTCCTTCGTTTGGTATTTAATTGTGCTTTTGGAGACGTAAGTGATGATGAGAGTGAGGGATGAGATTCCACCTTCCTTTCTAGAAAAACCCAACATGGGTCTCTCGGTAGGGAAGACACGTTTCCCATCTCACTGGTTTTTAATTCACATGGAGCCCATATACGTTTGCTTGGTTGAAACCTTAGTTGTCTCATGACCATCTACCTATTAATTATATGGTGTTTAATGGGTCTAGGTTTAGCCAAGTGGAAAGTTGATGGACTATAATCATCTTAATTTTGGTCGCACTCCTCGGGTGTGACAACTTAGAGCCACAAAATAATTCCATTAGGGTGGCGTGACGGTGGCACATGCACTCCCAGACAGGAAAGCTAATCGTCAGCAGGCAACGGACGGGGTCCAAGGGAGAATGCAGGCACTGATTGGCTTGCTAAACAAGCTTTGGGTGACTTGGTTAACATGATTTCATTGATTATAAATTGTTTGGGCCTGGTTTCAACCCGGGCTTAAAAAATACACAAGAGAGAGAGAGAGAGAGAGAGAGAGAGAGAGAGAGAGAGAGAGAGAGAGAGAGAGAGAGAGAGAGAGAGAGAGAGAGAGAGAGAGAGGGTGGGGGGGGGGACCGTCACACTTAAGGTTTGCCACGTGGTCCTAGAGAAGGATGAGAAGGTTGCCACGTGACACCTAGTTATTTGAGGACTACTACTTTAGTATTATAGTATAGATAATTAGGCAAAAGATTATTCGCACGTGTCTTATAAGCACTTGTTTAAGATTTCCCTAACAAACTGCATAAAAACATATAAACAATAGTTGTGATTTATTGATTTCAACCATCATAGTAATGCTTTATACCAATAAAAGAGGAATAGATGGCATTCCATGTTTAACCATAACCATCATGAGTTTGTCCTAACTAGGAACTATGGGTCTACCTTATTAGTAGTCATTCTTCATTGGTTATAAATTAATTTCAATAAAGTGCCACTTCTATCCTCATTATAAGCATTCCTTTTTTCTTTTTTTTTAAAGAGGACATGGTTGTCCTGGTTAGTGTGACGCTTATAAGTGCAATTGCATAAGAAAGACCATAGTTTGAAGCCTGCCAACCGCAGGAGTGAGACATCTATAAGTGCCATTGCACAAGGGAAATCATGGTTCTAAGCTTACCAACTATAGGAGCATGACGCCTATAAGTGCCATTGCACAAGATAGACTACGGTTCGAAGTCTGCCAAATATAAGAGCGCAAAGTTTTTTTTTTTTCCTCGCCAAAGACTGAACTTTGTTCCTGGTCATAGGTGCATCACTTTATTTAACGGTGACTGCGGATGGCAGAAATTGCTTCGACCATTTGACCCCCCTAGAAGTTTTGGAATTTGATGAAAATTGGTGAGGATGATCATCTTATCCTAGGCAACAACCTCAGCAAATTTTATCAAATTCCATAACTTCTTGGGGGGTCAAAATACCCGTAGCTCACTTTCCCCCCCGGCAGCCCACATCTCACTGTAATAGCCCTCATATATATATATATATCTATATATATATATATATATATATATATATATATATATATATATATATATATATATATATATATATATATATATATATATATATATATATACTAGTAATGCTCGTGCTTGTCGGCACGCACATTCGGCGAGAGCGTGACAAAATTTTAAGGGAGAATTTTTTAAGGATGGCAATAATAATTTAAAAACGATGATAATATTTTGAGGGAGGCAACATAAAATATTTTTGAAGATAATCAAGTAGGCAAGCACATTCAGCGAGAGCACCCATATTTTGTGAAGGCGCTCATATTCGGCGGGGACACTCACATTCGGATATGAGTGTCCACATTCTATGAACGCGCCCACATTCGGCGTGGATGCCCACATCAGCCGCAACCGTTCGATGAAATCACCCTTTGGTGAAGACGCCCACGCTATTCAAAATGTCTCATGAATCTAATTCAAAATTAAAAAAAAAATAATAATTCAAATTTGATATGACAGATCAATTTTGTATCCACTAAATAGACAACTTAAGCTATTTAGTCATCCAGTCTTCCATGGATCAGGCCATTCGGATGTGGCGCCTGATCATGATCGACCCTTGTATTCAACCCACAAAGGTGAGTCGCACTAAACTCCAACTATAGGCAAAGGGACAACTGTTATCATGTGCCACATCAAGATGACCCGAATCGGGTGAAAAATTGGATGGCTGAATAGCATTGCAATGATCAACAAAAAAAATGAAAAACACATAAAGAGGGCTACTCTCTCTCTCTCTCTCTCTCTCTCTCTCTCTCTCTCTCTCTCTCTCTCTCTCTCTCTTTCTCCATTTTTCACCATCCCATAATCATAACCATCAAACAATGTCCCATCTACTTGGGTCCGGATTCAAACACTTCTAAAAATATTTGTAGGGTGGTCGACTTCCTGATGATCAAATTGGTAGGGTTCGACAACATATGGATAGATGTGTGCATCATTACCCTCATGCTTATCCAATGGCTGGGTGATGACATGATATTCAAAAATCTCAAACACAATATACTATTCTTAAAAAAACCTCAATAAAAATTCCTCCCTCCTCAAGCACAAATAGAACATTAATGAATTTGGCATCATAGTATTTGAAAAAAACATCCAAAAGTTTATGGCCAAAGGTTTCTTAACAACATAACACAGATGATAGGAGACTAAATAGCATTTTCCTTCTAACAATCAAGTAATCAACACTTTGCAAAACAAATGATATTCTAATGAATATTTTCAGATTTTAGCTAATATGAACCAAAAGATTGTCTCGAATCTGAAATATGCCTTAATTCGGGTCCGACTTGTCAGTTCGGCATGGTTCAGATCCTATTCTCGTCAGGTTGGTTTGGAAAGAGAATGCCCTAGAAAAAGGAATGTCCTTTTATCCATTCCACCAACAAGCAATGCATCACCTGAAAAGGAAGGGGAGTTGATGAGAAGCACCACCAAAGTTTGCTAGCTGTTGTGTTGGAAAAACCCATTACCTTGACAAAGAGATCGATTTAAACTAATAGAAGGTTGCTCACTCAAATCTTTGGGCAACAACAATTTAAGCTAATAGTTGAATACTGACTAAAGCTTAAATGATAATCTGTCGAAACTGTACCTAAAATCTGTTAAAAGAAAAAAAAAAAGTCTGAGAAAAAAAATAGAGACAGCCAAGTAGGGTGGATCCTAGAGATAGGAACTGCGATCAAAGGATTGACTGCCGTTATCCAGCTCACTATCCATTTTCACCAAAAAAAGAAAAATCAGAAACTAAAAGTATGCAGAAACAAAGTATAAAGGATCTACTGGATCAATTCATAAAAAAAAACATCAGATACGAAAGGCATATCCATTTCAACTTGATCTCTGTGTTACAAACAACTACGCATGAAACCATAAGATACATAAAATCGTGTTGGAAAAACCCATTACCTTGACAAAGAGATCGATTTAAACTAATAGAAGGTTGCTCACTTAAATATTTGGGCAACAACAATTTAAGCTAATAGTCGAATACTCATGACTAAAGCTTAAATGATAATCTGTCGAAACTGTACCTAAAATCTGTTAAAAGAAAAAAAAAAAAGCCTGAGAAAAAAAAATAGAGACAGCCAAGTCGGGTGGATCCTAGAGATGAGAACTGCGATCAAAGGATTGACTGCCGTTATCCAACTCATTATCAATTTTTACCAAAAAAAAGAAAAATCAGAAACTAAAAGTATGCAGAAACAAAGTATGAAATATCTATTGGATCAATTCATAAAGAAAACATCAGATACGAAAGGCATATCCATTTCTACTTGATCTCTGTGTTACAAACAACTACGCATGAAACCATAGGATACATAAAATCAGATACTAAAGGCATATCCATCTCTGTCAAAATTTGTTTTGTCTTAAATGGTTTGTTTGCAACCCTTTTGAAATGTAGTAGACCTTCATCTACTCACATTTCGGGTAAAATTTGTTTCCTGCTTTCTAGAACCAAAAGGTCAAGGTTTTTTTGTTGTGCCACTCTTTTACTTAAGGTGAATGACCTTCTGAATCAATCGCTGAGATAGATCATAGAAGCCTTCCAAGAAGACTGTCACCAAGCCGAGTTGCTCCAAAAGGCTTCCAAGACAACTCCAGACTTGTGCTGCACCTATTAGAGATAGTATAATTAACGTATGCATATTGCAAAATGTTACAAAATATGATATTGAAGTAAGACAATAGTACGAAACTGGACTATCCCAAGCCCATTCAAAACCAAAGACATTGAACTGGACCCTCAGGCCGAGGTGGGCCCGAGGACCTTGTTGATGTCTAAACAAAAACTGAGGGTCTATTCAAGCCTGGATGGCCAATCCGATTTAATAACAAACTTTTTGAAAAAGACGGCCAGCTCCTTATGTTCTACCTGCGGTCTAAAGGAGAGGAAGGGACATAAAAAAGTATAAGGAATTACCAAATGCAATATTTTGGCCATAATCTAAATATTGTGAAACACATTCGAGTTGAATTGAGAGAACGAACCCAGATGCTTCATGTCCAAAGATCCTTGGGAATAGAGCAGGTTGTGCCTGGAAAAGAAGCACAAAGTTCAACGAAACCATAACCAGAAGCAAGAATGTAGGCCAAGGTTTTAAATTTCAGTTTCGTGTCATGCTTCGGTCCAAGCCTAAACCGAAACTTCAACCAAAAATTTCATTTGAAATCTAGCAAAATTGACTGAAATTTGAAATCTATAATTCCAATTCTAAAAACGAAATTGACCAAAATTTCGATCAAAAATTATAGTTTCGGTTCCAGTTCTGAAAGCTGAAACCGAAATTTTGACCAAAATGCTCCCTGATTAAATGACCGTTGGAAAAAAAAATATAACTTTTCTTCCTTGCTAATTGACCTTCCATATCTCAGGGTAAGCCCCTCTATTACCTAAATTCAACACCGAAGACTCTGATGTTAGATTGATAATGTATCATAAAATTCTTTAAGCTTTGTTGGATCTTCCTTCAAAACCAGACCCATGATTATAGGAAAGGCAGAGTTTAAGGACCTATAGGAAATCAGAGACCCTAAAAGGCATAGAGGCTACAACAAAAAACGAAAAAGCTAAAAAAACATTTGAAGCATTGGTTCAGATTTAAAACAGGGGGCCATAACTGAAATCAGAGAGAAAATAGAGCAGATTTGGAGAGAAGAGAGCAAGAGCCTACTCTTGGTAGGTAGATAGGATGAAGCTGGAGGCAAAGAGTCTTCTCGCGAATGACACGAACCCCATTGCTATGGCTGAGAAGATCGAGCTTCAAGATGGACACAGAGCTCGTCTCTATGGACGACACCACCACTGTAACAAAAAAAAAAATGGATGAGAAACATGCAGCACTGAGAGGCCAAGCAGTCCCCTTTAAGTAGAAAATAAAGAGTTCAAAATGTGATCAAGTTTATAAAACTACCCAAACCGATTAACCACACGATCTATGGAAGGAAATACATGCAACTCCAAGTATTTGAAGTAATAAAGGTCATCCAGTCGCAATCAAGCGTTTGGAATTACTCTTAGAAAGTCTTTACCGGGCCTTAGAAGCATAGACAGAATCCTATGTCTTGGCACGCTTCCAAATAAAAATTGATATAAAGAGAGAATTGCTATGAAGAGGAATTCAAAACTAAAATTCATGACAAAATAACAACCAAGGGAAGCCATAGATGTATTCATTATAAATTAGGACTACTAAGGGAAGCCATAAGTCCCGGTTAAGTATGCGTGCAAGTTCTGAAAATAATGCAAAAACCTACCCAAAAGATGGGTCAATCATGCTTTGATACCAATATAATGGGGATAGCATGGACTTTTTATTCAAAAATCTACTCAGTAACTGAAGAATCATGAAGGGATAAAGTTCATAAAAAAAAAAACAAAGGAAACTGAATTGATAGCAATTTACATCCCTTGGATAACACAAAATCCTAAGAAATAGAACCTGATAGATGGGTTTGGGCTCTTCTCTCAAAAACGAATTTAATACCTCCAGTCTATTCTCCCAATCAGACCCATAGAACTGGCCTTGAGAGAAATTTGTTTCATATGTCTTTAAAAAAATCTAACCCTGAGTTCGGATTAAAAAAGAATCAATCTAATTAGATCACCAAAAAAATTAGAAAAAACAAAAAAAGGAAAATAATTTTGGCATCTGATCACGATTTAATAAACCCCCAAAATATAGAGAGATTTAAAGAGAATAAATTTACCTAGATTGTTCTGATTGTTGGCATGTTTGCCAACATGATGTGTTTGGTTTCTCTGAACAAAACCAAATGGTCCCCTATGAAAAAATCCTCCAGTCGAGGAGCAAGTTGGTGACGTTGCTGATGGATGCCTTAAGCGACATCAACGCATGACTTGATGGAACCAACCAGATAAAAAATGTATGAGAAAGAGGGTGAGAGAGAGAGAGAGAGAGAGATGAGATCCACGCCTCTTCGCATGCTGTCGGCCTGAGATTAGATCCGCGCCGCTCCACCTGCTGCTGACCTGAGATCAGATCTGAACAACTCCGACGGCTTGCCATCAGATCTGATCCGCGCCCCTCCGCCTACTGCCGACCTAAGATTAGATCCGTCATCGCAACGATCGTTGCCATCGGCAGAGAGGAGATGAAAGGGTTTGGGGATCGAGGGGCTGAGTGCGATCAATGATCAGAGAGGTGGAGGGCTCGGGGGGCTGAGAGAAAGAGGTGGAGGGGTCGGGGGGTTGAGAGAGAGAGAGGTAGAGGGCTCGGAGTGCCTATTGGTTAGAGAGAGATCGTGGCTAGAGAGGAGAGAGAGAGAGAGAGAGAGAGAGAGTCGGGACAGGCTGAACGGTTAGAGAGAGAGAGAGGGACGCAGAGGGCAGTTCGATGAGAGAGGAACGCGGGGAGAGAGAGATAGGGGGGAATGCTTTGGGGAGGGACACACACACAGAGAGAGAGAGAGAGAGAGAGAGAGAGAGAGAGAGAGAGAGAGAGATGGACGGTTTGATGAGGTAGAGACATGGAGAGAGAGAAATAAAGAGATCGTGTCATGCCAGCGGAGAACTGCTATTCAACCAGAATCGTTTGATCATATGCTGATTGAGGTGGCATAAGATCACACCGTTGAAATAGATCGTACATAACATATAAATGTTAGCCAATACAGAGAGATCTTGTGCTTTGATTTTTTAACCGTCACTTATATTTGTATCAAACGGTTCTCTTTATCCATTCCTTATGAAATATTATATATATATATATATATATATATATATATATATATATATATATATATATATATATATATATATATATATATATATATATATATATATATATATATATATATATATATATATATATATATATATATATATGGGTCAGGATCGGATGACCCATCAAAATTTTGACCCATTAATAACCCAGCACCCTTTGAGGCACCTAGAGGTTTTAGAATGGATTGATTTTTTGTAGACATGTTGTATATGATATGTTGATCATCCTCACAAAAAATCAGCCCATTCTAAAATCTCTAGGTGTATCAAAGGGTGCTCTTCAAATCAACGGTTAAAATTGACAGTAAAAAACCGTTGATTTGAAGTGCGCATTTGATGCACCTAGTGGTTTTAGAATGGGCTGATTTTTTGTGAGGATGATCAACATACCATAGACAACATCCCTACAAAAAATCAGCTCATTCTATGACCTCTAAGTGCCTCAAAGGGTGCTGGGTTATTAATGGGTCAAAATTTGATGGGTCATCCGATCCTGACCCTATATATATATATATATATATATATATATATATATATATATATATATATACAGAGAATACGGGGTATGAGCTGACAGCCCATTTGCCGAAATGGGCTGTCAGCAGGAGCCGTCCGATCGGATGATCACCACCGTTTAAAAAAAAAAAAAAAAACAACAAAGCACATCACAGCTGTAAAACAACACCCATTTCTCTCTCTCTCCCTCTCCATCTCGATCGGCAGCCCCAACCCTCCACCTCCAGCACTCCCTCCGACGCCGGCAGACTCGCCTCCGACGCCGGTGCTCCTTCCGACAGTCCTCCCCGCTGGTCGAACCCCTCCCTCCCTCCGACACCGGCAGCCTCACCTCCGACGCCGCTGCTCCTCTCCATCTCCGTCCACCGGCGTACCCCTCCGGCGCGACCCCGTACCCCCTCCGGTGACCCTCCGGCTGCCGCTGCCGCTCCCTCCGGTGACCCCTGCGCTCCCGGCCCCTGCCGCTGCTGCTTCCGATCCCTCCGGCTGCCGCTGCCGCTCCCTCCGGCGACCCTCCGGCTGCCGCTGCCGATCCCTCCGGCTGCTGCTGCCGCTGTCGACCCCTGCGCCCCCGGCCACCTCCGGCTGCCGCTCCCGCCTCCGGCCCGGTCCCCTCCGGCTGCCGCGCCCCTCCGCCGCCCCCTGCACCTGTCCCCCGCCCGCCTCCGGCCCGGTCCCCTCCAGCTGCCGCTGCCGCTCGCGAGAGAGACGGAGAGGGAGAGAGTTGGTTAGAGCGCGAAGGAGAGAGAGAGAGCTGTGAGGTGTGGGCGCTGAACACGGGAGAGAGGTGTTTTTTGGTTTTAACCGGACGGTCGTTGATGGGGATCGGAGGGCTGTGAGCTGACAGCCCAAATGGGCTGTCAGCTCACCTCCCGTATTCTCTCTCTCTCTCTCTCTTTATATATATATATATATATATATATATATATATATATATATATATATATATATATATATATATATATATATATATATATATATATATATATAGATATATATATATATATATATATATAGAGAGAGAGAGAGAGAGAGAATACGGGGTATGAGCTGACAGCCCATTTGCTCAAATGGGTTGTCACTGGCAGCCATCCGATCGCTTAGATCATACCGTCCAAAAATTAAAAAAAAAAAAACAAACAGTAGACAGCTCCCCCCCTCTCTCTCTCTCTCTCTCTCGATCTGGAGCAGCAGCAGCCACCGGCCCACCGCCCACCCTCCCTCCGGCCCGGCTCCCTCCCTCCCTCCGGCCCGGCTCCCTCCCTCCCTCCGGCTCCCTCCCTCTCTCCGGTCACCGGCCCACCGCCCACCCGATCTGGAGCAGCAGCAGCCACCGGCCCACCGCCCACCCTCCCTCCGGCCCGGCTCCCTCCCTCCCTCCGGCTCCGGCTCCGGCTCCCTCCGGCCCGGCTCCCTGCCTCCCTCCGGTCACCGGCCCACCCGATCTGGAGCAGCAGCAGCCACCGGCGCCGGAGGAAGAGGGATGCTGCGGCCCGGCTCCCTCCCTCCCTCCGGTCACCGGCCCACCCGATCTGGAGCAGCAGCAGCCACCGGCGCCGGAGGAAGAGGGCTGCTGCGATGGTCGGGGTTTCCTGCCGGAGGAGGTCGGCGATGATCGGAATTTCAGTGAGGTGGAGCGCCGGCGGTCGGGGCTAGTGACCATCGCCGGTGGTCGGGGTGCCTGCCGGTTTCAACGGGAGAGGGAGAGAAGGAGATCGGGGTGGTCGGGGTGCCTGCCGGTTTCAACGGGAGAGGGAGAGAAGGAGATCGGGGTGGTCGGGGTGCCTGCCGGTTTCAACGGGAGAGGGAGAGAAGGAGATCGGGGTGAGGTTCAGCTGTGTTACAGCTGTGTTTAAAAAAAAAAAAATCGGACGGCCAGCGATTTAAATCGGATGGTTAGAAAATGACTGCTCAAATTGATAAATAAGCTGTCAGCTCATACCCCGTATTCTATATATATATATATATATATATATATATATATATATATATATATATATATATATATATATATATATATATATATATATATATTGGGGCATGTGATAATGCGGCGTGCGGCACTACGCTGCAGCCACCTGATGCACGCGTTGGGTGCATGCGATGCACGCAACGGAGCATTAGACGGCTACTATGCGGTGCCGCACTTACCGCATGCCGCATTATAGCATACCCCTATATATATATATATATATATATATATATATATATATATATATATATATATATATATATATATATATATATATATATATATATATAGGGAAATGAGTTCCTATGACATGTCATAGGGAGTACCCTATGACATATGATGAGTTAGTAACCCTAGAATATTTAGAATGTTCTGAATTTTTATGAGGATGATCACCCTATCTTAGATAGGACCCTCGCAAAAAATCGGCTCATTCTAAAACTTCTAGAGGTATCAAATATGATTTTCAATTTAACGATTAAAATGGATGGCCGATAAAGCTTCTAGCATTTGATGCCCCAACAAGTTTTAGAATGCTTTGATTTTTTGTGGACATTCTATCTAAGGTAAGGTGATTACCCTCAAAAAAATTCAACACATTCTAAACATTCTAGCATTACTAATTCACCATATGTCATAGGGTACTCCCTATGACATGTCATAGGAACCCAGCCCTCATATATATATATATATATATATATATATATATATATATATATATATATATATATATATATATATATATATATATATATATATATATATATATATAGGGGCATGCTATAATGCGGCATGCGATAAGTGCGGCACCACAAATGTCAGGACTTCGTGACCGGTCCCTCAAAATAGTTTCAGTTTGAAACAAGGACATGAAATGTTCTGACTTAATTTACGCCAAGTCCTTGCAATTGTTGATATTTTCCTCCCTCCAAATGTCAAAATTATCCTTCAACCGAAACTCGTCATATTTGCATTTCTTACCATCCAGAAGCATCTCGACCATCGGATTAAATGAAAAATGATATGGGTGCGATACACATGTCTTGCATGGGTGTAAAGTACAACAGATGCATCTCGACCGTTCCCTATTGTTACAAATGCATCTCGACCATCAGATTGAATGCAAAAAGAGTCTGGGTGCAAAGCACCTATCGCGGTTGTGTGTAAAGTACATATCAAATGCATATCGATCATTCCCTATTGTTACAGATGCATCTCGACCGTCGAATTGAGTGTAAAAAGGGGATAGGTGCGTGCACCTATCATAGTTTCGTGTAAAGTAATCTGACGGTCCAAATGCACCTGGAGCAAAATATCTTTACCCGGCAGGAGCTAATGTTTGCAAGTTAAATTAGTCATTTACCATTTATGTTTATTAACTATTAGTCCCTTTAGTATTTACTTTTGAACAATCTCCATTCAGAGGGACTTAACGCTAATGGTAAACACAAGTTGTCCTTATCCCAAATCAGAGCTATTGTCAGGGACCTAACGCACATTATCCCTTGATTATATCTACTAAGGGCAACTAAGATTCTCACTATAGGCATTTCAATTCCATTTTCTTGTTATGCACTCTAAGGTTGTTTTAGGTATTCCAATTCATTTTCTTACTCCTATAAAAAAGATTCTAGCATTTTTGCTGACTAGGCCTGCCTAAGTTCTCCGCTAATCAACTATTACAAACCTTATGTTTCCTCTAATAGTGTGCTTTATCTCACCCGATCCTTTTTAGTTTTACCACACACTCACCTCAGTTAATGTCATCTTGTGCGTTTGACATTTATAATAGAGAAATGCTATTCAGCCCGAAGGTTTTTCGATTTTGCCGGTCCAATTAACATGGCAGCGTGCAACTGATGGCTAAAACCTATTAGTGGCATTTAAGATTTTTACACCACCAGTTACACGCTGCCACATCAGTCAGGCTGAGCGGAATAGGAAAAATCTTCGAGCTGAATAGCATTTGCTCCTTTATAATATTACCAAGAATTCAAACCATATACCAGCTTTGACCTTGTTGTGTCTCTTACTAAAATCTTTATAATCAAGAAGGAATGTCATCTACTTATCTCTAACTTAATTATAAATAACCTTATCTATTTATCTATACAATAGATTCAACGGATTTTCAAATATCTTTCCTTCACAAAGTTTGATATTCAAGAAAACCCCATATGTTTCTTCAAAAAAAAACAAAAACATATGGTTTGCGAAATTCTCCATTCGCTTAAGTATGTATGTTTTAGTTATAAGAAAAATTTTATTGCCACCCCACTAAATTTTATACCCACCTTTTATGTTTATTTTTATTGACCAAAATGCCCTTAGTTCTAAAATGGGGGTGTTTACTTGGAGAAGGAAAAATGGGAGGAAAAATGGGGTGTGGTCATCAATGGGATGGGGTTATGAATTCATGACCCTTTGAAAAAACAGATGTACAGTCGTTTGGACTATTATACCCTCAGACTCTTGGTACTTGTGCACATGAGCATTAATGGAAATTATGAATAAAATGGTCATAAAGCTGACCTTAAGTTTTTTTTTGTTTTATTGTAAAAAATCATTGTGAAGGGTGACCAAAGATTTTTGAAAAATATTAGGATTTTTCTGCACTATCGAAGTTTGCTAAGGGTGTATAAGTAAAAATACATTTTAAAAAAATAAAATACCTAGAAGTGTTAAAAAATGAATACATTTGAAGTCTTATTGGCTATCATTTTTTTTAAGGGTAAATTAATTCAGGGTCTAAAGTCTAACACCCAATGCAACAATGGGTCCCCCGTTAAGACATCTTTAAAGTCCGTCCCAAATTCAGAAATTTTTTAATACTAGGTCCATTGTCGTTATCCATTCATTCTTCATCCCGAAACTACCCCTACGATGTGACGTTTGACAACTACTGCAACTAGGGATGGCAACGGGTCAGGTTTGGGACTGATCGGCCATATCCCGAACCCGTCTCATTATATTTTATCTTTTCCCAAACTCGTGTTGGGTTTGGAGGGCAAATCCCAAACCCGTCCCAATTATCACTGAAACGACTTGTGCCTGTCTCGCTCCGTTTTTGCTTCGTTGATTGGCTTTACAAAACAACCTATACGAATTCATTAATAGTTGGATAATGAATTAGAATTTGATAAGTATTGTGATTATGCATGCTCTAGGAAAATCATTCTGTAAATACTAATTCATGAATAATTGGAGAATTATTTACAATTCAAAAAATAAATGCTTTACGAACTTAATACTGCGGACTCGTGTAGAGTTATTCATATAAGTTATATAAAAGGGTTGGGTCGAGACGGGTTGGAGGAAAACCTGAACCCGATTAGGTTTTAAATTTAAATCCCAAACCCGCCCCAAACCTATTTTTGAGCATCCCAAACCGGTCCCAATAGGGTCGGGTCGGGTAGCCCAATAAACCCAGTTAATTGTCACCCCTAATTGCAACACCTCAATGTTTCACTACATGACAAAATATTTTTGAAGTTACTGTTGCCGTTACAGTAACTCTGAAATTTTTTGTCATGTAGTGAAGCTCTTTCACGTGACTTCGGAGTTAGCTATAGATATTGCTTCCCCTGTATGTTACCTAAAGCGCATTTAAATGACTAAATACATATTTTAGATTACTAAAAATGTATCAAATATTATCTAAAGCGTATTTTAAGTTGTATATAGTGAAGTTCTTTCACGTGACTTTGGAATTACTGTAGCTGCTACAGATATTATTTCCTTTGTATGTTAACCAAAATATATTTTAAAGTACCAAATAAATATTTTAGATAACTAAAAATGTATCGAATATTATCTAAAGCGTATTTAATATACCCATAGCATCTATTAAAAATTATCCTGTAGTGAAATTCTTTAACGTGACTTAAGAGTTAATGTAGCTGTCATGGATTTGTTAAGCTCTGTTTTTTAATAGGGTGTTGTGCCTTTGTATATACATTTGTGATGTTATTTTATTGGCGGTTGTGCAGAATATGGCCGATAGTGTATTAGGCCAGAAGAGAAAGGCATTGAATGATATTTTTTTTATGGCAGATAAGATGAATATAATGTTAGATGAGATTAATAGGGTGAATGATAGTTGGAAGACATTGATATATATATGTTTGTGATGTTCTATGTATTGATTGTGGTTTTAATCCAAAAAAATACTAATATGAATGTCCCTCGAAACCAAAGGTTGAAAATGATACTTTTTCGAGATTAAAATATGAAAAGGCTTGCCTATGATTGTGATGAAACATGTATAGATTTTATATGTATTATCAACTCATGTGTGTTCCATTACTTGGAAAAAAATATTCTTCTAATTTTTTTTATTCATTGGAGGCAAAGATATGAGTTCCTCCTAAGTCAGATTTTTCATCTCATTCCCATGCTGAACCAAATAGATTTAGAAAATAAAAATGGAAAGGAAAGGATAAAGTTGAAATTATGCAAGATTTCCCACCTTATGCACATGCTGAACCAAACATGTTTGGGAAAAGGAAAAAGGATGTCAACTCATTTTCCTCCCGAATTCTTTGCATGAACCAAAACATCGACATCCTTTTCCTATTTCTCATAAATGGATGCCGCGTAAAAGGATGCAGTTCTCCAATTTTGCGAACCAAATGTGGTCTTAGAGTTTGTGAACTATTAAGGTAACAACATTAATTAAACATACTAACAACTTTCTTATAAGGATAATTCTATGGTACCCACTTCGCTACCGTACTAAAATTCATATATAGGGACCGTCAGATGACCCTATAGTGGATCTTAGGCATCAACTTAGGGTTTATTCCATGGCCTCTAGAATAATGCTCTCACCACTACGATCCATGGAACATGTGATGGATGGTGGAGATGGGTTTGATACAATTCAGTATCGTAGTGGAACCCTTCTTATAATTAGTTTTGCTTACTAAATTTCATGCTTATTCAAATGCTTTATGTATCTAGTACCAGTGGGATTGGATACATTTTTTGTTACCTATAAACCCTAGATGTAATAATCGGTACTCTTGAGTTCACTTTTGCTGATGGCACCCCTGTGTTTTTTTTAATTTAATTATTATTATCTTTGTTGATGGGATAAGTATATTGAGTTATATTTGTTGCTTTGAATATTGTGGAGTATTTAATTTGTTCGAGTAGACTGAGTTGGACCGGACCATGGGTCCTGGGTCGTGAGACGACGGGAACAATGCTGGTGGTTGTACAGTCCTGTATATGAGGTTGTATCAGTTCGGGGAATGCATAATATAAATAATATAATGGTTTAACTAAGAATAGTTGCAAGTCAGTTGGACTCGACGAAACTCACGGTGTCAGTCTAATGCAGTGTGACGCAGATTTGAGTCCCCCTTTTGGATTGGCTTAGGGTGTGAGTCGCCTGTGGTAATTATAATATTCTTCTTTATTTAATGAGTCTTGGCAGTGGGTATGATTGTGTGGTCATTAGGGTGAAGATTAGGATGAAGAGGATGTCTATGTGAACCCTAGATTAGCCCTCCTTCAAATTCCAAAATCAAATCACACCTTTAATCCTATGGCCATCAGATCAACCCCACCCCCATTGAATCCGACCCATTAGATAAAATCACCCCATCTCTAACTCTTTCTCCTTGCTGTTGAATATAGAAACCAAATCAGATCCTATTTGAACTCCTGAATCCGTGTGGTTATATAAGTTCAATCGCAAATCCAGCTTGAGCTGATCCCCACCATTTGAACTCAATCTAACTGATCGGATAATCACAAGTCCCCACCGTCCAATCCTCATCGGATGAATCCAACTGAAAAACCTCACCAACCCAATCCCGTCTCCCTCTCTGTCCCTATCTCTTCTCCCCCAAATCCCTCTCTCTCTCTCTCTCTCTCTCTCTCTCTCTGATCCACCTCAATCCCTTCAGCCACCGCCCCTCTCTCCCTTTAACAGAAACCCCAGACCCCAACCCACTCTCCATTCCCCCTCCGATCTCTCCATCTCCCTCTCTACCTAGGGCTGGCAATTTTGGACCCGACACGAAGTTAGCGGGTCTGGGTCAGGGTTAAACGGGTTCTGGTCGTAAACGGGTTGACACGATAGACCCGTTTAATAAACAGGTCGGGTCCAGGTTTAGGTTCTAGACACGGTAGACCTGGGAAGACCCGTTTAAAATTCAACGGGTCATGTTGGGTCGGGTTGGCTCTACCCACAATCCGATACTGTAATATATAGTATCAGCGGGTCTATTGGGTCAGTTCGGGTCGAGTCGGATTGGGTCAAGAATAGACCCGTTGCAGTAAACAGGTCTAACAGGTCTTATTGGGTCTACCTGTTTATAAACGGGTCGGGTACGGGTTTAGGATCTAGACATGATTAGTTAAACGGGTCGGGTTCGGGTCTAGGGGTTTTGGACACGACCCGAAACTAGACACGACCCGAACCCGACCCGACCCATTGCCACCCCTATCTCTACCCCTAGATCTCTCTCATTCTGTGGTGGGTTGCGCGCAACAATCGGAGCAAGAGGAGGGCGCACCAGACTAAGGAGGAGTCGTAGTTGACCTTTCCCTCCATCGATCAGGTCAGTCCCCCTTCCCCCTCTCTCATTCCCTTTTCGTGTGATCCGACCAGCCTGAACACCCCTGCGGGTTGCTCTCGAGGTGACCATGGCCGCCGACCATGTGGACGATGACTGTGCAACCAGCTAGGCCAGACCCAGCCTGTCCAGGTCCCCACCAGCCACCCTCTTTTTTTCTTTCCCTCGTGCCCGTGTGATCGAATCCGACCACACCGGTATCTTAAGACCGAATCGTTTGCAGTAAGGGTTAATTACCGGTATCGTCTTCAGGGATTGTGATTGTGTAACTAAGGTCAATTTTAGGCATTAAACTAATTAGGCGAATAAAGTTGAGTGGTGATTGTATGATTATCTAAAAACTAAAAGTAAGCAATTAAATTAATAAGGAAAATCAAGAGGAGTTTAGGGCAGATAATCCACCACTAGCTAAGAACTAGTCCAATTATATTAATTAGGGTTTTGTAAATTTCAGTGGAGTGTTTCGACTCGTTACAATCGAAATTGTAATAGATTTCAATGGTGATTCTTATCCCCAATGGCATGGGTTATCTTCGGTCAGCACGATCCATTCTTTAAGGGTACAGATCGTCTCCCCTTAACATAACCCATCTCATCTAGGAATACTAGTTAAAACAAATGATACCTTACCATCATACACATGGCATGCACCATCTTAGTTTAGCATGATCCGTCTTTTTAGAGTACGGACCGTCTTTCTAGGTATGGTGCATCTCTTGCAAGATAGTAAAAATCAATACACAAATAGAGCAAGACAAAGATCAGTTCCATTTAATTCCAATGAAATAGATTTCAATAAAACACATGCATAACGAAGGAGATGATCAACAGGTTCTAATATTAAAAGAAATTAAAACCTAACTAGGGCTTCATCAAAATCCTATAAGAGGATTAGCCGCTCATAATGAGGGTGACGATGGAGGCATTGATGGAGGATGCTTGATGAACCATGGTGGCTTCTATTTTTTTTCTTCTCTCGATCTTCTCTCAAGGATAATGTACTTTGAGCTGAAATTCGGATCACACTTCTCCAAGGAGGACATGTATTTATAGACTCTCTAGTGTTTGCAAGTTGTAGAAATCCCGTGGCAAATCTGGAGCGTCCCATTTAAGGTGTTGGAGGCACGGGTGGCTACTTCCGATTGATCGAGCCTCGTGGTCGATCTATCGGACGTTACGAAGTCTCTGTCTGCAGGAACGGGTACGCTCCGATTGATCGGTTCTCGCGGCCAATTGATGAACTTTACGGAGTCTTTGTCTATAGGAGGCGGTGCACTTCGATCGATCGGGCCTCACAGCCGTTCGATCAAAAGTTACGAAGTCTCTTTTTGTGATTAGTTTCCTATGGGGGTTGATCTTGGGGTTTCTCTCTCTTGTAGCTACCTTTAGTGGGTTTTTTTTTTCACTAGGTTGTTATTTGATGTGTGCTCTGCTTTTGTGGCTCCTTTCCTGTTAGTTATAAAAACACAAGTAATCAATGCAATTTATGATATAGATATTGTGATTCGTCTTATGCTTAGGGGTATAGATATGTCATATTTATGCGTCGATCACACACCCAAACTTAAACCTTGCTTGTCCTTGAGTAAGATTGAAGTTAAGAGATATAAGAATTATCATTGAGGATGCGGGGTAGTATGGGGATGTGTACGTTAGCGACATACATAATTACCAAATCACTATTTGTTCATAGAAACGAATATGGTTACAGTAAATTGCATCAAAAGAATACTTCCAAACGTTATACATTGTTCGTTTTAAAATTAAATTATGATTTAGATTATCTTTGCATGATCATGCTTGTGTACTGGTGGTCCTAGCTATGCGACATCAGACTACTATCCTACTAACAACCACGGGGCAATGTGTCGGATTCCCTGATTCTCAACCAAGATAGTGAACGGACCAAGTTCACAATTATACAAACATATACTTAAAATCAGTATACAAAGTATCCCTTTTGTTTTAAGGAGCACGTGCAATGTCCAACCCCCTTAAGCTTTCTATGCAACCTATTTATCGAGTTTTCTAGTCAATGACTCCTTAGCCAAATGACTTCAGGGGATTGGGTGTGGAGACATCCCTAAGGACCTACTGGCTCGGGGTACGAGGGCTACAGGGTCATACTAGACTGCTTACATGTATCACTTTTGACTTCCACTGTTTGACGTGAAACTCTAACTGGTTAGGTCGGATGCCTCGATTACTAGGTGGTGGTCTTGGCTTACAGGTTACCTCATCTTAATTTCTTACTGTTTGATGCAAAACTCTAACTTGTTAAGTCGAGTGCCCCGATTATTAGGTGATAATTAAGATAAAGTTTTTATTTATTCATAACTAGTTAATCTTTGTGTAAGTAAAAAAGAATATGGATATATAGTTGTTAACTTGGTCCATTCCTTATTTGGGTGTTAACTCGATTCATCTTAAGTATTGTTGTTAGGTTATTTTGGATGTTTATCTTATAAGCTTAGCCGGAGTGCATGTGAATAGTATGCATGCTCATGTATTGATTTCTGGTTCGTAATTCATCAGATAAAATGAGCTAAGCATAAAACAAAAAATCTCCTAGTTTTTAGCAATTTCTTGCTAAAAGATTTATTTCTAGAGATAATTTGATCTAGTCAATTAAGTATGTACTAATATACACCCCCAAACTTAAATTACACGTTGTCCTTAATGAGTGAAATTACTAGTATGGATAGCATTATGTAAGGAGAATTATCAGTGCATAAAAATATGTATTAGAAGGGTATTACCTGTTTTTTTTTTTTTTTTTGATCGAGTACTTTTGATAGAATCGTGGTATCCCAAAACTTAAAGTTTGAAATACCTGCATTGTTAGTTGAAGGGAAGAGAATATATATATAAGATTCTTCATCAACAGCCCTTTATTCAAAGTAAATTAAATGTGTAACAAAAGATGCAGTAGAAATAACATAGGTTGTCTCCTAAGACTCTATGTTTTACGTCTTCAGCCGGATATTACAAAATTCTGCCTCGTAGGCTGAAAATGGTCGAGACGAGCTAGCATGGTAGTGTCGCTTCTTCGTGACTACACCGATCACGAGAAGGTCGTAATGTAATTATCTATCTATTAATCATGAATGTGTACGAGTTGGTGCGACCGTCGGCAATCGTATTGTCATGGTCGTCCAATGATGATTTGACAATAATCTAGAGGGACAACATGATACTAACTAATGTCCATGTAGTACCGGGCAATGTGAATATTAATCGCGCATTTGTGAAAAACTATAATTGTGGGTGCAAAATCTAGCTAATGCCCAATGGTGGGACCCACAGCCCTGCCTGGGGCCCACAAGTCCAACGCTGGGACCCGCAGCCCTACCTAGGGCCCACGAGTCCAATGGTGGGACCCGCAGCCCTGCCTGGGGCCCACTTGCACTATCTGGGGTCTGGTAAATCCCCCCGGGTATTTACCAAACCCCGGATATTCCTGGGAATATTCTTGGAATATTCCCTAGATTAACTAAGCCCTTATAAATAACAGACCTTGAAAATGATTCCGGATCCAAATTCAAAACCAGAAACCCACTTTCTGTTTTTCAGAGCTCCCTGAGTTTTCTGGTTTTCAGACTCCTTTTCCACCCTCTGATTACTTGTAAGAAGCACTCCTCGGCCTGTCGAGAGTAGCTCTACTGTTTACTTAGAGATAGTGGATTCAAAGGTTGCGTCTTACCGCACGGAAACGTAGGCTTCGGCCGAACTTTGTCACCATATCTTGTGTCATCTATTTCTCTACCTTTCTACTCTACAGTGCTTGTGTGACAGCCCAGCAAGTCACAACTCAGCGCTTAAAAACGCGCCACATCCCGAAGGGTCAAACCTTCAATCGACTGTTGGAGGAGGGTCACGTACGACGGCCGAAATCCTCCCCCATAATAATTTTGTTACCTTTGTTGATCCATCCGACTAAGACGCATTTAGTTAAGGGGAATTGTTTGATCCCGAAGAGCTCAACTAATTGAGATAAAACGTAATTTCCCTGGCTATCACTGTCAATCATTAGAGGGCATTCAATTCCTCAGACGAAACATATAGTTTGGAAGAGTTGGTCTCATGTCCACTCGTGTTCGTCTTGTCACCTAGGTTCTGGTGGTGGTAAGGGTGGGTTTTGGAAGTATTCGTGAGGCACAATTCAGAGTTTTCTAATGTGTTGTGGCATAGCCCCTCGATGAAACTTGTAGCTATTGGGTCTTGATCGATCTTCGTTTGGATGGCCATCTCGTTGGTTGCGGTGCACGAAATCTAGGGCTTTATCATCGATGAAGACGGCCTAGTTCGGGTAGGAAGGAAAGGAAAAAGATATTGCGTCGATACCGTTTGAATTGCTGCCATGATTTATGACGTAGTCGTGCTTTTGCTTGGCGGACTAGGATGGCGTGAATCCGGACGTGGAAAAGAAAAGTCGTCATTGTGGATTATGACTAGGGTTTAAGAGGTGATTGGGAAAGTTGTGATGGATATGAATGGCTGAGAGTTTAAATAAGTAAAAGTTTTTGTGCTCGTATAGGTCTTGGATAGAGAAACTGGCATGCCGATCGATCGAGTCTCGCGACCGATCGATTGGTCGTGCCGAGTTTTTTGTTTCGCATCCCGCTGTGGTAAGGATTGTGTTGTAACTAAATTAAATCCAAACCATTATATATATATATATATATATATATATATATATATATATATATATATATATATATATATATATATATATATATAATATATATATATATATATATCTTATGATATAATATATGTAATATATATAAATATATATTAATTATAATATATATATATATATATATATATATAATATATAATATATATTTATAGATGTTGGATTTATTGATTAATCACTTAGAGGCACAAAGTAATTACCAAAATAGAGACTTCATTAGGAAATTGAAATTACAACTAGGCAAAGGAAGTGCAGGAAATAATATAAGGGCACTCGCAGGTGACAAGGATTGACAATATAGAATCTGTCTATTCGTTGCCTAAAAAGTCGTCATCGCTATCCTCGTCCTCGGAGTCATCTTCATCGGGAGTCGACTAAGACTGGTCCGGGTGCTGCCTCAGGTGCAAGAGCAGGGGCCGGATCTGGTGGAAGTTGGTACGCGGCTTGGATCATCTGCTCAGCTTGGTCCGGGAATAGGGCTCTGATGGCAGCCTTTTGAAAGCGGTGCATTTGGGTGATTTCCGCCCTGAGTTTTCTGAACTCAGCTCTGGTGACGTGCTCGGTCGGGGGTGATCGTTCTGGTCAATCGCGCGCCTTGTTGCGGATTTTGTAGCTCTGCTTCCAGGATGAAACTTTGAAGGTCTTCAGCCCTCGAACCTAACTAGGGCTTCATCGAAGCCCTAGAAGAGGATTAGCCACTCATGACAAGGGTGATGATGGAGACGTTGATGGGGGAGCTTGGTGAACCATGGTGGCTTCTCTTCTTTATCTTCTCTTAATCTTCTCCCAAGGATAACAAACTTCGAGCCAAAATTATGATCGTATTTCTCCAAGGAGAACACATATTTATAGACTCCCTAGCATATGCAAGTTGTAGAAATCCCGTGGCAAATATAGAGTGTCCAATTTAGGGCATTGTTGGCGCAAGTGGCTGCTTCCGATTGATCGAGCCTCGCAATCGATCAATCAAAAGTTACAAAGTCTCTTTATACAGGAACAGGCACGCTCCGATCGATCGTGCCTCGCAATTGATCGATCGAACTTTACGGAGTCTCTGTCTGCAGAAGGCGACACGCTCTGATCGATCGGGCCTCACGGTCGATTGATCAGAAGTTACGAAGTCTTTGTCTGCGACTGGTTTCCTGTGGGGGTTGCCCTTGGGGATTCTCTCTCTTGTAGCTTCCTTTAGTGGGGTTTTTTTCCCGCTAGGTTGTTATTTAATGCATGCTCTGTTCTTGTGGCTCCTTTCCTGTTAATCATGGAAACACAAGTAATCAATGTAATTTATGATATAGATATTATGATTCAGTTTATGCTTAGGGACATAGATACATCATATTTATATGCCGATTATCGTGCTGTAACTGCTGTCGGCAGCTTGATCGTTGATGGCCAAGCAGTAGGTGGCTCCGACCATCCTCGACCAAGCATCAACCTGCGCTCAACCACCAGTCACGCTAACACCTTGTTCCCCTCTTTGTTGTGGATGTGTTGCCTTTTGGCTGCCGAGGGGGCAGCCCGGTAGGCAACCGACCACTAGGGCAATGTGGCTGCCAATGCCTTGTGCCTGGTAGTCGAGCAACCACTAGCTAAATTTGAACCTCATGATGTCTGACTAAGTTTTTACTGTGATTGATTGCAGCCCTTTTTCTTTTTAGTGTTGTCGTCGGCCGAAGGGCCAACGATCGTGGAGTAAATTGCACCTGATCCGATGGCCGATCAGTCGGGTGATGATTGACCCTTGACCCTCATGATACTCGATTGGACCAATATCCTTTTTGCTATGATCGATTGTAGCTGATGATCCCCCCTCGTTTGGTACCGAAGCGGTTTCGACCATATCAAGCCATGTAGTCGAACCTCAAGACCACCCAATCTTTATCAACAATGGTCGTTTGACCCCCATCACTAGTGTGAGCGAAGTCAGGTCTTGTGCACGATGGTGCACATCTTGGAACCTTATGTGAAATTGGTATATCAAATCCTTCATGATTGCGCTTACCCTGACGTTGGCAATACAGTGAACTCAAAAAAATTATTCCCTTGTGATGATGTGGTGTCGATCGCACTCGACGATTATAAGTAACTATTAATTTATCCATGTAAGCATCACCAATAGTTGAGCAACCCCATGACCACAATCATATTTTCCTAGGTTGTTACTCTCAATAGGGTGCACGCATTATCACGCCTTTGCGTGCTATCGCCTACCGGCTCTAGTACCAATTTGGCCGACTCCAAAGTTCGATCGGGCGAAGTCGTTTGCATTAGTTGTATAAACACTATGTGGACACATAGTGACATTGGGTTGTTCTTTTGGTAGACTTTGTTTGTGGCGACCCAGTGGAGACGAAACATACATTAGTAGGAACTTGCACAAATTGATCAGATGACATCTATACTTACATGTTCTTTAATAGTAAAAAATGAGAACAAATAAGGGTTGGTGTCCATGACACTGCATGCGGACCCCCTGTCGGGTTCGTCGCATGTAGTCAAGTGGACTCCGCCTTGCATGCAGAGTTGCAAGTCCGGCAACGTATACCTAAAACATTTAATAATTGAATAATAATTATTATTGATTATTTGGAGATCATAATTATGCTTTTCTTTAAAGTAAATTGATAATTGAATAAGTAATGATTATCGGGACCCACCCTCCTGAGAAGAGTATGGTAACCCTAAACAAGAGTGTTTTATTGCTTATATTTAACATGATGCGTGGGTTATAAGAATGGTGCAAATTACATGATAAATTATTAAAAATGATTAATCTCTGTGTAGATCTTTTGGTATTTGTGTGAATATATTAAATTAATAATCTACCTGGTTAGAAGGTAGGGATCCCATTTATATAAGGGCCATAAACCTCTATGTGCACCGCCGAAGATAAGTAGGTTAGTGGTCATGGGCATGTGTTATGGTAAAATCAATAGAAGTAGCTATCGAGTAGGAATTAGTCTACCAACCCCGTCATGGGGTAGTTGAAGTCCTCATAGTAAAGCAAGTTGGGCGGTAGAGCTCCACCGTGAAAGACAGAAAATTTCTTATGATCATCTAGGTGGATTTTGAGCATGGTGATGGTGGATGCACTGCGAGAGATGAACAAAATAAAAGGTCTTATAGTAATGCCCGACCGGGGGCAGGATGAACAAAATATATGGGGTTCACATTATGATAGATGACTTATTTGATTGTTAATTAATCATTGTGGAATATTGAATGAATTGTGTATTAGATAATCTAGTGATAGTAGAAATTGCATGAGAACATTGACTACTGGTAGGCTTATACTATCTTTCTGCAAACCTTGGCTATACTAGATTTCATAAACATATTTTAATTTATTAAGATTTATTATCCTATATTGTTAAAGGCTATTAGAATGTCACTAGCTATTAAATTGGCTAATCTACTAATTCTCCTTTTGGATACTACTCTTTCCTACGAGTAGGCCTAATTTTAGATCTATAGCAGAGTTCGGAGTACCAGTAGAAGCTCAGGAGGGTGCAATAGAATTTAGTCCTCTGATGTTGTAGACTTGGTTTATGTTTTGTGGGTTTATTTGTTATTAGTGATTTTGAATAGAATGATAATGTTAGCTCTTTAGCTGTGCTCCGACTAGTTATGGTAGTATTGTGATGATCTAGCTGAATTCTGTTGAGTATGCCTCTCTTCAAGGCTCCAGGCTAAGGATAGATCACAATAAAATATAAGTATATAAAAATAATCTAATTGATCAACCCTGTAGGTAGAACCTATGGGCGGGTGCACTCGAGTGTTAGGGAGTGGGCGAGGCTACTTGGCTCGCCATTGGAGGCTTGAGCGTCGTATTCACTTAGAGAGACTCTTGTCAGCATGTAGTGGCATCACATGCACATACACTGAGAGGATAGTCCTCTTAAAGGTCGAGTCTGGCTTAACAAGCATTCGTTCTATTGACAACTTCTATTTCTCTATTTTTTAACAAAACACTTTCATAAAATCGAAGAAAATAGATTCCTCATGGTTTCTCCCTCCTCCTTCTTTTCCATGTGTGAGAGCGTAGAAGAAGTCATATGAGAACTCTAATTAATGTAATTGAGTGACCAAAGCCAAACCCTTTTCCTTTTGCTCATCTCACACTATAGGGATCGGTCTTCAGATTTCTGGGACGTGGCACTAGCCTTCATGGGACTCATCACAAACCCCTAAGTCACTGATCCGAACACAGTAGATTGGTAGTTCTGTGGCGAGACACCTAACTAGTACCCGTTAGGGATAGCAATGAATCGGGTTTGGGACAGGTTGGCCCTATCCCAATGCTGTCCCATTAAGAAGTACCTTGTCACAAAACTCGTCTTGGGTTCGTATTAGCCATAAATTTTCCAAACACGTCTCATTCGTATTAGCCAGAGACAAAACCCGTATCGTCCCAATTATATTTGAATGGGATGAACCGAAGTGAGTTAGATTAGTTTCGAACTAAAAAAGAAACACTAAATGTAATATAAACTAAATCCAGTTTAACTAAAAAATAGATAAATCTTATATATTTTTAAAAAATATTCATGGAATGAAACTTTTGGACCATGGAAAGTGTGAGTAATGTTAATATATATATGTTAATCAATATATGTACATGTAATTCGGTTGGGTTCGGGATTGGGTAGCTAAACCAGACCCGTTCTTAATTCATAGTTTTTTCCCTTCAAACTATCCCAATATGGTCTAAACCCATTTAATTCCATCCTAGTCAAGTCGGGTAACCCACTAAACGCGTTTAATTGACATCTCTAATGCATATGGAACACTAGAAGTTCTACACCTTGAATCAATCTTCACTAATTATAGCCATGCACTTACATTGATGATTGACTTCTCACGCGTCGATCACATAAGAACCCAAAATTCATGCAAGAATCACTCCGTGTCACATTCGAGGAGGGTTAAGACGGGGACCCTAACAAATTTCTATTTGATGAAGGCGGGATTCGATCTGTGTCCCAGGTACAACCAACAATCATACGATTAATCTACATGAATAGTAGATATTAAAGAAAACTAGCCCACCAACAAGCTTAACTAGTATTGAAAGCTTGATTGGGTTAAGTTTTGTCACATACCCATATTTTGATCCTCGTTGAAGATCAGGCCACCAATTCCCTAAATATTGTTTCCATAACCTCATTTTCCGGGGCCTTTTAAGTTTTAAGGATAGAAGCTACTGATTATTATTATTATTATTATTATTTTATGAATGACATCCCATCTATGGCCTAGATGGGAGGGGGTTAGTCAGACCCCAACTATAAATAAAAGGGGTTTTTTACAAATCAACCCTTATAAAACTTCTCTATTTATATATAAATCCCTATTAAAGTGCTATTTACATATAAATTCATTCAAATATTATATATTGACTCTTGTAGTTAACTGATATCCAAAACGAGAGAATATTTTTTATGTCATCCGTAATATTTTTATCAAAACTCTGTAAATACCCCTTCAGTGTGCGAATTCTTTGGATTAGGCCCAAGTTTGATTCGGGTTATGTCTCTGTTTGTCTTGGATTAAGTCCGTGTTAAGTGAAGATATGTCAATTTAAGAAATTAAAACCATCGGTTATGCCCCTTTAGATTAATAAAATAATTGCCGAATGAAGAAATATTTTGAAAATATTTTTTATTTTGGTCGATATGTAAATATTGAATGATTTAAGGGGTGTAAATATTAACTTTTTAGGGGTTTATATGTAAATAGAGAAGATACCAGCGGTCGATTTATAAAAAGCCCTATATAAAAAGTAGGGGTGTCAACGGGTCGGGTCGTGTCGGGTTCGTGTTGTGTCTAGTTTCGGGTTGTGTCCAAAACCCCTAGACCTGGACTTGACCCGTTTAACTAATCGTGTCTAGATCCTAAACCTGTACCCGACCCGCTAATAAACGGGTAGACCCGATAAGACCCGTTTACCACACGGCCACACGGGTCTATTTAGTTGACCCGATCCGACTCGACCCGACCTGACTAGATAGACCCGCTGGTACTATATATAACAATATCGGATTGCGGGTAGACCCGACCTGACCCGACCCGACACGACCCGTTGAATATTAAAAGGCTCTTCCCGGGTCTATCGTGTCAAGACCCTAAACTCGGACCCGACCCGTTTATCAAACGGGTCTATCGTGTCGACCCATTTACGACCCGAACCCGTTTAGCCCTGACCCAGGCCCGCTAACTTCGTGTTGGGTCGTGTGTCGGGTCCGAAATTGCCAGTCCTAAAAAAAAGCATAAGTCTTACAGATGATTCAAGTGCAAATCCCGTAGCGCAGTGAGGGACTGAACAAAACGTAACAACAAATTTGGGGGTGGGGGGTTGCCACTGATCAAACCTGATCGATTTAATTTTAAATGATTTCCATGCTCTGTTTTGTTTTTACTTTTTGGAAGATATTTTAATTTTAAAAAGAAAAAGTTTGACATAAGTCCTTTTTGAGAGATGATTTTTAGTTGTAGGACATGTTAATTTTAAAATATAGCTCAAGACCCTCCAAATAAATATACTCCTTCTGAAGGTGATAATATACTTTTTCTGAAGACGAATATATATTGTTTCTCAAGACGAAAGTATACTTATAGCGACCTTAGCTCATATAGCAAATTATGGTGTCCTGTGACTAATATTGTAAAATAGTTAAAGGACCTATATCTAATTTGCCATTTTAAAAAGGATCCACCGTGGGGCTCGAAATCACGCCCAACAAATTAAGAACTTGACACTACGAACTGAGCAAAGCGGGCTTTACTCCTTGCTCTGTTGTTGTTGAAGATTCCTCAATTTCTCTCCAGCCACCATATGGTCCATGGGAGTTCTATTGCAAGTATGTTGCGAATATTGATAGTGATATGTAGGATGATAACAAATCTCCAAGAAAGCCAACAAAGTTTTGGGCAAATTAGCTGTTGGCCCCTAGAGTAGACGCTTTGCTAGCTAAAGGACAAATAATGATTATGTTTTGTGTAAAGTCCCACCCGAAAGACATGTTCTACAACAAGTTCTCCACCCCTCAAATGACACAACTGCTCTTCCATTACCCTTCCCAAAAGAGTAACAATTTGGCCGAACGTATATAGCTGGAGTAACAATTTGTCAGGAAGAGTAACAATTTGGTTGGTTGACATGGTGCATTTAGTAGTTATTACGATGATTTCATTGTAGCGGTTATAATAAAATCACTATATCAGGAGTATCAATTCGATCTAGTGAAAGTAACAATTAGCCAAATTGAAACTTGCTATAATGATTTTCAATGTAGCAGTTATAGTACAATTACTGTAACAACTACTACATGTGTTGTGTCACTCCACCGAATTGATACTTTTTTACCAACAAATTGTTACTCTTGGCTAAAAAGGATGGACTTATGCTATATATCTCCCAAAAGTATAACAAGTGTACTAAGTTAGCTAGTATCCCCTTGTAAGAGGAATGCTACAGTGAGCTGCGGAGGAGAAAGTGAGCTACGCTCACTTTGACCTCTTTAGAAGTTTTAGAATTTGATAAAATTTGGTGATGGTGTTTCCTTGGGTAAGATGATCATCCTCATCAAATTTTATCAGATTCTAAAGCATTTAGGAGAGTCAAATGGTCGAAAAAAAAAATATAAATTTTAATAATGATTGTGGAAGACAGATTTTGCTTCGATTATTTGATGATGCTAAAAAAAAATTGATAAAGATAATCATTTTATTCTAGATAATACTTTCATTAAATTTTATTAAATTCTAAAACTTCTATGAGGTTAAAGTGAGCACAGCTCCTTTCTAAATTTTCTAAAAATATAAGAACTCCCTTTCTAACCCGGCAGCTCACAGCTCAACCTAACAGCCCTCCCCCTTGTAATTACTTCATTTTATTCATAGCCCCTCCCTATCTATTATCTTACTGCTCTCGCCCACGGAGCGCTGGGAGGGAGGTGCTGGAAGGGAAGAGCGGCGATGCAGTGCACCTGCAGCGGCGAGGGTTTCGGCCTTCATCAGAGCCTCTCCTTCCACCGCAGAATCTATGGCCGCCTCTCTTCGTCTCCTTCGCTGCCCAGCAGAAGGAATCGCTTCCTTCCCCTAAAATCCCCTCCCATCCCTGCCTTGTTTCCTTCGATCCGATCCGGGGCTCTGGTAGTGAGGGGCTGCTCCCCCTCCCACTCATCTGATTCACCCGGTGCCGCTCGGATCAAGGTGATCGGCATTGGTGGCGGCGGCAACAACGCCGTCGACCGCATGATCGGCAGCGGCCTTCAGGTTACTCACCTCCCCCCGTTTTCTTTACTATTTGATTTGTTTGGTTCAATTTTCTCGTTCTGGATCCAATGCCCCCATGTGGGTAGTCGGGATTCTAGGGTGGGTGTGTGTGTGTGTGTGTGTGTGTGTGTGACTGCACGATAGGTTTGGATGAGCTGAATGAGGTGAAGAATGTAAGCCTATAGAAAGGGGTGGTGTTTTTTCCTCGACTATACAAAATAAAATTTTTTGCAGGAGATTAACATTTGGAACATTAAGGGAGGTATCCATCCTTCTTTTAAGAAAGGAATGCTAGGAGTGACTTGATAGGCCATTACATGATATTGTAGTCATGGAGTAATGAACTGTAGATCTAAACCCTAGTTCTCTTTTGCTTACTTTTACTTGTCAAGAAATCAATGCTTATTCTTACACCCGATGGTCCTTGGTCATGTCCAATGACCACCTCATCCTAGGGTGTTAGTATTTGGCTGCAGGGAGGAGCGTGGGGGGACAAATCTTTATCAACCTTAGCAACCAGATCTAAGGTCACGTGAGAGAGGCGAGGGAAAACAAAAATCCTCCCTATTTCTGGTAGGGAGTTCTAGAAGCAATTCCCAAGAATCCCAACTTCCACCGATGGGTAATTATTTTTTCTCTCGTGCGGCGGTGGTGGTACCATGGTGACCACAAAACAGAGCCATCGAGAAAACACTAACACTCCTCATCGCAAATGACTCTTTCGCCGCCAAAGCTCAAACTGTAGCAAAATCTCAAAGGTGGCCTATTTGTTACCCTATTTATGAAGAGGCGACATAGCAACCTGCTCCACCGCTTTTGGCGAGTGCACCGTCAAACTCTCTCCATAGACCTTTGCCTCCAACCTTCCACGCAGAAGGCATTACTCATGGCAATAATGGTCCAACAACAAACGATCAGAGAGGATATTGGGGTCTTGAGGCTCTCCAAAGAACTTCGGGCTAGGCTTTCAACTTAGCCCAAAGCGCATCAGCGAGACCCCACACGCGGACGTTCCCCATTGCTAGTTTCTTCGCAACTGTGGCGCTCTCACACCTGGTCCCTAGAACGACGATAGCAACCCGCCTCTTGTAGATCAGTGCGAGGCACATAACTTCTTATTGTAGCGTGAGCAAAAGGCAATTGATCTCCCAACATTTGGGATTGGCTTAATAGGCCCCAAGGTGTAGGATCAGACTCCTCATCCCGATACCAGATCGGAAGGATGTAACACATACTATGTTCTTAGCCGACTTGGTCAGTTCCCAGTGACAAAGCACCTCAACGGGGGCGGTGGGGCTTTTAGGAGCCCCCCCTCCCCTCTCTCTCTCTCTCTCTCTCTCTCTCTCTCTCTCTCTCTCTGAATCGGGTAGCTCACTCGGTCTCATGCTAGGTAGACATAACCAAGGGAATGCCCTTAATCGGTATAGTTTGTTGCTCTACAAAGAAGCACCCCGGGGGGACACCAGTAGGAAGCCCTCCACGAAGACTGACACCCAAACCACTCCTCAATGATTATGTGGATCCTCTCGGTGAGAGCACGGGAGAAGATCCTCATCTGTGAAGGAGGAGCTCCTTAACATTGTTAGGGATGGCAATGAGGTGTTTTTGGGACATACATCCCTATCTCGACCCTGATCCGTTTAGGAATACAATATGCAGTCAAAGTTGGTAGCCGGCCCTAGTTGGCCAAGGGCCGACTAGGATTAGTTGGGACTAATTCGGGACTAGTCAACCAAAACTTATTCTAACCCCTCCCCTCTCCCTAAACATATATGATATATGAACTAGCATAAATGTCAATAAGTATGTGATATTAGTCGGTTAATAACAATGCATGCCTTCACACTTCACAGTATGGGTATAAATACACAAGTAACAGAACACAGTTATATTGGCTTCATTCCTATATCAGAAGACTCAGAACTAAAAATTCATCATAATATTTGTTTGCTGCTGTATAATCTGTGAACCCCCCCCCAATTTTGATTATAGGGACCATAGGGTTATATGGATATTTGATGCCTTGATCTTGATCAGTCCTCCCCTTTGGGACTGCCAGACCTTTGCCTTAATCAGCCTTGTACTTAAATTGAACCCCTTGACTTAGTTTGTACCAATAATCCTCACTTAACTGGTCGTGTATAAGTTATTGAACATAGTGAAAGATGTAGACACCCTTCCCACAGGGCATTGTAGGTTTATGATCATCACCTCAGTGACCCCACTGATCACTATCAAAGTAAAGTTCAGGCTAAATGTACTTCGCCTTTAATTGCTGGCGTGGTACTCCAAAAAATTCATTTGTTGGCCAAGATCGAATCAAAGTTGTAGCCCTCTAACTACATCGGGGAATTTATTGATATTGTAATAATTTATACTGAATTTGTTTTTGATGTCCTATTTGATGACTTTTATTTCAGGGTATCGACTTCTATTCGATAAACACTGATGCTCAGGCTTTTTGATGCAGTCAAGTGCTAAGAAGCGGGTTCAAATAGGAGAGCAGATCACTCGTGGATTAGGTGTGCTAATTTTTGGCCTGCTATTTGGAGAACATTGAACACCAACACAGAATATCCGCAATCATTTGTCTTGACTTTTTGTAATTTATCTTGAAATTAATGTTGTCGAAGTTTACCTTTCAGTTTAGAATGCTCTCGAGAAACGTTAAAATCCTTGCTTGATTGTAAGTTTGTGACAGCCTAATATAAGTGGTGTAGATCAAGAAAGCACTTGAAAAGGGCCCTTCAAAAATTAGTAACAATTAGGTAGAAAAATATATCAATGTTGAATATACACAATTGTTAAAGGTGTTTGGCATGTATCTATAATTGACATATTCGGCATCTTCATTATTTTTAATAAAATAGTTTATAGAATACAAAAACTAATACCACTACGAGAAAACTTTGTTAAATAACCTTGTGACACTACAAGAATACCTTCCACTTAGCTATTATTTGTGGCCAAGGCCTCTTGCATTCTTCAATGGAAGTTCAATAGATTGGTACGCACTACGCATGCATCAGAAATTTTTCGAGGAAAAGCTATAATATCACTATTTTACTTTAGGAACACCTATCAATAGTCACCTAAGAAGCACGGGACACGGACACGGACACGATACGACACGGACACGGGACACGGACACGATACGACACGGACACGCCGATACGATATTTTTCAAAAAACCAGGACACGGACACGTTAGGGGACACGCTGAATTATATATATATATATATATATATATATATATATATATATATATATATATATATATATATATATATATATATATATAACAAGTCTTATATTATGATTTATAATTAAACATAATGCTAATAGTTAACTAAAAAAGTCTCCAACAAACATCATAAATGATTCATGTGTATAGTTTCAAACTTTCAAAACACAAAAAACAAATAGAACACGCATAAAATCATCATCCATCAAGAGCAACGTCAAGTGTTACCATATCATCACCATCGACGTGAAGACCACGACCTCCATATCCGACCCATTGATGGAAAGATTCGTAATTTCAAGAACCCAACATCTTCAAATGAGAAAAATGCCTCTCCGATAATAGCCGACACGCTCCGACACGTGTCGGACAATCTTTCTTCATAGAAGACACGTTTTTTGGTGTGTCCGACACGTGTCAGAGAGTGTCGGACGAGTATCGGTGTCCGACACGTGTCGGACACGGACACGTTGAGGTCCCGAGAGTGTCGGTGCTTCATAGATAGTCACTATAACCTATGTGAGGTAAAAGAGTGTTCGTGTTGTCGACTGCTAATCCCCTTAGTGCTTGGGATATTGGTCATATGCTTGTAGTGACAACAGTGATAGATAGCCTTAAGTAGGAATGTCCGACAGAGGATTCATAAGTCAACTTCAAATAGATGGAGTAAGCTTGATGGTTATGGTATTAGTCCACATTTGATTTCAGCTTAAGTAATTGGAATTACTTGATTATTACTTAGTGCATAACTGCAAATTGCAATTGTCTTCAACTCACAATACCATGAAGTTTCCCTGATTTTGTTTTCAATTCTTTGCTCCCTGATTACTTGAAATTTTAAAAATGATGCTTCTGTTGTGATTTATCATTTATGATGCGCATATGCTGACTTTTTAATATTTGTATGTGGAGTTTAAAGTGCAAGGCCTGTAACGCCTTGCACTTCTATGCAATGTTAACTTTTTTTACTTCCTCTCTACAAATCTCTTAAGAACTTCCTCTTTCTTTTTCGGTGAATATCTTTTGATGGATTTGTTAACTGGAAAAACGGGGCTCTACCATTTTATGCTGAGTTACTTGCATTGTCAAGCCTCATGCTTATCCTTTACTGAAACTTGTCAATCTTTGCTTTCTTTAGATCTTGTAATATGTTCACTATGCTTATGTTGGATTCATTTGATGATTGGTTTAAGAACTCCTTTAATTATCAAAAAATAGAACCTCGATAGGACTTAACCTGGAATTCACCAGGAAGATAAAAAGCTTAAAAGTCCAATAAACAAAATGGTTTTAGTTATTTTATGTTTTTTCAATCTCTAATGAATGGTGATGGCCTTGCTGCTATATTGATAAGAGCTCTTGATTTAGTCCAAATATTTCTCTATTTGCTTGACAATATCACCCTTGAAATTATATAACAGAAATTCCTTTAATCTCATGCTCGAACCCTTGGTAATTTTGATGTCTATGACAGCTTAGTTAGAGAAACTCATATGGTACCTTATTTTGCCAAATGTATCACAAGACGTCAAAGGATAAGTTTTTCACTAGGTTATGCATCTAGAAAGACGCAGGCCAAGGGTACCTGGAAATTTACAGAATTTATCGAACAACCTCTAAATTACATCGTAGTGTCTTTGCTATCATCTTTGGATTTCACATCATTGATGTGCCCTACATCATAAGTCTGCTGGTTATGGTTATTTTTTCATGAGATTTTACACCTTTAAGTTACATCTTAGTGTACTTGCTATCATCTTTGGATTTCACATCATTTGGTGTGCCCTACATCATATGGCTTTCTGGTTATGGTTATTTTTACTCGAGATTTTACCTTGAACTCACTAGTGAGCGCAATACTTCTCTTTCTCTAGCTATTGACAGGTTTTATGTTCAGAGATGCAGGTACAGGGGGGAATCCAGAATTAGGGGAGCTGTCTGCCGAGGAATCAAAACATATAATCTGTGAAGTTCTGGCTGAATCTGACCTAGTCTTTATTGCGGCTGGAATGGGAGGAGGTACAGGATCCGGTGCGGCGCCTATTGTAGCTCGATTGTCTAAAGACGCTGGCTATTTGACTGTAGGGGTGGTTACTTATCCATTCAGCTTCGAAGGTCGCAGAAGAGCTGTGCAGGTTTGCATTTCTCATTGTTATTCCTGGACCAAGTCATTCTGCACTTTGATTGTTGTTTCTTGATTAATAATGTACATAAAAAACAAATAATAAGTTCACGCATCTCTTCTACAAGTCATCATTCCTACTACCTGAACCATCGCTGTTTGATCATTTAGGGCATGCTTGTATCCCAAGCAATAAAGTACAGCACAGTACAGTACATTTGGGTGAAATTTTTAAAGCACACCCCAAGTTTACCACTTCTCCTTGTTTTTCTTTGTTTTTGTTTTTCAAGAGGGAGTACTTGCATCTCTTAGTTTTGCAGAATGCAGAGTGCCTTAGTTTTGGAGTAGAGATTTTTCTCTGCATGATAATAGTTCTTTCTCATGTTCATTTGTCACAAGTTCCAACATATATATGTTAAACAGATATTTTAGTTATCTGAAGCTCTGACTTTCAGTATTATGCATATTAATACAGGCCCTGGAGGCAATTGAAAAACTGAAGGGATGTGTCGACACTCTGATTGTCATACCCAATGATCGTCTGCTTGATGTAGCACCTGCACAAACACCATTACAAGAGGCTTTTCTCCTTGCTGATGATGTGCTACGTCAAGGTGTTCAAGGGATTTCTGATATCATCACTGTGGGTGTTTGCTGACAGTTTTGTGATTCCATGTTTTCTTCGTTGAAAAACCTCGGATGTCTTGTGCAAAGGATTACAATGATCTCTGATGCTTTGCAGATACCGGGTTTAGTGAACGTAGATTTTGCAGATGTGAAGGCTATAATGAGGGACTCTGGAACTGCCATGCTTGGTGTTGGGGTATCCAGTGGCAGAAACCGTGCTGAGGAAGCAGCGATGCAAGCAACTTCAGCACCCTTGATTGAAAGGTCTATAGAGCGGGCGACTGGTGTTGTCTACAATATAACTGGAGGAAAAGACTTGACGTTGCAAGAAGTAAATCAAGTGTCTCAGGTACTATAAACTTAATATTTCTCAGGATTGTTTGATGACAATGGAGCCTTAATCCGCCAAGTGAGTTTAGCTATGGAGCATAAAACCGGAAGGCTCCACATGTGATTGAGCGTAACCTTAGAACAAAACAATAACCTTTTCATGGACTGTATCGAATTTATGACTTAAGGCAGTTGGCAGATAAACATAAATTATGTGCATATGTGGAACTCGTTAAGTGAAGACACACCACAAGCACATCTGCTTAAAACACATCTTATGCTATCAAAATCGGGACTAGTTGGCGACTAGTCCCCAGACGGTATTTTACCGGCCGACTAATTCCAATTCTTTCATAGTTGAGCAGAATCTCGACTAGTCCCCGACTAGACCCGACTAAACTCGACTAATCCCCGACTAGCGATTGGGACTAGTCCCTAGGCTGCATTCTGCAAGCAAATTTTTTTTTGCAAGGAGTCTTTGCAAGCAATTTTGTTTGGATTTTATTGCATTACCTCGAAGTATTGAGTCGCAACTATGAATATTCTCTATAATCATCTATTGAGGACCTGATAATCTGAGATAAAAACATAGACAAATAATTATTGTTTATTTGTTGATATCCATATAACCCTATAATCAAAATTGGGGTTGTTAACAAATTAAACATCAGCAAACAAATATTGTGATGAATTCTTAGTTCTGAGTCTTCTGACATGGGCATGAAGCCAATACAACTGTGTTTTGTTACTTATGTATTTATACCCATGCTGGGAAGTGTGAAGGCATGCATTGTTGTTGACCAACTAATATTATATACTTATTGACATTTATGCTCGTTCATATATCATATATGTTTAGGGAGAGGAGAGGGGATAGAATAAGTTTTGGCCAACTAGTCCCGAATTAATCCCGACTAGTCCTAGTCGGCCCTTGGCCTACTAGGGGCCGACTACCGACTTTAACTGCATAGAACACATCCACATTCCACTTATATAGATCCACAAGCATGCTACTAACATTGACATCCTATCTCTCCATTACTAGCGTGGATGCATTAACAGTATCCCCAATCTCTAGATCTGAGTAATCTTCTCTATGGTTCATTGCTATCAAAGGCTACTTGTGCAGATCAGTTCCCTAGCAAGGATTATAGCATGAAGTAGTCAATTTTTGGGTACGATGAATCAACTGCTTTCCGGAGGCATAAGTTGAAGCATACATGTCTATTTCAGGCATGTTGAGTACTGATTTTGAAGCTAACTTCGACACGCACGAGTTACATGTTATGAGTTGTTACTTTAGTCATCAATCATTATGATGTTGATTAAAAATTACGGTGAAGTCTTAACTTAGGACTTGCATGAAGCTTGTCTCTGTTCCTAATGGGTTTTAGGTTGAATTGAGAGTTATAAATTTAGGTTGGTTGGGAACTTGCTTGGCAACTTTACGTGGTTTTAGGTATGTTTTAGTGCCATCACTGATAGGGTAGAAATTTATTGAAATATCTTGTGAACTATCAACATATCATATCTTGTGATGGGTTTCACAAGACCCTATAGTGCATTCCTCAGATGTTTCATTTTCTCCTTTCTAGTCATATTTGTTCTCTCACTAAGGAGCATTAGATGTTATTTGTGCCGCCTCCAATCGTTTGTACTATTGGGGAAATGTTTAGGTGTTACCTCATGAACAATAGGGAAAGTGAAAGTGGTGGCAAGAGTCCACAACTATTTCGGCTAAAATGAGTCATGAGGTAGAATATCAACGAACCATGCTACGGATATACACCAGTTTAGTTAATTGCTTGGAACATTCTGAAGTACTAAGAATAGGGGTGGCAATTCTTGACCCGACCAGCCAACCCGACCCGAACCCGACCCGAAGTTAGTGAGTTTGGGTTTGGCCTAAACGGGTTTGGGTCATAAACGGGTAGACCCGATTGACCCATTTATTTAATGGGTCGGGTTCGGGTTTGTACTTATAACCCGATTGACCCGACTTGACTCGTTTAACAAATGGGTCGTGCCAACCCGACCGGAGCCAACCCGAACCAACTCGAGCCAACCCGACCCCCAACCCGATCAAACCCGGCCCAATCCGACTTGTCTTGTCCCAACCCAACAGATTTACATGGGTTCTGTTGACCCAACCCGAGCCAACCCGACCCGACCCGTTTAGTAAACGGGTTAAACGGGTCGGGTCGGGTCAACCCGTTTATTAGGCGGGTCGGGTTTGGGTTTAAGTTTTTGACCCGTTTATTAAACGGGTCGGGTTCGGTTGGGTGTTTTGCCCTTATACATATGTCTCAACCCGACCCGACCCGACCCATTGCCACCCCTAACTAAGAACAGACATCGTCACATTGTCCCTGTGATTAGATGCAAAGTGCAGTGTCTCACAGCTTCCATGTTTCTCATAAGGAACCACTTCTTTTGCAGATGGGTGCTCATTACAAAGATGAGATAAGAACCATCAACTAACCTATTGTTTTGTATGTACTATGTATCTAGCGAAGAAGGTGGTGTTGTGATGGTTTTCACTACAAGGACGATGTCAAAAGAATGGATCACGAGATGTACTATGAAGAACTTTCTATGTTAGTCTACGAGTTTTCCTGCACAGTGAAGTTCTTAATGGAAAAATTCAAAGGTTCAAAAAAATTCTTGTAAACAACTTAAGAAATAAGAAACAAGTCAGCAACATGATTTTATTGCAATAAAGAACCTATAGCTGAAGATTTTTTGAGGATTCATGGATCCTTTTTTCAAAGTTTTCTTGGAATACTCTTTAATTAGGATGGTGCTAATATCTTGTGCTTCTGAGCACTTGGACCGCAAAGCGGATGGTTTATCTTTTTACCAGATGCATGGGTTCCATGATTTAAGAAAGCATGATATGTTCAAGATGCATGAAAGAGACAATAACAACACAATGCGTGGAAGAGACAAATGCAGCTTCTACTCATGGTAGGAAAAAGGAACTAACATATATTAGATTAATATTTTTAGTTCAATTAACGGATTTAATCTTTTGAGGATATGGTTTATAACATTTAGTCAATATTCTCAATATTTATTTCTTCTCGTGGAGAAATTGGTGCAAACCAATTTTGTTATGAGACTGATTTCAGATGTATTAGTAATATTTGATTGAATGAGTCAATTGACTATCTGAAGGAATAAATCGGAGCATAATTGTATTTTTGCGATATGGTTATACGTATTTTGAAGCTTAATTTCTATCCTTAAATATTTTATGTTATAAGCCTTTATTAATTTAGTGGTTCTTGTGGTCAAAATTAGGATTAAGTCTGAGCACTTAATGAGGATGACGTATGTCATCTTAGGTTAGTTCTATATGTTTTTAAGGTTGAATTATGTGTTAAATGGATACACTGGTTATACTAGGAGTGATGATGGGCGGATACATTAAATTATACTAGGAGTGATGATGGGTGGATACATTAAATTATACTAGGAGTGACTACGGTTGGATTCATGTCAGATCCTGTATAGATCCACATCCAAATCTAGATTGTTGATCCAAACACACTTTCATTTCCAATATGAAATGTGTGATCCTAACCCACATCTATATCTAGTACTATAGAGATTCTGATTCGGATCTATAATTGGATATATGAAAAACATGCTTCCCTTGTGATTTGTTGGCTCTCAATAAGTGATAAACCTTACCCTTAGTTTTTTAAAATTTTCTTCTCTAGTTTATTGCCCTAATTGTAAATAATTCATTACAAAATGGAAATGTAAAGAGTTCTTTTCATATTTACAAATTGAAACCTAGTGTCGGTGAACAAACGAGTAGATTGCGTTGTTCTAAGAAAAAATTGATGGAACAAAAGGGCTGTTAGATAAAGAAACCCTTTGACTACTTTGAAAACTGCAAGTGTCATTTTTATATATGTTAATATAAGTTAGATAAGATGTGTACATATGTTGTATTGGGCCTATTGGGTCTATCAGATTTGGATCCTTACATACTTAAAAACAGATTTGATATTGATTTGGATTCTTTTTAACCCATAGGATTTGATTGCCAGGATCGAAACGGTGATCCAGATCAGGTTATATTGTGTAATCAACCTCCATTGCACTCCTAAATATGACTTGGTTGGCAAAAGATTCTACTTAGTGCTTGGTTTTGGGTCTGTTTTGGTTTGCATGTATGGAATCCACACCCACAAATTTATTGAAGGATTATCATATAGATTGTCAATTAATTTCTTTCAATTAAATAAGCAGACTTGACCAACACATAAGCATCTCCTTACAAACTAGCACATATAAACCAAACTACAGTTCAAAACGTCCATTCCATTGAGAAAAATTGTAATTTGTAATGGCCAATCTTTTAGTCAGAAAACAAGAAACAACCTTTGCCAAACAATTTCGAATAGCCTGGTTACCATCCGGTAGTCACCTTCTACAAATCTCCCAATTAGTCACCTTCTGCAAATCACTAAACTACAGTTCAAAATCTCTCTCTCTCTCTCTCTCTCTCTCTCTCTCTCTCTCACTCACTCTCTCTCTTCCTCCCTCAATTCGGCCACCCTCCACGTGCATTAGCTTCTTCAGTAAAATCTCCACATAGCAAATATTTTTGGGTAAATTACACTTTGCCTCCTGAAGTTTAGCTCAAAAACACTTAACCCCCCTATAGTTATAAAACTAAAATTTGTGCCCCTTCAATTCAATTTTGATAAGATAAAAACTACCAAATGAGGAAAGTAAGTAATTGACATCAGGGGATAATGTGCTAACATTTCAAACTTTAGGGAGTGATTTGGAACAAAATAAGCTACTGGGAGGTAAAGTGTTTTTGAGCTAAACTTTAGGGGCTAAAGTGTATTTACCTTTCTTTGGAGCTAAACTTCAGGGGCTAAAGTGTATTTACCTTTTTTTGGAGCTAAACTTTAGGGGGTAAATTACACTTTACCCCCTGAAGTTTAGTTCAAAAACACTTAAATCCCATATAGTTAGAAAAAGGGATATTGTGCTAACATTTTAAACTTTAAGAAGCGATTTGGAACAAAATAAACTACAGGGGGTTAAGTGTGTTCGAGTTAAACTTTGAGGGGCAAAGTGTAATTTATCCATTTTTTTATTTGGGGGGGGGGGGTGTGTGTGTGTCAGACCCTCGCCCTGTGTGGCTCTGCCCCCATCGAGGACCGACGATCGGATTCAAAAATCCGGTGGACCGGCGAGGAGATCGACGATTGCTACCTCCGACAGGCTCCCCGACTGTGAATCTCACGGCTCCCCTCTGACAGGCCACCCTCGATCCCCTATGGCTCCGATCCCCTTCCCCTCCAGTAGGCCACCTTTGAATCCCCACTCGACCGGTGTATCACATCTCGAAGCCGCCCTGTCTCCTGCATATCCATTCACCCATCCTCTGAAAAAATCCAACAAAAAAAGAAGAAAAAAAACCCAGGAATATCAAAACTAAAAGAATAAAAGATAGATTTGGGGAGAGAGAGAGGTCTGAAATGGGTGAGGATAGAGGAGGAACCAAAGGGGGAAGAGTGAGGTAAGAAGCAGCGCACTGCGTGCGGGTTTTGATGTGGAGGGGGTTTTCGGATCAGTGTAGAGGTTTTTTTTGTCTTTGCAGCTCTCTCTATCTCTCTAACATTGAGATGATGGGTCCAATGCAAGGGAAAATTTTTAGCACATCCTGCATATGCTACAACCGTTGCACATAACGTATCAGCACAATCTATGCGATGGGGGTCACTAACCCCATGTGCTGGGGCCTGCTACCTCATGTCTCTTAAATCACAGTGGGCCCCATTGTGGAATCGCACCCGACCCATCACCTCAGCCGCCCGCCTCCCTCCTTTCTTCGGAACCCCCGCCCCCTTATTAAAGAGAAAGAGAGAGGAGTCGTCGCCAGCAGATAGCAGACGCACTCACCACCCTCCGGTAGGCCACCCAACCATAGTTACCACTTACCAAGTTGGAAAATAGAAAAAAAAAACGGCAAGGGAAAAAATCGGAAAGATACGATGAAAACAAAAAAAAGGTAAAAAAACATGAAAACATCGAAAAAAATAAAAAAAATTCTAAAAATTATACCAAGTATGCATATATGTTATTTTCCAACATTAAGTAATCAAAAGTTCAAAAAACATATAACATATGCATTTATTAAGCACGAACAAAATAAAACCCGAACCCAATTTAAACCCGGACCAAATCCGACGTGTTTTATACGTGTTTTTTTCGTTTTAAATGCGTATAAAACGCGTACGAACTTCTTTTTCAAAAAAACGAGTTTTTTTTTTTTTCTGTTTGCTACGACTTCGGATCGATACATGTTTCATACGCGTTTTTTTTTTTAAAAACGCCCAATTTGGTAACTATGCATCCAACCGGCCCCTTCCCCTCCGTTAGGCCCACTGATCGGGTGAATCGCTCGTCACCCTACGGCAGGTCCCCCCGGCTGGATCACTACTTCTGGCATGCCCCCCGACTATGAAGTCGCAGGTCCGACGATGAAGCCTCCGGCGAGATCCGACTCAAGCTCTAATCGCCGGCGATGAAGCCTCCTGCGAGCTCAAGGTCGCAGATCCGGCAATATTCGTCGATGAAGCTGCAGATTCAGCGATATCCGTCGATGAAGCCGCAGATCCGACGATAAAGCCTCCGGCGATGAAGCCAGATTTCGCTGGATCTGCGGCCTCTTGCTCCTCTTGCCGGATATGTGGCCTCGAGCCCTGTGCAGGGTTCCGCCCTGGCTCGGCCCTATGGCGGTCGGGGTGGGGGCCGACGACCACACACATAGAGAGAGAAGGGGGCAGAGGGTGCGTGCGGTAAATGGACGACAGGGGGGAGGGGCTCACCAGAGGTGGGGAAGGCCTGCTCGGGGTTGTCAGGTGGTCGCCGACGACGCGCAGGGGAGGAGCCCGGAGGGGGGGCTCGATGGGAGGTCTCTCTCGACTCTTCTCTATCTCTACTTTCTCTTCTCGCTCTTTCTCTTTCTCTTATCCGATGCCTCTTTACCTCTCTCCCTCACTATAGACCTCTCTCTTTCTCTCATCCGATCCCCCTCTACCTCTTTGGTTCTCTCTTTTACTCTAGCCTCTTTCTCTCTTATTTCTCTCTTTCCCTCTCTTTCTTCAGCCTGATGGGAGGGGTGGGGATTGGTGGATTTATTTCTTCCTCTCTTTTCACTTTTGAATTTCAAAATTTCTCTCCCTCCATTTCTTTTTCAAGTGATGATTGAAGTTGTCAATTACATTATTTCAAAATTTTCTTCTCTTCCTCTTTCTTCCTTCTCTCTCTATTTGAATTTTAAAAATTTTCCCTCCATTCTCTTTTCCTCTCTTTAAATCCTAACCCTTGGCTTGTTTATCCCCCCCTCCAAATGAATCCGGAGTGTAAACTATCTCCCCAAACTATCCACCATCACTCCCATGTTATAGTGTGTGTGTGTGTGTATAAAGTAGTAGCCCTCAAACAATTGGGTGCCATGTGGCAACCTTCTTATCTTCCATAGGTGCCACGTGGCAACCACAAGTGACAGGTCCTCTCCGGAAACGTCTACACTCATACAACCGTTCCCCCTTCTCTCTCTCTGACAACCTCTCTCTCTCGCTTTTTTTCTACGGGATGTGTGATTTTTAAGCCCGGGTTAAGACCGGGCCAAACAACTTGTATATATATATATATATATATATATATATATATATATATATATATATATATATATATATATATATATAGGGCAGGGAGCCTGGACCTGAGTGTAGCAAAGAATGCTACACCCCAATAGTGTTTGACAACTCTATAAGTTTTAGAATTTGCTAATATTTGGAGGATATGTTATTTATGACAAGGTGATTATCCTCACAAAAAATCAACAAATTCTAAAACCTCTTAAGGGCATGAAATATGATATTCAAATGAACGGTTAAAATAGACGGCAAAAAACGTTTGTACTTTTTGATACCCCTAGAGATTTTAGAATTTACTGATTATTTGTGAGGATCATCTTGCCATAGATAGTTCATCGTCCAAAAATTAGCAAATTATAAAACTTATCGAGATGTCTAACACCATTGGGGTATAGCATTCTTTGCTTCACCTGGGCTGGGGCCAGGCTTTACTTTCCCATATATATATATATATATATATATATATATATATATATATATATATATATATATATATATATATGTATGTATGTATTGAGAGAGAGAGAGATACTATAGTGCGGTAAGTGTGGCACCGCACCGCAGCTGTCTGATGCACCGCTGCGTGCATCAGACGGCTGCGGTGCGATACCGCATGCCGCATTATAGCATGCCCATATATATATATATATATATATATATATATATATATATATATATATATATATATATATATATATATATATATATATATATATAGGTTCGAGATCCATGGACATGTATTTTTGACATGTCGCTTTGACATGTCATCAAAAAACCTATATGGAGGTTTCAGAGTTCTTTGAATTTTTGTGAGGATGTTTAACTTACTATAAATGGCATATCCACAAAAAATCAACCGATTCTGAAACCTCTAGGTGTGTCAAATGTGTTCTTCAAATCAACAGTTAAAATAGACGGTCGATAAACCTTAGCACATTTGTCTAAAGGTTTTAGAATCACTTAATTTTTTTGTGGATATGCCATCTATGATAGGGTGAGCATTGTCACAAAAATTCAGCCCATTCTAAAACCTCCATGTAGGTTTACTTGATGACATGTCAAAATACATGTCCACGAATCCCGACACACACACACACACACACACATATATATATATATATATATATATAGAGAGAGAGAGAGAGAGAGAGAGAGAGAGAGAGAGAGCGAGAGAGAAATGCTAAAATGCGGTGTGTGCGGCGTTGCACCGCAGCGGTGCATCAGACGGCTGCGGTGCGGCGCCGCACGCACCGCACACCGCACCCTAGCATGCCTATATATATATATATATATATATATATATATATATATATATATATATATATATATATATATATATATATATATATATATATATATAGTGCAGTTACAGTGAGCTGTGAGCTGCCGCCCGAGAAAGTGAGCTGCGGGTATTTTGACCCCCCCAAGAAGTTATGGAATTTGATAAAATTTGGTGAGTTTGTTGCCTAGGATAAGATGATCATCCTCACCAATTTTCATCAAATTCCAAAACTTCTAGGGGGGTCAAATGGTCGAAGCAATTTCTGCCGTCCGCAGTCACTGTTAAATTCTATATAAATTTCTTCGACCATTTGACCCCCCTAGAAGTTTTGGAATTTGGTGAAAATTGGTGAGGATGATCATCTTATCCTAGGCAACAATCTCCCCAAATTTCATCAAATTCCACAACTTCTTGGGGGGTCAAAATACTCGCAGCTCACTTACCCCCCCGGCAACTCACAGCTCACTGTAACAACCCTCTCTCTCTCTCTCTCTCTCTCTCTCTCTATATATATATATATATATATATATATATATATATATATATATATATATATATATATATATATATATATATATATATATATATATGGGAAATGAGTTCCTATGACATGTGATAGGGAGTACCCTATGACATATGGTGAGTTAGTAACCCTAGAATATTTATAATGTTATGAATTTTTATGAGAATGATCACCCTATCTTAGATAGGACCTTCACAAAAAATTGGCTCATTCTAAAACTTCTAGAGGCATCAAATATGATTTTCAATTTAATGGTTAAAATGGATGGCCGATAAAGCTTCTAGCATTTGATACCCCAACAAGTTTTAGAATGCTTTGATATTTTGTGGACATTCTATCAAAGGTAAGGTGATGACCCTCAAAAAAATTCGAAACATTCTAGCATTACTAATTCACCATATGTCATAGGGTACTCCCTATGACATGTCATAGGAACCCAGCCCTCTCTCTCTCTCTCTCTCTCTCTCTCTATATATATATATATATATATATATATATATATATATATATATATATATATATATATGGGGATTTTGAACCAAAGCCCAACCTAAGTTCACAAAATCTCAACCTAGGCCCGAGAAAAATCTGGCTAGGCTCGTGTTGGGTTCTGGTTGGCCCTCCTAGGTTGCAGGCCTAGTCGAGAAAATCATTGATTCGCTTGGCGCAGAAAAAAAGAGGAATTTTTTTTTTTTGAACCATTTGATTTTAGCATACTAACCTTGACTATAAAACTAAATGTATGACGAAAAAACGAGAAAAAATATTTTTCATAATCATGCCTCAAACCTTTCACAACATGATAACTTGGCCAAAATGGCCCCATTTAGTGTATCTAAAACATTCATACCTTCAAAATTTGTGGCGAGTGTAACACGAAAGTTGAATTTTAATCTAAAACAAATGGTTTTATTTTTAAAATAGCAGTTAAAAAATAAAATATTATTTTAATAGCCATATGTGAAAATTAATTCCAAAAGTGGCCAACTGGCAGTCACGTTGTAGGAGGGCACCGTAAAGTGCCCGCCACATCGACTGTCAGATTTTATTTCTAGTCTGGCCGTGAAAATCAGTATTTGAAATACTGGCTTCACTATAACCCTTAATCCTAACTCGTAATCAATAGTAGCCGATGGAAGTTAAACAAATTAATTAAAAAAACTAAAATTGGCATTTCAAATATCGTTTTTATGTGTTGAATTTAAAACGGTATTGAAATATCGATTTTCACATGGCTTTCCCTTTGGCCGAAATCGGTATTTCAAATGCCTTTTTTAAAAACCCAAGTGTTGGGTGGGGAAAAATCCCTAAGTGTTGGGTATGTTTCATGTAAGCATGAGTTAAAAAAAAAAATGAAACCGGTATTGCAAATACCGAGTTTCGTGGGCAGCAAAAATAATCTGACAGGCGACGTGGCGGGCTCTTTGTGGCGCCGCCGCACCACGTGGTTGTTAGTGGGCTACTTTTGGAATTATTTTTCACAGATTACCATTAAAATAATATTCGTTTCTATTTTTTAAAAAAGCCCAAAAAAATCCTAATTGTCAAATGCCCATCTTCTATTCTTAAATTTGCAAATTACTCTCTAAACCTAAAATAATATAAGGACTCAAATGAAAATAATATTCTATTAAATGGAGGGGGCGGGGAAGGAATGCAGAGCATGGTTAAATCCCTACAATGTAATGGCCTGCATTATGATCCCTCTAAAGATTAATTCATCAAAGAACAAGTATGAGTAAGGCAGCAACAGTGAGTAATAACAATTAAATCTTGTATGTGGAGTTAATTGACCACTAAAAAGCATCCGTGTATTCGAGAATCTTAAAAATCATCCATCCTACATTTTGTTAAATTTGAGGATCACCAACCTTTGAAGCACTCTTTATGATTACCCTCTTTATACTATGTTATGTTATATGTAGATTTGACACACATCACTATGATTTGAGGAGAATACTTCTGATCAGAACAGTATATATATCCTGAAACGAGAGATTAACTGCTGTTATCTGTCTGGTTTGCAGATTGTGACCAGTTTGGCAGATCCATCGGCAAACATAATCTTTGGGGCTGTAATTGACGACCGATATACAGGAGACATTCACGTCACGATAATTGCAACCGGGTTCTCTCAGACATTTCAAGAGACTCTGATGTTGGATCGCAAATCTTCGAGTCAGGATTCACGAAGCACTGGTAGTAGGGCTTCCAGGTAGGCGCCCACACCCGCGCAGCCGGCATCTTCTGGCAGGAAAGTCTTCTTTTGAGGCCATGATGGAAGCCTCCTTTTTCCATTCCATCCTGAAGAATCCCACGACGATCTCGAGCACCCATTGCCGTTCCTTGTCTGCAGATTTAATGTACATTTTGTCGAATACCTGAACATTTATCAGGGGATCACAACAGTATATGCTTTGCTTGCGGTTTTGTTGTGGGACTTGAGGTAAGTGCCGAGGGTTTTGGGTGCACATTCCGCGTTTAATCGTTCTCTTGATTATCTCAAGGAGCGGAAAGTGGCATGATCCATGTTAAGAAGGAGAATGAATCTCATCTTTTATGGGTTGGTCATGAGATGGCTGATATGGCATGTAATACCTAACTAGCATTGTAGGACACTCAAGTAGGTTGTTCTGAACAGATTCATGGGAGGTTCAAAGTATCTACATCCTCCCTCTTTATATAATCAGAGCTAGGAGTTTAGGGGCTGTTCTCAGTTGGCTATAATGTGAACATGGTAAGTGGTACACGACGATGGCGATTCTCGTCATGACGGATGGGATATTGTGCTATTGGTCGATATCAGGCGGGGTCTTGTTTTTCTCTGCATCCAACTTTCTTCATGAGTGGGCTCAAGCGGTTTTTGAGCGGAGCAGAGCGATTGCCCTTTCCCTGTCCCCTGCCCTTGGTTAGGATTTTCGCCAAAATCCTCTTGGCCTCCTCGGTTGCTACTGGTGGCGGCACCGGGATCTTCGACAACAAATCCTCTGGGGTTTAGGTCTGGGCTTTGTCCTCTCTTTTCCTCTGTGGATAGGGACGTTTTTGGCTGGTTGGCTCGTCCGGCGACGGCATCGGGTCATCTTTTCTTTTTCCTGTTTTTGGGGATTTGGGAGTGTCCCCTTCGGCTCCGATGATGGTGAGATGATGGTCTCCATCTCCAGTGTGGTGAGGCGGCTTGTATTGATCGTTGCAGCGGCCTCGAATAGGTCATTGACCTCGCCCTTGCTCGTTTTTGGCGGCCCAGGCTCGATGATGGTGGCGGCTCCGGCTCGGCGAAGCGTGGAGTCTTTGGCGGGGCTCGTCGGGTTTTCTTGGCAACTCGCAGCGGCGTGGCTCCTCTACCCTGTGCCGCGGTGGCGCCGGTGGTCGTGGTGGGTTAGTTTGGTTCTTTTTGTTCTTCCTCCTTTCTGTTTTGCTCCTCCACCTTCGTACGGTTTGTTCCGCCTATGTGCGGTATCTGTGGTGGCCATTGGTGCGCGGTGGTTGGTTTGTCCATTGGTGGGCAAGGTGTTTGGTTTGTGGCTGATGGCTTTTGATTTGCCAAGTGGCGAGTTGTTCTTTGACCAAGGGCCTTGTCTCTGCTAGCACCGGCATGTGGCGTCTCCTGGAGGTCCGATTGTGACCTCCCCCCTTGTAGTACCAAAAAAAAAAAAAAAATTTCTTCATGAGATTCAACATGCTCGTGTGTGGAGTGTCCATGCGGTTCACTGCGGCACTTTCCCGCGTTTGCTCGTGCGGTGGCTTACTTGTGTGGGCCCGTGAGGATGGCCATTTGTCTGTAGTGGGCTCGGTCCCACCTAATGTGTATGTGGTACTGAGACCACCTAGTAATGTACCATTTTTTTTTTTCAATGAGACATACCTAAAACTACCATTGCCGGTCCTAAGTCTGAATGAGGAAGATTGAGGGTTGATGTTAAATTGAAATCCAGTCGTAAAAAACCAACTCAAACTATAAAATGAATCAAAATTCGGTAATTGAATGACGAAGAAGGATTCGTAAAGCCTACCCAGTAGATGGGACATGGTTTGATGGTTATGGTATGAGACCCACCGCATGATGACCTTCTGCTGGTCTACTGACTCTATCGAATAACGAGTCCGGTGTACGTACGAAAGTTCAAGGTGTAAATAATGGGGTATTATAGGAGATTGTTATGACCAACAGCATGATCAAACAAATGTAAATGGTAATTCCGAGGGGGCCCAATTTATGATGTGAACAGTTGTTTGGAACTTTTTGATCCAAAATGTTTTGGGTAAGTGAGACTTTTGATAACTCGTTTTGTCGAGGGGTTTTAGGACAATTTTTTTTTTGTTATTTATGTACGAAAATTTGATAACTTTTTTTGTTATTGTTTACCACCTCCATTGGATTGAAAGGATTTTAATTTTGAAGGTAAAAATATTTTCCAATCATGTGCTTGACATGAACGAAGTATTGAAAGGCATCACTTCTGCAATATAAAGGATTTGGCGAACAAAAAATTAAAATCAATTAATGACATATAATATTGATAACCATCTAAAGAAAAATTGAACTTAGAATCTAATACCAAATTTGGTAGTTTGGCAATTTTTTTTTAGTAAAAAAATTAATTAGGACAAATTGGATTTTTTTTTCCAATCCAACAAGTAGAACAAGATATTTTATTTGAAGATAAACCATCTAAATAAATTGGACAAGTAGAACCTAAACAACAAATAGCTTGCAAGCTGAGCCACATGCACCAAACATCCCTAGAGGTTCGATTGCTAAGCAAAGCTAATGGGAATTGGAAGGTAAATTGAGTGTGAAGAAACTGTAACGAGATAAAACACTCCCTCACTCACTAGGAATGACATGAAATATTCTCATAAATATTTCTATACTTGATCAAGGAGAGACCATGAGAGGTGAAACTAAGGTTACTATCAAGATCGCAGGTGAGTCGAGCTATATAATAAGATTTTTTTAATATCTAGAACATGAAAAGCATTTTATAACCAAGTGTAATTGAAGTTACGAGCTCGACCACGCGATTGATGATCACTGTAGAATAAGTAGAAGACACAATAATTTCAAAAAAGCTAATCGGAGTGAAACAACCCATAATAGTCATACAAAATGATATATAAGCGCATGAGGTCATGACAAACAAGTTCATATTTGAGGTGAGGCTGTTGAATGGCTGCCAAAGCCAACATTTCTTCTTTATTTTTTGAAATTGAACGATGACCTTTCTTCAAATTTTGAAATTGAAAGTGATGAGAAAGTGCACGTTGACCGCATTCGATAGAGTACGTATTTTTGAGTGCCCGCATATGAAGAGACGTGGCTCAACCAATTATTTGGCAAACACAGCTTCGGTGAGGGCGGCATTGAGCCAACATAAGAACAATTGATTGACCCGTGCTCAAATGATCAACTCCCCTTGATCCATGGATATGGAATGGTTTACATTCCACAATTGTTTACACAAAATAGGAATGTAATTATGTACATTCCCTAATAGTTTACATAGAACAAGGAAGATGATTAGCACATGTTCATGTGTAAGAGGCTCAATTATATCATATTGTAGTTTAATTGTATCATATCTTGAGAGTGCATACTTAAATTATATTTATAGAGATTAAGAAATAAATAACCATATGATATTTCAAAACCTATTGATCTACGAATTGTATACGATGACAAGTCAAATCAAAGTACATTAGTTTCTCTTGGAAAAGCTATATATGATTTTTGTTATGAATCGAATTTTTCTTTAATCATCATAAAAATAATAGTGGTTCATGATGTTTTAAGCTCTATTCGACAAAATTACACTTTAAGATATAAATGATGGTTGTACATGCACACTCTATTTAACACCAATCTTTTACTTTGTTTAATTTAAAATTTACTGGAAAGGAAGAAAGTATTTCTTATCACTTTAGCGTTATAAGTGTATATTATTTTTTGGGTAAATTGCAAAAACCTCCCTTGAACTATACACCTAATTTCATATTGGCCCCTCAATTGTTTTTTTTAACAACTTGACTACCTCAACTATGCTTCGTCTGTATGTTCGCCCCCTCAATCAATATTCAGCAGTCAAGCTTAACATTATTTTCAAAGGCTAAACACGTTTTCTAAATATTACTTATGATGAATAAGAAGATGGTAGTTTGATATAAAAATTAAGTTTGATGGTTGAAAATAGATCGAGCATAGTTTAGGGGAGCATAGTTGTTCAAAAAATACTTGAGAGACCAATGTGAAAGTTTGTAAATAGTTCAGGGGGTTTGTATGTAATTTATCCTTTTTTTTAAAAAAAAAAAAAGGAATAGTGAGGATTAATATAGTTAGTAGGGAAATTGAAATGAACGATACAATGTATCAAGCAAACATCTCCTGATTATGTGTAAGTAAGATACAATGTATCAAGTGACACATCGATTCAAATTCATGTATGGACGTGGTACGATGTGCCTAAGGTACAAAAATAAGACTTCTATAGTTAAAGTGATGAAACCAGTCTTTCTTCTTCTACTGCAATAGAGTTTTTAAGTGCGACGCGTGACTCCTGGAGGGCCTGGGCACCTGTTGCTAACACGACGTGCATGCATAATATACCATAGCCATAACCATCAAGCCATGTCTCATCTACTTGGAGTCGGTTTTATGAATCACCATTCTCCATTGGTGCCACGTTCAACCCCCTCTTGAGAAAGAGAGAGAAGAAAAAAAAATACTCAATCTCAAAAACTAGGGAAAATTTTGGATGCCCACTTCGCAGTGCGTATACGATGTGTGCTAATAGGTTCTGCTCAGCACATGCACAATACCCAATGCGCATCAAGGGGAGCGATATTGTACCCCTCTATACGATCTTGTCCGTGCATCGTATAGGGTTGGTACTTAATTGGAATACATGATGGGATATAAGAAATAAGAATGAGAGGGACCCACATGTAATAGGTTAAGCCATGAGGAACATCTTGTGGATGGCTTGGGTTGGTGTCCAAATGTAGTTCTACTCCTCCCCAATATCTAAGTTAGCCTAACCACAAAGGTCCCTTAACACAGCACCCTAGTTACTATCTATAGTCACCTCACCTTACCACAGTTACACTTGTACCTTAGAACCATACATGGGTTGAAAACCTTCAATGTGTTGGGCTGACATGGATATCTACTCCCAATTCTAACTTGAGGATCTCTCATTCATGCTACTTTAGCAATAAAATAAATTAATACAATCAATAAAATAAAAATAATAAAATAATTTTATTGCAATGAGGTTATTTTTATAATAGGAATAAAAAATTAATATTAAATAAATCAATAGTTTTTTTGAAATTTCGCTTCCAAATTAAATTACTATAATTAGCCATAACTAAAACCCACTTTTTTGGGTAGGATTTGACCTTGGTTAGGAAAACCCACTCCTTAGGTTAAAAAAGTAACCCTAGTTAGGGTTTCAAAAGTGGGTTAGGGCTAGAAAAAAATACCAAGGAAAGCACACCACAATTTTTATCCCTTTCCCCCCCACTCCCTCCTTTGGGTATATTGGTATTTGGGGAAGAGGTTTTTCTTTCCTTTTTTTTTTTTGATTAATTTTCAGATTTGGGTGCGAAAAAAAGGCGGCGATGAAGTGATTCTCATGGCGGCTCTGCGATTCAAATTCCTGCGCCTACGTAGATTCCTGTCCAATGGGTAATCTCTCCCCCCATCACGTCTCCATCGAGCTTTCGTTTGCGTCTCTTTTCACTGCATGCCGTGGTCTGTGGCCCGAGATCCCACCATCTAGATTTCCTCCACGAACAGTGGGATTTACTCGAGAAGCGACCGTTGGGTTTTCGTCCAAACCCTAGAAGCTCCATTAGATTGGCTGCTGCTGCTACTTTGTGAGCTTTCTGTGGTTTTCTGAGAAGTCGGTTCTGCCTCACTTCGAACCCTAATAAGGGTTTTTGGATTATCACGATCTTTCGAGAATTACGGATTCTGAGTAGTCGGGAGCGCAAGAGGAATCATGGGTCTTTTTTTTTTTTTTTGTATTTGTTTGGGCTTGATTTGAAATTGCAATGTTAATCTCTCTGTAATGTTGCTTTTGTTGACTTTGCAATTTAGTTTTGATGGTTGCGAATCACTTAATATCTTAGAATTATTATTTGATGAATGTTGGAAGCTTAGATGATCGGTTCTTAATATACTGTTCGTTGTTCTTAATAGATGCATTTGATTAATTAGCATTTCTGTTGTTCCAAAACTAGGTTGCGGAAGAATTTAGATCGTTTTGCCCGAAGTGTTGAACACGTTGACACACAGTAACCATAGGGCTAGTGTGAATTACTGTTGGCCTTGTGTTGAACCAAATCAAGATTAGATCGCTGCAGACGCTCGATTAGGAGGAAAGGTTTGGATATGGAATGCAATAGGGATGAGGCCCTTAGGGCAAAGGAGATCTCTGAAAGGAAGTTTGCGGAGAAAGATGTAGCTGGCGCGAAAAAATTCGCTTTGAAGGCCCAAAATCTCTTCCCGGCGCTCGAGGGCATGAGCCAGATGATAGCAACTCTAGACGTTCATCTCGCATCAGAGCTGAAGGTCAGTGGGGAGAAGGATTGGTATGCGATTCTGTCGGTGCACGCCTCAGCGGACGAAGACACAGTGAAGAGGCAGTACAGGAAGTTAGCTCTCCAGCTTCATCCAGACAAGAACAAATCTGTTGGGGCCGAAAGTGCTTTTCAGCTTATCTCTGAGGCGTGGGGTGTGCTGTCCGATAGGAGTAAGAGAGTCTTGTATGACCAGAAGAGAAATGTGAAAGGAGTACAGATGAAGACTTCTCATTCAAATAAAGATCATTCTGTTCCTAATACCGCCAATGGATTTTACGGTTTTGCCAACAATGCGACATCCAAGGCAAGAGTTCCTAAGAACTCCACCAGCACGGCTCCATCTACTGCTCCGGCTCCCCCTTCATCGAATCCACCCAAATCCAATTCATTCTGGACTTCATGCAATCGGTGTAAGATGCAGTATGAGTACCTTAGAATCTACCTTAATCACAATCTTCTTTGTCCCAAGTGTCGTGAGCCCTTTTTAGCTAAAGAGACGGCGGTTCCAACTAAAGGATCTAATTCTTCGCGGTCTGCTGCTCCGCACCATGTGAATTCGAACCATAGCTCTACCGTTAAGAATGCTAATGGTCCTCAAACAAATGCCTCTGCTGTTCCAGGCATGGGATCCTCAGGATTCCAGCAGGGAGCCGATTTTGGTCTATACAATAATCCAAACATCCAATGGAGCCCATTCTCTCGAACAGCGGGGGCCGCGAGTGCGGGTGCCTCGTCATCTGCTGCTGCACAGGCTGCTAACTTGGTATATCAGACGTATGAGAAAGTAAAAAGGGAGCGGGAGGAGGCACAAGCTGCGGCTAGAAGGGAACAGGCACTTCGGAGGAAGAATAATGTCTCAAAGAGGACTTTTGGTGGTTCCCATAATGAAGGATTAGGTAGCAATGTAGTTGATCAGGAACACCCTTCTAAGGTTGATAGGCCTGCGAAGAAAAGAAGAGGCATTGATGCTACTGGTGGAACTGGTTCTGGAGGAGGTGAAGCTGAACAAATGGGAACAGGCACAAGAAATACTGGCACGGATGGTTTATCTGGTTTTAAGCCGTTCAATTATAGTATGGGTTTTTCTGGAATGGAAAGGGCTAATGGGCTTTTTGGGGATTCTTTCAAGTCTAGAGTGACCGCTAGGCATTTCAATGTAAGCAGTGAGTTATCTCAATCAGATATTAGAAGTTTGCTAATGGAGAAGGCTATGAGTTCAATCACTAAGAAGGTAAAGGAATTGAATTCTGCTCCACCAGACAAATCTCTAGGGAAAGAGAAGGCAAAGAAGAAACAAAAACAGAAAGAAGAAGATAAAGAGAAGGTGAAGGATGCATTTCCTGGGGATGCTACTAATCAAGATATGTTGGATGACTCTAGGAGTAACAATAAGAAAGGGTCCGGTAAGAATGATTCCTCGAATAATCATATTACTGAGTCAGCCAATGAAGTCATTGAACCTGTGTCAATTGATGTTCCTGATCCAGATTTTCATGATTTTGATAAAGATCGATTGGAAAGATCTTTTGAAGGTGACCAGATATGGGCCACTTATGATGATGAAGATGGTATGCCTCGTTACTATGCTCTAGTTCAGAAAGTTATATCATCGAAGCCTTTTAAGATACGCATGAGTTATCTCACATCAAAGTCAAACAGTGAATTCGGGACATTAAATTGGGTTACCTCTGGTTTTGCCAAGACATGTGGGGATTTTAGGGTGGGAAGATACGAAGTCAATGATACGATCAATATTTTCTCACACAGAGTGAGATGGGAGAAAGGACCACGCGGAGTTATTAAAATTGTTCCCAGAAAAGGTGATATTTGGGCCCTTTATAGGAATTGGTCTCCAGATTGGACCGAGCATACACTCGATGATGAGATCTACAAGTATGACATGGTGGAAGTACTTGAAGACTATAACGAGGAGCAAGGTGTGCCTGTCATTCCCTTGGTGAAGTTTACCGGATTTAAAACAGTGTTCCATCGGCATCAGGACTTAAAGGAAGTAAAAAAGATCCCAAGAAAAGAGATGTTTCGTTTTTCGCATCAGGTTCCTTCTATTGTGCTTACAGGTGAAGAAGCGTATAATTCTCCGAAGGGTTGCTATGAGTTGGATCCTGCGGCAACTCCTTTGGAACTTCTTATGGTCAACACAGAAACTAAGGATAATGTGGTGCCGGAGATTGCTGAAGAACAACCAGTTAGTTGATTTTGGATTACCTAGGTGCAGTTATTGACTGTGTAAGTGTCAATGCATACTGGACTTGTTCCGACATTATTTGGAGTTTCTCAAGCTGTATAGCACCTTCAAATTTTTGCTGATCACTGGAAAGATGATGCCAGGATGAATAGTTCATTTTACAGTCATCTGTGACAGTTGTCATTGGGCTTCTCTAACCTGAATTTTATCTGCAATACAAAGTTAGCTTAAAAGTACAAGGTCATGGGCGTCCATTTGTGGAGATCAAACATCTTGATGTCCGAGCTCATTATGGTGTGTCCTCTGGAAGCCAGAGTTTTTTTTTGATCAGTAAGGTGAGTTCTAGTTTTAGTTTTAATTGCAGCTAATCGTTGGAGAAGCATCTTATATTCTAAGTGTATCCCAGAGTGTGTACTTATTTTGTTGTTATTAGATTCTTCTGTAAGGAAGTTGCATCTTACGTTTGATATCTTTGTTTCTGATTAGAATAACCGAAAGCACATTTCCAAGTGCCACCTATACGATATTATGTATTGTTTCTTTGGAGTTTTTAATTTGTATTGCTGTATTTTAGTTTTTTTTTTATATACCTTTTGTTTTGCTCTGAAGATGGAAATAGTCAAACCGGTGTGTATGTTACTTTCAGATTTGGTTTCTCATTCTGTCAAATTGCAGAATATGATCTGCTGATGTGTTTCAAATGTTGATTGTTCTTGCTAAAAGTCACAATTGATATTGAGAGTGTAAGTTTCTTAATTGGAATCAATGTCATTAATGATTTTTCTTATTGGTTTCTGCCCATCTAACATAGCCATTACCACTTGTGACATCCATGCTTGGACCTCTATTTGACTCACATATCGAACTTTTCTGTCTGCACATATGGCATTGTGGAAAGGGGCATTGTAGAACTGATATCTATAACAATGAATCCACCCTATTGATGCCAATAGTGGAGCTCACATCATACTGCTTCTTGGAGATCTAAATATGTTAACCTACGATCTTTTGTGTTCATCCTATATTTTTTACTATGAGAAATTTGATGGCTGACTCACTTATGAAGCACTAAAAATGGTGGCTGGTCGCCATAAATCTTTTCTATATTAGCCCTTATGAACATCCATATAATGCGGTTGACAGTTGGGTTGAATTTTTGGATGCTTCTAGGCATTGTTCAAAAACCCAAAAAGTTGACTCAACTTGCGAAAGACTCGACTCAGTCTGACTTGATATATCTCCTCATTTATGTTGCCCTTTTTGTTGAGATCTTGGGGAAATTGGTGCTTAGGTAGTCTTGGTACTTGTCTATGAATTGGTGGCCTTCATATGTGGATTTTTAATGACACTCTTCTTCCACTTTTTTTCCTCTTGACCATCTTACTTGACACTGATAACGGGAGAATGGTATGAGAACTTTACACCCTTAAATAGAAAGTAATATCATTTTATTCCTAACTGGCATGGACAGGTCAAGTAACTCACCTCAACTCGGTCGAGCAACATTAGTTACTCGGACTATCCTGATAAAATCGAGTTTTCAATCAACTCGACTCGAAAGTCAGCCGAGTCGAGTAACTCGGCGAGGTTTTGATTTGACTCGCCGAGTTTTCGAACCATGCTTCTAAGAATGTAAGACTAGGAATGTAAGGCTTCCCTATGTGATGTTCATTTTTTTTGGATTATTGGTTAACGATGTAAAAGCTTCTGATTTATTTTCTTTTTTCTTATTCATGAGTACTGCTTCTTAATGTTTTAACTTGACTTCGCTACATGAAGGACCATTGATATTTTTGGTCCTTATTTTACGCTTGATTTATATTTTAGGTGTATCTCCCGGATTATGTTTATTGTGGAAGGGGCTTGAAGCAAGTTCTTTTTTTATTTCTTCCTTTTCCTTTACTTGCGTTTTGCTTGCACATTTAAAGCTTGGTCATATCAGTCAACTTTTATCTGTAATTTTCTTATTATGGCTGGTGGACTATGGTATATTTTAACGAGGAACCCTATTTTGGAAATCACATATTCTCACAAAGGAGAATGAGGAATACTCAGGTGTTTTTTTTTGCATAGAAGTGTTCTGCTATGTTGCTGAATGTGCTTCTTCAAATCAGCATCATGTTTGCATATAATTGTACTATAATATTTTAATACTGAGATATGTTAGTCATATGTACCTGGATTTCGAAGTGATATGACTATGTCTTCCTTTTATGCGCCCTGAGCATCTTTCGTGGGAGGTTTTAAAGCAATTATGGGACCATTGTGAAAATTTAGTCTGGATGTGTGGTTGTTTGTACTTAGAGCATCTCCAATCCACCCACCATTCAAGCCTCCCCCCCTATATTTTGGGGGGCAACTCCAAAAACCCACCTCCAATTGGACCCCTATCCAACCCCCCATATTTGGGGGTTCACTTTTCACCCCCCAAACATAGGGGGCCCTGATCCCACTTGCCATCCATGCCACATGTACATGTTTTCTAGAAGCTCCTCCCAAAGGCTTCATTTTGAAGCATTTTTAAATTAAAAAATCGAAACTATCTGAAAAAAAAGTTTAAATAGGGGGTGGGATAGGGGCCACCCCCTAATTGGGTGACATGGCATGTTTGGCAACCCAAATATAGGGGCTGGGGATTTGGTAGCGTTGGAGATGCTCTTATGTTGCGAGGACTATGACATTTGTCAGGATTGTAGTTTTAGTAGCTGTTTGAAAGTCCAATGAAACAAAGCCACCATTTTAAATTTTAGTGGCATATCACTTTTGGATTAATCAATATTTGAATTTAACTCTAGTAAGAATTGAGATATGAGGCCTCAGACTTGCTCTTTTTTTTATCATTAAATGAGATTTTGGGTTGGATTTATCAGTATCCCTTCTGTGCTAGTAGAAAATTCTCGTCAGATGAGCCTGGGTTTTACTTTCTACGAGAATGTCCAAGGTTGCCAAACCACTGAATGGTCTGACAGGTCATCTCCCATCCTTTAGTATTTGCACTTATCTGTGCTTTACTGAACTATTTAACAGTCAAGCAGTTTGAAAAATCATATATAATTTTAGATTGATGTGCATAGAAATAGATAGTGACTAAATGTATTAGTGATTGATGTTGAAGCGGAATGATAATATTTGTCCATTATCAGCTTGAAGAATTGAAGGATAAGTAACATGAGAACAAAAAACATCTATTAGGCCCTCATAGAAAGAAGGGATTGTTAATCAACAGGGCAGCTAGCATACATAAAAGATTAATTTTTACTGGAGGCTTGGATGAAGCCCGGTAATGTGTCCTTTGTCATGACATACTTCAGCTTGAATCCAGGCACCCGTTTCATTAGCTGAGATCGAGCTAACTTGAGTTGAAGATTGGGTGTGCTTTGTCCAATTTTAACCCTGATGCAACTTGATTCAAGTAGAAGAAATGGCAAACCAAATGTATTCTTTTATATGTACTTATGAGGTAAAGTGCCATAATAATCTTTTAGTAGGGTTACTACAATTCATGTTTGTAACATATATGCATGCATGCATGTACATGTTATTTTTTGGATGTGTCGGGCCGAGCAGGGCTATTCAGCTTAACAAAGTACTACTCAAGCTCGGTCATTGATCAATTAAGACTGAGCTTAGCTCAACCCAGTTATAACTTGGTCCGGCTCGCTTAAGCGCAAGCTGAGTCGAGCAACCCATGGGCTGGCAATGGGTCGTGTCGGGTCGTGTCTAGTTTCGGGTCGTGTCCAGAACCACTAGACCCGGACCTGACCCGTTTAACTTATCGTGTCTAGACACTAAACCCGTACCGGACTCGCTTATAAACAGGTAGACTCGATAAGACCCGTTAGACTCGTTTACCACATGAGTCATTTTCAATTGACCCAAGCCGACCCGATCCGACTCGACCTGACCTGACCCGCTGGAAACAAGACGACAATAATAGCGTACATAGTACATACTACAATATTAGCCTACATACTATAGTATTGGATTGCGGGTAGACCCGACACGACAAGACCCGTTGAATTTTAAACAGGTCTTCTCGGAATCTCGGGTCTACTGTGTCTAGACCCTAAACTCGGACTCGACACATCTATTAAATGGGTTAGTCGTGTCGACCCGTTTACGACCCGAACCCAGTGTAGTCAAGGCGGGCTCAAGGCTCTCAACCTTACTGGTGCCTGAGGTGAGCGCCTGATTGAAATAAAGCGTGAAAAAAAACTATATATGTATATATATACACACACACACACTATAAAATGACTAGTTGAAACAAGTTCGCATAATCATATAGCATGTGCCATCAAACATCAATAAAAATTATCATCAAGTTCTATAATCTATGTCATCCTCATCTTAAAAACTATAAAATCTAAATAATATAAATTGGGATCTAGGCCTGGATGTCTGTAAGTAAGATGAAAAAAATATGAATTGAAGATGTGAAGTAAACATATAAAGAATTATGACATTATACAACTGAATCAAAATTTGAATTAAAAAATTGAGAGAAGAGAGTTTTGATGGACAACATTATGCTCAATTCGTGACGGACGCTTAAGGCGTCCCCAAAATTTAAACCCTAACTTGCCCGATCGTCACGAGTTCTTTTTTATCTCGCTCAATCACGTGGAAGATTTGAATCCACAGGGCACGGGATCCTCTGAGGTTATAAACTCATAGGATCATATAGGTTATAGCTAAAATTGAATCACAACCGTATGTCACACCCCTCGACTAGTGAATCACATCCAGTTCCATATGTCATGTGAAAGGACGACTGTGATTCAGTTTGGCTTCAATCTAAACTGTTAATTAAATGAGGCGGGCGTCTCGACCGCCTCAGGGTGTAAGGCGGGTGTATCAAGCCGACCTATATAGCTGCTCTCGCCTCAATTCAGGCAGGGTGCCATTGCCTCGCCTCTCCTCTCGCCTCAGGCGGGCGCCTCGGCTCGCCTTAACTACACTGCCCGAATCCCGTTTAACCCAAACCCAGACTCCCTAATTCCGTGTCTAGTCGTGTCGGGTCCAAAATTGCTAGCCCTAGTTGGCCCAGCGCGATATGTGCCTCGTACTTGTCAGTTTTGAGCTGCTGGGAGAGGGGGAGGTTTTCTTCACCACTATGGTTGTTGGAATAAGTTCGTTACTATGATAAAAAGGCAAGAGTGGATACAACTAAAGGAAACAACCCTTTGCAGGACTTCCCTCACATCTCTGTATGCGTTTGTGGAACATAATCCAAGTTATATGGCCCCCTTAGAGAAATCAACATAAAAAATATGGCAATTTAATTGTCCAATCTTATTGGATTATATATTGAAGACAATATTTAGTCATTACATTAAAAACATAATATGCTGAATTTCACAAATTCGGTTTCTAATCCAATCATGAAATGTTAAGTCGCTTAACCATTTAAATGGTAATTGAATTATATGGTTATTTTGCATTGAATCAAGTGTTAGTGCCTACTGCCTAGAGCGTACCACCTGGTTATCATCACAAAATATGTCGGTTATATCGAGTTGTAATAAGGTTAAGTTTTCTGGTCAGTGTAACACAGTTCAAGCAGATATCAATGGAACATAGTTTTGGCTGAAGATTAGATTTCGTTCATAGCAACCCAAGGTAGGATCCCTTTTCCCTACTAGTGTCCTTGTGGTGTAGGATCTAGCCCAATGTGTGGAGAAAATGGTTTCTCGGGTTTTACATTACAGGGTTTTTTGATGCTTTCTTATTTATCAATTCATGCTTTCCGAAATTGAATTTTCTTGACTGCTTTTAGTTTTGTTTTACATGGTTGCTTAACCTTGGTTAGCATCGGGACTGACTGAATGGCAATGCACACTTGTTGACGCATGGGCACATCGCAAATGTACATTTTTACACTTTAGTTACCGCCAAAGAGCTGAACAGGTAGGTCTGAGTGTAAGTGTACAATGATGTCTACATGTTGCACATGTCTAAGTGTTATGGTGGCACTGAATCGGTCCAGACAATTGTCTGGACTGGGTCTGGCATGTTGTCCAAACAGCTGTTCGGATACCAACACCAAGAAATTCTAAGGCATGTGGTCCAAATTGTTCAAACTGCTAAGGCTGGCCCAAGAAATTATTGAGTTTGGCGTCCAGATAGTCGTCCGGATCACCTTGGCAAGCCGTCTGGAACACGTCGGCCTCAGGTCGTGTGCTGAGAGCATTTTCTTGGCGTTTCTCCACCATTGAATGGCCAGAAGTGTGGTTGTCCACAAGGGGGACTTGCCCTAGGTTTAAATAGCATCTAGGGAGAGGGGTTTCAATATCTTTTGAGCAGCCATTGTAAATTTCCCAATTTGAGAGAGAAGGGGTTTGAGATTTTTGGGGTTTTCATCGTTCTTCATCGATTCTTCCCATAGATCTCCCCATATTGTTTGCCGGTGGCTTAATTACACTTGTCGATTGCCGCTCTCGTTGAAGAAGCTTTAAATTTTATTCTCCACATTGTTTTGGGGATTTTTTCAAGAGCCGAACCTTGTGCTTGCCAGATTTTCTTTGTAGGTAACGATCGTTCAATGCTTTTCGATTGGTTTTACCTTTTTTCGAACCCATCAAATTATACAGTTGTGTAGTTCTCTTCTTGTTGCAGGAGAGGTGCTTGAACTTTGCTTGAGGTTTATCAAGTATCAAGCATCAATTCCCTTAGCAGGTTACCTTGAGGCATATCGAGAGCGTAATACCTTTGGGCTTGTCAATAGTTGCATCGACGAAGAAATCCCTTAATCGGTAGTTGTTGCAGTTGAGTGCAGCAAGCCGTTGGGTACGCTCAGCCTTTTGAAGGGAGCGCTATTTTGGTGTCTGTCTGATTGTGATTTGGGGATCTGCGCGTTGCGTGGATAAGTATCCAGAGCCGTTCATGGGGATAACGAACGGAGGACAACCAACTACAGAGGGCTCAGTGCAAGAGCTTCTGAGGTATTTCTTTCAGTGGAGCGTGGAGGGTTTACTTACTTGAGGGCTTCTTGAGATACTTTATTATTCTTTGTTCATGGACCTTGAGCTAGTGGATTGCTGTCATCATCTGGTATGTCGACAAGGTTTTTTTGACTTTTTTCCCATTGGGTTTTCTCATAAAACTATTGTTGTGTGCTTTTATTTATCGCTATGCATCATAATAAGGCCTTCTATGTTTTGTCCTATAAGCAACTAGCATGCCTCATTTCTGAATATCGAAAATCTTGAAGACACGAGTGAACCTTGTACGCTGTAAAGATCCTAAAACCTACATCTGTTCGTTTTAGAGTTTGTTTAGGCAGGGTCGTTGTTTGAAGAGTAATATATTGTACATGAGCAAAGGGAACTTCCGCCGTCGACTCCAATCGTTTCCTTGGATCGATATGATAGTGTTTTGAGTTGTGGTATTCATCACTTGGAGTTTGCGTATCCCGTCATGCTTCGGTCTACTACTATTCCTTGGAAATGAATTTCATCAGAGATTAATTTAAATAGTTTGACATGATATAACCATCTAACATCCACTTAAAGCAATTAATTGTTTTTTCTTTTTCACAATGTTGAGTGACGCCTTGAATTCGTCCAACCTTGCAGTTTTTGACGATCTTCCGTGTCTCCTTAAATGTGTTCAACCAAGGATGCAAATTTGAGCTAGGTCAACTGGTCAATTTTTCTGTGTGACACCTCAGATTGATTTGTTTGAAGTCGTTTCTCTTTGTTTTCTACAATTGTCAATGAATTTCTATATACAAGATCATAAATTGTTCTCACCACGTCCCAAACGGAGAATAACAGATAAAGATCATTATATCTATCAATTCATGCCTTATGCTAGGAGTGAGCGGAGGACTTCCCTTAATAAAGAGATGAGGTGAAAGGCTTTTAGGTAAGGAGCTATCCCATCTAAACTAGTTAACCAGCACACCTGCTTTCACACATGCCTGATGACTTCCCCCCTTTTATCTCACTTAAAGAAATATTTGGTTGCCAATAATGTGAATAAAATAGAATGAAATAATTGAGGAAAAGGAATTGAAAAGAAAAGAAAATTTGAAAAATTTCTTTGTTTGGTTACATGGAGAAGGTTGAGAAAACTCAGCCTATAGATGCGCAAAAAACTTTCATAGAACCCTTTCATGGCTAATATATAGGAAAAACATTGTGAAACAATTTTGGCCAACCTAGATCCGATGTTCGAAAGTCTATTTTATTTCTATCTCTATCCTAAGGTGGATATTACATGGGATAGATTCCTCTATGGACATCGTAGATGTTCCCTAAAGCTATCTATCAGGCTCCATTTTGTACTCTATAATAACTGTGATTTGACCCCAAACTGACTCCTCATGGATTATCATGTGCAATCTTGCCCCATCCTCAGATTTAAAGATCATATGCTGTTGGTAAAACAGCCGATGCTTGGGTGAGGATGTTGTGGGTTCAATTCCCCGCCCACCGCCTCGTTACCCAAGTATGCGTAGGGAAACTTTCGAGTGGATCGGTGCGCATTCAACTAGAGGGATTAGTTCGAGCCCAAAGTGGGTTCATTACCTGAAAGGTTTCGTGACAGGCACAGCCGCCCATCTCAAAAAAAGAAAAAGAAAAGATCATATGCTATTTTAATTAAGTGAATTTTAATGTTCGTTTCTAAGAGGATTCATTTCATAGTTTGAGTTAATTTTTTACGATTGTCATTCAACTTAACATCAACCCTCAACCTTTCTTATCCGGACTTGGACCTAACGGATATAGCCCTAAATAGAAATGAATGGCGGAGACGAATTCATAAAGCCGACCCCAAGTAGATGGGACACGGCTTGATGGTTGTGGTTTCTTTTTTACGAGGAATTGTACTTTAGCAATTAGATGGGTCTAGCACTTGGACTCCCTAGTCTGTGATAGGGACGACATCGATGTGCCTTCTGAGAGAGGACATCTTTTCACTGGTATAATGGTACCTGTGCGTGGGGTATGTTTTCTAAATAAAGTTATGCTCCAATACTAATTTTAGTTTTTATTTGGATAATTCTAATTTTAGTGCATCATTAATACCGAGTTCTTTTAAGGGTTTTATTTGCCATATCGGCCTACAATTTGGTGTAATTTTAACGAAGTACCTATGCATATTTGCATATCCACACTTCATTACTTTTTAATTAGTAGAAAATTTCTTGTTTTTCTTAAACGCCAACAATACACTCTTCTGCTGCATGCAAGGCTGCAACTCTATAACGAAGCTATGTTGTCAAACATTCTAGGCGATCCAGGGTGTGCCTAGCACCTCATCGCTCAGGAAGCGCCTCATCGTTCAGGAAGCGCCTTAGATATTGGAATTTTGAATGTGCTTCGAACAAGAAAGACATTATAAACACATTAAAATAATAAAGCTATAGAGGAGGCAAGTAAAGACATTATAAATAACTAAACATAATGACAGAAGCATTATTGAGGTAATAAGGGAATATAACTATACTAAAAAGATAATAGAAAATGTTCGCATTATTTTACCTACTTAATCATCTAGCACAAACTTATAAATAAAAGATTTACGAGACATTAAACATTCTTTTACAATAAGATATTATATTGTACTAGTTCAGCCTATAGCTTGCTAGGCTGCTAGTATTATGCATACTTTGAAAAAACAATCAAGACAAATTCAACACCTTCCCTATGCAGATGGTTAAGCAACATGTGTACCCACTAGGGGTGCAACTCGGGTCGGGTTGGTTCGGGTTTGGGCCAACCCGGAACCGAACTGAACTAGTTCGGTTCTACCATATTGAAACCCGAACCAACCCGACTTTGGTATAGACCCGAACCAAACCAACCCACACTAAGGTCGGGTTGGTTCGGGTCGGTTCTCGGGTTGGGAGTTGGTCTCAAAAAATAATGGTTATTGGCTATTTACTAGCAAACTAAAGGTCCATGTTGGGCTTTAGGCTTTAGCCACCCTTTGAATTCTCTGGTAGTTGGTTCAATGTTAGCAAACAAATAACATTTACTTGGGTGCTAGTGTGATGGAGCCCAAAAGTCCAAACCCGTGACATATATCTATGGACTAATATATATGAGTTCGGTTCTCAAGTTGGGTCAGGTCTACCCGAGCCTCAACCCGGAACCGACCCGTATTTAGTAGGGTCCACAAAACTTAGAACCGAAGCAAACCATTTAGTCAAAATACCCGAACCAACCCGACCCGACCCAAGTTGCACCCCTAGTACCCACCACATCTCGGTTTTACCCGACCCAAGTTGCACCCCTAGTACCCACCACATCTCTTAGCCTGAGCAACTAGGCACTCCTAGGCAACACCTTTGACTATGTGACATATTTTGGATCATTTTAAAAGATAATCAATTTTTTATAACATATTGTTTATACCCTATATACATGCATGTATACATGGATGCCTAGTGTTATTTTTGGATTTGTCGACCGAAGTTGGTTATCAAACTTACGAACTATTGACCAAGCTCAATCAAGCTTGAGCTTAGCTCAACACGGTTGTAACTTGACCCGGATCACCTATGTTGCTAGCTGGGTCGCAAGTCGTGGGCTGGCCCAACCCAATGTGCGCTCTCATTGTGAAAAGTACCCCTCATTAGGAGTCGAACGCTATTAAACAAGTCTGGTCTTATGTCGATTTTTCCCTACTTACCATTGTTGGTATGCTGGAGAGAGGAGGGAGACTTTTCATCACAATGGGGTAGATGGAATAACTTGGTTATGTGAGAAAAAGGCAATGATTCAATGGAAGTAGAGCAACAACTCCCTTGCTGGACGTCATTCACTTCTTAGTATGCTCGTGTGCAACATAGTTTAAATTATACAGCCCCTCAGAGAAAGCAACATACAAAATGCAATTTACTTGTTCAGTCCTATTAAATACATGGTAATCCGGGGTACGTACAACCGGTACAATGCATACCATGTATCGATACGTGATACGTGCTGGCCGGTACGATGCATATCGGCTAATATTTTGAACCTATGTTGTAAATATTCTAGAGCCTGAGGCAATGCGGGGTGTTCCTAGCGCTTTATCATCTAGGAAGTGCCGTAGACATTGAAATTTTGATTATGCTTCGAATAAGAAAGACATTATAAACACATTAAAATAATAAAGCTAAAAAGGAGACAAATAAGGACATTTTAATTAACTAAACACAACGATAAAAGCACTATCGAGGTAATAAGGAAATATAACTACACTAAAAAGATAATAGAAAATGTTATGCATAATTACACCTACTTAATTGTCTAGCACGAACTTATAAATATGTATGGTCCTCAAAGCTTTAAGAGACTAAACATTCTTTTATAGTAAGATATTGTATTATACTAGTTCGGTTTATAGTGTGCTAGTATTATGCATACTTTGAAATGACAATCAAGACAAATTCGATGCCTTCCCTATTCGGATGGTTAGGTGATGTGTGCACCCACCACATCTCTTCGCTTGAGCAACTAGGTACTCCTAGGTAACACCTTTGACTACATACTAATAATGTTATTTGAAAATATGACAAATTTTGTGAAATTAAAAAGAAAATCATTTTTTAACAAATTGTTTATAAAATATATACATGCATGCATACATGGATGCCCCATGTTATTTGTGGATTTGTCCGACCGATTCCATTAAGCCCAAGGTTAGCTTAACACAGTTTGTAACTTGACTTGGATCTCCTATGTTGCAAACTGGGTTGCAAGTCGTGGCCCAACCCAATCCAATGTGCGTGCGCCCCTACTTATCATTGTTGGTATGCTTGAGAGAGGAGGGAGACTCTTCATCACCAATGGAGTAGATGGAATAACTTGGTTATTGTGAGGAACAAAGGCAAGGATTCAATGGGAGTAGGGCAACAATCCCTTTGTGAGACTTCATTCACTTCTTAGTATCTTGTGTATCACATTGTTTAAATTATACAGCCCCTCGGAAGAAACAACATAAAAAATGCAATGGAATCGATCAATCTTATTAAATAATATGGTGAAGATTATTTTAAATCATTAAGCCTATGCCCAAATTTCTTAATTTTTATAGATTAGGTTTCTACTCCAATCATTAAATATTGTCCACTTAACCATTTAATTGTTAATTGAACTAAATGATTATTTTTTTTACATTAAACGAGGTCTCATTAAACACTCCATCACCATGTATCTTTCTAGCCTCACTTAAAACGTCTTTCCTTGCATGTGTCCAACATTATTTATTTAACGACCTTGAGTGTCTTACTTAAATGTGTCCAACCTAGGTTGAAAATGTGAACTAGGCCAACTTGTCAAATTTTCTTTATGGTGATGGCTTGAATGCTTTAAACCCACAAGATGATTAGGATTTATTTGGGATTAGATTTGTTGGCTTCTTAGTTTGGACATGATTTTCTGAATACATGGCCTTAAATTGATTTGTTCAGTTGTAACCACTTCCCCCCAAAACAAGCCTTACTATTTTCTCTCGTTACTTAACATTATGTTCGTTTTGTGAGAAAATGAAAGAACTAAAAGGAAATAATTGAGAAATAGAATAGAAAAGATAAAAAGAATGTCCAAAGTTTTCTTTGTTTGATTACATGGGAAAGGTTGACGAAACTTTATAATGGAGTAAAGGAGTTGAGGAAAAAAGGAAGGCTCTGCACCCCAATTTTCTCTCCCGACTCCCGAGTAGCTACCTTGACGGAGAGCTATGTTAGGTAGATGATAGATCAGAGTGAATTTTATTTCCCAAGTAGCTATCCTTGGGGAGAACATTCATTGGGAGCTTGTGAAAGATCTTAGTTTGAGATCTTCTGAAAGCCAATTGTTCGATAGGCTTTTTATCCTAGTTAAGTTCTCTCCTAAACAAGGTAAAGACCCCAAGCTCCTCTCTTTGAAGGAAAAGTCTTGTCTTCGCCTTCTTGTTTATATGGTTGATATGGTAGCTTTGCCCTTTTTAATCTAGTGGCAAGTGTTAATTAAGGATCATGTTGAATGCAATTGTTTTTAATGTTATTAGTAAGGTGCTAATAGTTATTCTAGGTAATTGCATGATTAGTTTTCTATCTGCAAACGTGTTCCCTTATTTTAAGATCATTAATTGACTAGCTCATCGTTACTGATTGCCTATGGGGCGTTGATTTCAAGACATGCAAGATATTATGTCTAGTCGAAGAAAAAATGTTGTCAACAAAACTAAGTAAAGGAAAATACAGCTTATTTTAGCTGCTTTTTGCCGGAGGAGTCAAGATCAACCTGGACGAATTATCTTTATTGGTAAAAATGTAGCATAGAATAAATGGGGGAGCCATCCAATTTATAGAGCCTTTTTTCTTAATTTGGCTCATACAAGGATTCTTGTACCTTCTTATGTAAGCATTAACACATAATGTTCCCTTCTGAAAATTCTGCCTAATCTTTATGACGCGTTAAAAAAGGTAGAAACTAGTCCTCATTAAAACTTTCCTAGAAGATCTCTTTATTGATAAAAATGTAAAATTAAAATAAATGATGGGGCCAACCAGTTTATAGAACCTTTTGTTCTATTATGTCTGACAAGGATTCTTAATACCTTTCTAGTTAAGAATTACCGACGATTAATGTATTCCCTATCTACATCCTACCTTATCTTATGACAGCTTAGAAGAGGGAAACTATTCCGTATTATATCTGTCCCCCTTCCTTAGAGCCCATGGGTAGCTGATCCAATCAAATCAAACTAGTCCTTACTATATCTGTCCCGGTTCCTTAGAGTCCATGGGTAGCTAATCCACTCAAATCGTTTCGTAAGGCATTGAACACAAAAGGGGCTCCAAAGTGTTTTTGATTTTCTCACCATAAATGCTTCCCAAGATAAGAGCCATATATTCCTAGAATGAGAAACCTGGCAGCAATGGTACTCTTGATTGACTTTCCTAATATATTTGAAGAGACATTGTTTTAATTGAGATCTTAAAAAGTTCCTATAGGCCCAGAACAAAACTGAATCCAAACTTATTATTCATTCAGCCCTAAAATGGCAACCTAGCATTTGTTGTACTGCTAATGTACTTTCCTATCCTATTCACGAAGTTGAACCTTTTCAATTGAAACCTTTTCCTCATAAAAGAAAAAGAAAAAGAAATCTTTAATTCTCTTTTTATGACTTGGTTTCCTCCAAACAAAGCTAATTATGAATGAATCTGAATATCGTAACAAGTTAAGCAAACATAATATACATTCTTGACTTACTATTTATCGTAATGTTTACAATAGTGGATACCTGGTGCCAAGGCAAAAGCTTCATGTACTTTCCTTTTTTATGTTTGGAATATCGGGAAAATAAGAAAAATGATGTAGAGAATAGAAAGGCAAATGGCATATATGTTGTGTTTGATCTTCAGTGCACTGAACTTTGCTAATGATTTCACAAATCTCAGAGCAAATGTATCAATAAGTAACCACATTGATTCATTATGACTGTTTTGCTGTCATGTAAAGCTTGAAGCCTTGAACTACTAGGTTTATACCACGACATGGCTTGGCATTGAAGTCCACATTGATGCACATTATACAGTGTTATAAAGAAACAAAAAACATCATTTTTTTCTTTTGTGAAAATGATCAAGTGCTAATGTGCATATCCCCATGGAAATTGTGAAATAATTGCACCTCACATGTCCTCTCTAGGCCTCTCTCTTTGTAACATCGGCGAAGAGCGTCAAGCCATATTTTGAGAAGCATCATCTCGAAGTGTGAGGCAAGACAAGTCTCTTAAAAGCCTTTTTAAACAATGATTGAGCATCGAAAACTCTTTAAATTGGACCGGGGTTAATGTAGTTACCTACCATACCTTTCAACAAACCATCCATTAAGACTTCCAGATATGAAAGTTATTTGAGTCAAAAGATACTTTGATAGGTACTTATTAAAACATGGGGACGGTGTGGTGGATTTCTCTAACAACAGAAGTTGATGGTGCATGGGCCCATTATTTCAGAAAGCATGCCTGCGATATGACAAATGATGCAAAAATTGGCGACTGTTGTTTTGCTTCATTAGCTTGAGTCTAATTAAGATTGTTTAGATAAGATGTTGTATTTAGGAGTTGTTTCGATTTCATGGCTAATTTAAACAATTTTATTGGATCTACAATAAAGTCTCTTAGCAGCACTGCTTAATTCTATTCCAGATATTTTACCTTATCTTTGTTAAAGATGATTTTAATGCTGTTGGATGTATTAACTAATTAAAACTCACTCCTTTTAAACTGTACAAATGTTTTTAGATGTGATTATAATTTAGAGCATTAATCAATTGTGATGAATGTGTTACTTTTTGTTTTGTCGTTTATGTTCAATGGCGGGCTGAGAAGGATTCCCAAAGCCAAACCCAAACCCAATTACATGGGACATGGGTGGAGTCCTTTCTAAAAGCCTATGAAACATGCTTATGAGTGAGATGGTTTAATTCTTGATGAGATGTTTTTAGAAGTTTCATGTCCTCTGGGAAAAGCAAATGGTGCAACACCTGTCTTCCCACTTTGTGTATCTGTTAGGCCTTCTGCAAGCACTTGGTACGGCACTTTTTTCTTGTTCAAAAAATTGTGAACCTCTTTTTATCCTTCTAATTATCTTTATATTTGTATAAAAGATAAATAAATGTAAACATACTATATTTATTTTATTTATTGGATGTTCTCTTCACCACCATTTTTTCTTATAGTTATAATTTGTATGGATGAAGATTGTGAAATAGTCAAAGTGAATCATTCTGGGCAACTGTGGACCAACTTGGTATATTATATCGTTAGGTGAGCATTCTAGAATCGAAACATTTAGAAATTTAAATGTCTTCTACGAACAAAATAACCACCCTATCAATAGATCCATCCTCCCATGTCTCTTTCCAAGATTGAACTTTTGTGTTATCAATGACAACGAGTAACATTTCAGAGCATTCTAGACAGCATGCTAATGATGAGATCTCTAAATATGTCAAGGCAGATGATCTTGAAAATAAGCAGAGGTTGCATATGATTTTGTTGTCCGATATTAGGTGACATGAGAGAGTTGATTACCTTTCACACAGCAAAGACATTTGATAACCTTTAACTCTTTGTTGAAGCGAAGGAAGTGGTAGAAACACCCTATTCAGATAAATTTTAGGAGTTCAAAGTGAAATATCGACCGAATAGATGATGACTGCATGATTGAAGCCACTATAGTGGATGCCACAGGATAAAGGCGAACATTATCAGTGTCCCACAATGGATTTACTTCATATGGAATCTATTAACTTGAATTGGATGCCCACAAAGTCAATATTGGTTAATTTGATGGTGAGTTCCTATAGAGTTGAAGCATGCAAGACGAGAGCATTGATTATGTGCTTTCATGTGTTCGAGTCAAATTAGGATTGTTTATGAATTGGATAGCTTTTAAAATTTGGTATGATTTATTTTAAGTATTCTGTTAAATTTCAGGTAGGGTTTTATTAATCATGTTTTTGGATTTTATTCAGCTTTTTGACTTAAATTTTGCACCTCAAAATGCAATTCTCTATATCAAATCTTGCCTTCTACCCTCATATAATCTAGACTTTTTCCTAGTCTAGGGAAATCTTAAAAGGGTTTACTCCCATAATGCATGAGCTTAAACACTGTAGGTCGTAACCAACAAGGTAGGTCTCCCGACCTACGATCCAGATCTTTGTTTCTCGGTATACCCTCTCTTGACAAGTTCCATTGATTAAATTTTTGGCCCCAATTTTAGGATGTAGATTTCAGGCTGACAACCGGTGGGAAATGCTTCTCAATCTTTTGTGGAGCCTTTTTAATTTGAGTTGTGCTCTATAGATGATCCCATCTTGATGGGATAAGATTTGGCTGATGTTGATGATGATTGTGGTGTTTCTAGATTCTTCAGTTACTATTTATTACCTTGAAGGGTCGTAATATTGACCTTTATCAACTTGTTGTAATATTAGTTTAGGTAACTAGACTAAATGAGTATATTTGAGGCGTTAGATATAGTCATAGTTACCAAGTTGGAACTTGGAAGTTGGGAAAAAATTGGCAAGGGGATAAGTCGGAAAAAAATTGAAAAAATTTGGGAAAGTTGAGAAACAATTGGGAAACAAACAATAAAATTTCAAAATATATTTAAATATAGATGTTCTAATAAGTTTTTTGAGCAACATATTTATATCCTTGGGGTATCTTGGTTGCAAATATTTATTTATCTTCCTTGTTATGATGATTTTCCTGGCCAAAACTTTTACTTCTTAGCAATGATAACTATATTCATGCAATTAATATGGGCTAATATTATTGTTCATTTGTTCCTATATAAGTGAAGTTGATGAAGCGATTTGTCTTCTTTATGCATATGGAATAATACTTCTCGGGTTATGGCACCGAAGCCTGATTTAGATTGCCTACTAGGGTTACTGGGTATGAGCGTAAATATTGTTTAAAAAGCCGAAAGGTGTACTGATGCGTTTTTCCTCGGGAGAGGTGAGGCGTAAGCTTCAAGGCGTATCGAGGCGTAAGCCTTGAATTTTTTTGAGGCGTTTTGGTAAAAAAAGTTAAAAAAATCAGAATAAATACTATTATTGAATGTGTAATTATAATTGAACTAGATATACATAATAAATCACAATGTGCTAGAAAATATATTATATGACACGATTGAAGACTTCATTGAGCAATCTAACAATAAAATAAAAAGTCAAATTGCTCAAACACGCGTAATTCTTTAATATTCAAGATAATAATTAAAGTAGTAGTTAACAATAAAATACGAATATAGGACTAACATTGTCAAGATTAAAACAAAAACAAACAATGATACAAATACATGAGAATGGTAAAATACAAAGAAAAAACTAGTAGAAGAAGCAAGATCGTGATCCATGCATCTAAACTTGAAACAAATCTTGATATCTCACTTGTAGTTGGTAGACAATCCACAAAGAAGAAGAATAAAACTTCGGAATTAAAATCAGAAAAGAGATGAGCACTAGATCTTGATTTTGGTTTTTTGGAAACATAAGGGGTTTCAAAACCTAAAGGGCTTAGGAGGTTTCAATGGGTGAAAAAGGGTTCATGGGGGCGATTTACATATTAAACCCTCAGTGCCCCCCACACCAACCATTGGTTTTAACCCCTTCCCGCTCTGTGTTTCACTCCTGGAGCAAGAGGTATACGCCTAGAACGCCTTGAGGCGCGCCTTAGACAAAGGCGTATGCCTCTTGATGCTAAGGCGTACGCCTCTTGATGCAGAGGCGTAGGCTTTTTATACGTGGCTGCTGAGGCGTGCGCCTCGAGGCAGCACATGACTGTCTCACGTCGAGGCGTAAGCCTCAAACGTCTTTTTAAACATTGGGCGTAAATATGTTAGTTATCCCGTAGGTATCATAGCCGTCAATCCATGGATCAATAGTTGTTGGGTAAGTTATGATCATTCTAGACATAATAAGTTCGTAAATTCCTATAATAAAAACAAGGGTAAATTACACTTAACCCCTTGAAGTTTTGCCCAAAATCACTTAAACCCTCTATAGTTAATAAACTACATTTTACCACCTTGAATTCAGTTTTGATTAGATAGAATTACCTAGAGGAAATTTAGCAGTTGACAAAAGGGGGTGTTGTGCCAACATTTAAAATTATTGGGACAGATTTGGAACAAAAAAAACTCCAGAGGGGTGAAGTGATTTTGGGTTACACTTGAGGGGGGTAAAGTGTAATTTACTCTTAAGAACCATACATTAAAAAACTCGATATGTCACCATATGGTATCCATTTTTTGAAGCAGGACAAAGAATCATGGAGAATTGACCTGTCACTAGTTCTTGCATACTTATACGATTTTGGTGCTGGACCATCGAAGACACATTATTAGATGAAGTAACTTCAGGTTATGCTACTATCGAAGCGGGGAGTGTAGTGTTTGTGGACTCATGCTGTGGGGACCCTTGCTTGTCATCCTTGGTCTTGTTTTTTCCTCCTTAAAACATTTGCTTCCTTTTATTTCCTTGGTAAAAAGGAATTTCTTTTTTCTTATGTTTCTGTTCTCTCTCTCTCACTGTCTCATGTTTAAACTTCACTGAAAGACTTCCATGTTCACAAATTTGGTTGATCATCTGAACTTGGGTTAATATAGTAATGCTAAACTTGTGTACAGTATCGCTGATATTTACTAGAGCAGAGATTGAACAATCTAATTATCCTGCCCTTCTCTCTCTCTCTCTCTCTCTCTCTCTCTCTCTCTCTCTCTCTCTCTCTCATTTGGTTTAGAAGAATACAAATGTGACGTTGTTTTGTGTTCTAATTGTTGAATTCTTTGGCTACTTTGTACAGCTGCAGCTGCCTGGGGATCGAAGGGGGGATTCCCTTGACAGTGATTGTCGGCCCGCGCTACCGTCTTTCCCTCAGAAGGTTGAGAGCTTCAGATCATGCGGTGTTTGGTTGCGGATGGATGCCCTTTTTATTTTTTATTTTTGTTATATACCTTTATTGGACCTGTAATTGGAGTATAATTCGACCCATTTTATTTTTATTAGATATAGTAGAAACAAGTGAAGTTGCTGTGGTGTATTATTCGACCAATATTATTTTTATTAAGCATTGCCTTAGTAGAAACATTTGCTCTCATGTGGCCAAGGCATAGGTACTCCTGTGGCCAAATCCAATGCCGGTCTTAGACAAAATATTTGCTCTCATGTGCCTGTTGCATACTTTGAACCATGGTCTCTCTTATATGTACACACTAACAGCCGCCATTATATTTGCTCTCATGTGGCGAGTGAAGCGACAAACGGACCTGCATAGCCGCTCACTCTATCCAGTGAACTGATTTGCTTTCATGTGGTCAGCTCGCACGCGGAAGAGGTCGCCTCCTGCATAGTGCTTAAAGAACACTTCAGAAGATTCATCACCCTTGGCTCGTCTAGGAGCTCGGATGATCCGCACACAATCAGCTCGCCTGCGACCTGCTCACCCTCAGCTGCCCGGGAGCTCGCCTAGTCCGCACGTGATCAACTTGCCCACGGAGACTGCCATTTTGCCTATAGAAAGCTTATAAGGATATCTATGACTCACCATCAGCTCGCCCTGATCACACACGATCAGCTCACACGCGAAAGAGGTCGCCCCCTGCATAGAGCTTAAAGAACACTTCAGAAGATTCATCACCCTTGGTTCGCTCAGGAGCTCGAATGATCCGCACGCGATCAGCTCGCCCGCGGTCGACTAGTCCGCATGCGATAAGCTCGCCCGTGAAGACCACCATTTTGCCTATAGGAAACTTAGAAGGATATCTACGACTCACCATCAGCTCGTCCGAGAGCTCGCCTTGATCGCACGTAGTCAACTCGCATGTGGAAGAGGTCGCCCCTTGCATAGAGCTTAAAGAATACTTCAGAAGATTCATCACCCTTGGCTCACCCAGGAGCTTGGATGATCTGCAAGCGATCAGCTCACTCGCGGTCGACTCACCATCAGTTCGCCTAATCCGCACGCGCTAGAGCAGCTGACAATAGAAGAAGGGCACAGAGCAACGACAATAGCTGGGTTGCCGAGCTGTCGCGCTGATCAGCTCGCCCAAGAGCTCGCCCTATCACGCAACCGTAAGGAGTTTGCCTGCCTACCAGCGGGTGTCGCCTACATTAAGGCGGTGACAGATCGACAGATGTCGGCACCCCCATGGAGCTACGAGGACGATTGTGACCCATGTTCACCGGCAAGAGTCGGTCCAGAGCGTCCCCAACTAGAGCCTTGTAGAGTGCCTACATGGCCTAGACAAGACCGGTGCATCCCCCTTAGTGGCCCCTAGCCACCGCCTGGCAGGCTAAATGACAAGATCCATTAAAGACCCATATGGGCTAGCACGGGGAGGTGTAGAAGGTGCGGGAATGAGCGGCGACGTGTCAGTCTCCGACGATCTGCAAAATGCTATAAAGGTACGACCACTGGCTCCAAAGTACAAGCTCGAAACCCTAAAACCTGGACATTTTCATACTACTAAAATTCTCCTTTTTCGAACCTTCACTGACTTGAGCATCGGAGGGCCCTTCTCACGAGACCCGCTGTTCACGTAGTTCCCTTGTTTTGTAGATCGAGCATCCTCATCCCCGAAAATTTTCCCCCGACAACATTCATACGTCACTGGTGTCATATCATATGCATCATGTTGTTCACATTGGAAGGTAATGCTTCACCACCCTGTCAGGACGGTGAACAAATTCACTCTCTAACCGGACTCGTATTTCCCGAACATAAAAAAGAAAAATCTGATTGCTCCTCTTTTAAGACTTAATTGCACTTTTCTCTTGAAAATCTGATTGCACTTCTCTCTTTTTAAAACATGACTTTATGTTTTTTCAAATGAAAAAAAAAAAACTTGATTGTACTCTCTATAAACCATAGAATATTCCGAGTTATGTCGAGGCAGATGACGTACTCTGAACTCGATGTTGTCATCGTTACCAACAAAAACAAACATTTTACCAAGAAAAATTAAGAAATCAATGCTTCCATGTGATTGTTCTAAAGTTACGAGGGTGGAAATGGATCCACGGGCTGATTTCGTTTTCGTTTTCGTTTTTATTGCTCTTTCCATTTTAAGTCGGTAGAAGTTTCTTTCCATCTGCAGCCTTCATTTCCTTCTAGTGGGTCTGCTATTTTATTTCTCTGTCTAATTTGGATGAAAACTTCATTTCCTTAAGTCGGGTGGAGATGAACTGATAAAACAAATTTCTATCCTCTCTCAAGAAAGTCGGGATTTCTCTCTCTAATTTGGGATGAAAATATCATTTTCTTCTTCGTGAAAGCTTAAAAGAATAGAGTGGACATAACAAAAGTGACTCAACAATAAATGAAATTTAGTTCAATTTCGAAGCGTGACGTGCTAAGCATTTGGACCTTCGGTAATCAATTGAAACGAGTGCAGTCTCTCCTGATCTGGCCCTGGAGCCCGGTCTTCACCCCGGTCCGCCCTAGCCTGACCATCGCCGCCACGAACGCCGCGTTGAAGCTGTTCGCGTCCGACGCGAACTGGTTGACCGTCTGTCGGGACAGCGCGTTGGTGAACAGCACCTCGTCGGAGCTCAGCATCCCCTTCCCGTTGACCAGGTTCTGGAAGTAGGCGTTGTCGAAGGTGTTGGGGGTGGTGGGGTCCAGGCTCACGGCGACGCTGGGGTTCACGTTGCGGGGGCACGCCTGCATCAGCTGCTGCGCGTAGGCCGGGCTCAGCGACGGGTCCACCTGGGAGGAGGAGCTGAAGGAGTAGAGCCGGTTGGAGAAGCGGCTGCAGTGGGAGAACCCGATGGTGTGGGCGCCGGAGAGGGCGATCATGTCGGTGAAGGTCAGGTTGTTCTTCCGAAAGATCCAGCTCAGGAGGTTCACGCTGAAGCTGGGTTCCGGGAGGTTCCCGGCGACCAGCGACGCCTTGGAGATCAGCCCGTCCCGCCGCCCGAGCTCCACGCTGAACCACGGACCGCCCGACTGTCCGCCGGAGTTGGGGGGGAAGGATTCATCAGATTTGGAAGAACAGAAAAGGCGGGTAATAGACAAATTGCAGGGGAATTGTGTTGGGTTGAGGAGCTTACGAGGAGTACGGCGTCTCTGGCAGCCATGGTGAGGATGTCGGCGCAGGAGACGACGCCGGGGCATACGGCCTCGACGGCTTGCTTGGCCTTGATCACGGTGTCGAAGCCGTCGCCGGCGAGGGAGAGATTGTCCGGCGCGTCCTTCTCGGCGTCTCCATTCGGGGACGCAATCATGATCGACGCATCACAGCCCTGCAAGTAAGAAACCCCTTAATTTTCAACAAAAAGAAAAAAAAACCTTAATCTCAATGTCTCATCAAGAAGACACTAATTGTGTTGGAAAATTTTATTCATACCCCAAAAATCTGTAATTACCCCCTATTTTCAACAAACTTAAATACATCTTTTTTTTATTTTATTTTCATCGTACCCCATTTTTATCCCAAAAATATCCTTTCCTCTTACACCCCACTTAAATACACCCTGTTAAATGACCCGTCCTATCTTGATCATACCCCATTTTTTTTCGATGTTGAAGCCCCACAAGTATAGAAATGTGGGTAGGGTTATTTGATCATCTGCCATTTATTGATGGCTTGATAAGGAGAGAGAGAGAGAGAGAGAGAGAGAGAGAGAGAGAGAGAGAGAGAGAGAGAGAGAGAGAGAGAGAGAGAGATGTTTCTCTTCTTTCCCCATTGCTAGAGGGGTTAGATATCTTATGGATGAATCCAATTGAAAAAAGGGAGATCTTCGAGCTCTGTTGCTGTCTATGGAGGAATTCAATCGGGAGAAGCAAGATCTTCAAGTCATATTGTCGATGTCGTTGTCAATGACGCCACAACCATGCCGTTGTCATCGCTCAATTTCTTTTCAATTGCAGTCGATGCCCAGAATGTTCTATTTTAGGTTTTAGTTGGATGTAGGATATAAAATAAGCATATAAATGAGATTTTAAATTTTTTGATTAAGTCGTGTCTAGTTTCGGGTCGTGTCCAAAACCCTGTCTAGATCCTAAACCCGTACCCGACCTGCTTATAAACGGGTAGTCCTGATAAGACCCGTTTACCACACGGGTCTATTAAGTTGACCCGATCCGACCCAACCAGACCCGATAGACCCAATGGTACTACATATTACAGTATTGGATTGCTGGTAGACCCGACCTGGCATGACCCGTTGAATTTTAAATGGGTCTTTCCGAGTGTACCATGTCCAAACCCTAAACCCGGACCCGACCCATTTATTAAACAAGTCTATCGTGTCAGCCCGTTTACAACCTGAACCCGTTTAATCTTGACCCAGACCCACTAACTTCATGTCGGGTCGTGTTGGGTCTGCCGTGTTGGGTCCAAAATTGCTAGCCCTACATAAACCACTTAACTACCCTGGAGTTCATAAACTACATTTTTCCCCCTTCAATTCAGCTATGATCAGATAGACATTATCAAAAGAAGAAACAAGTAGTTGAATAAAAGTGAGATTTAACAATATACAAGCAAAAGTTTTCAGATTCAAAACCGAAAACAGATTTATATGATACGTATGAATAAAAGTGAGATTTAACAATATACAAGTAAAAAGTTTTGTGGGTCACATTCTTCGTGGATGAAAGCATTTTTGCTACCCGATTCATTTGCTACACTTGCTTATGGCTCAATCATGGTCGACTATGTCGTCCATTTAGAAGAACATGATGGGGCAACAAAGTGTAGTGCACGTCCCGTAGCAAGTGTAGTCCTTATTATACCCTTTTCTAATGGACGACATGGCAAACCATGATTGGGTTGTACAACAAATCAATCGTGTAGCAAAAATGCTCTCTTCATGAAAGACGAGATGTGGGTGTGAGGTGGTTTGTGGGGCCGATTGGCCCGTGGTCAACCCAATATTGGATTTGGTTTGGACAGCTGTAGGAGAGAGAGAGAGAGAGAGAGAGAGAGAGAGAGAGAGAGAGAGAGAGAGAGAGAGATGGCCTTGAGGTGCTTATCTTTTTCCCCCTTAGTTTTTTATTTTTAAAATTAAATCTCTCTAGCATCTCTATATAATAAAATATAGGATAAATTACACTTTGCCGCCCTGAAGTATAGTTCAAAAACACGAAACCACACTATAGTTAAAAACTACATTTTGCCACCTTTTCAATTCAGTTTTGATCAGATAAAAATTACCAAATGAGAAAATTAAGTAGTTGACAAAAGGGGTATTGTGCTAACATTTCAAACTTTAGGGTGCGATTTGGAACAAAATAAACCACGGGGGGGTTAACTGTTTTTTAGCTAAACTTTAGGGGTAAACTATAATTTATACCTACTTCATACGAAAAAAATATACATTAGTTATCGATTAAAGTAAAATAAAAGTAATTGCAAAAAAAAAGGTAAAAGAAAAGTTAGCATTATTTAATTCTGGAAAAGGCTGAAAGCTATGGGTTTATGAGTTTAGGGATGAAATATTAAGAAAGTAATAATTCCAATGATTTATTTATTTACAGCTTTTAAAATCCAACAGTAGATCCGAATCACTATTTGGAATCGACCCAAGCTCCATAATTAAAGAAAAAACGTCCGACCCAAATATAGATATGAACCCAATTAGCTTATCAAGTTTGGATTTGGATCTTACATCTTTCCAATCCAAATTGGACGCAAACCTTACACCCCACAACACTTAACCCCTTAGATGAAAAAGAATCTCTCTCTTCACCATACGAGTGTTGCTTGCTATCCACTAACAAGCATGGAGCTTCTCCAACAACCACTCAACCCAAGGCCCATTAGACAAAATTAAAGCTTGGTAATACTTACCTCAACAAAGCAATCATGGAAGAAGAGCCTCAGAGTGGCGGGGGCGGTGACGGGCGTCTGGCTCATCTTCCGCTGCACCGCCTGCCTCACGATCGGCTCCACGAAAGGGCACGTCGACCGGTAGAAGTTCGGCGCGAGTTGTGCTTCCCCCCTCCCCATGGCCATCAACACCACCACTCCAATGAACATACCTCTCCAAAACCCCATCCCTAATGGCTTCTATTGATCCTCTCTTTGTTCCTTCCCCCCTAGCACGTACCAGTGCTTGATGTATATATAGAGAGGAAGGAGAGCTTCTACTCGTCTAGGGATCCTAGAAGGACAAAAGGGGAAGAGTATTATTGTATATAGGAGGAATTAATGGAAGGTGGCAAAGTCTGTCCTTGAAATTGGCATGTGGTTCTTCCATGCTTTGAGTCTATGGGCTTATCCCTGGCCTCTAAGCAACAATCACCTTGGTCTTGCTTGGGGTGTGGTTTTTGGGACCCAATCCTTGTCATGCATTTACTTGTCCTATAGGCTTTGGCCACGTCAGATCCTTCTTTATTTATACTTAGAGTAGTGTTAAGAAAAGATCCAAATGGTTCAAATAATGGATTAATGCTTTGGTAAGGATTGTTTGTTTGTTTATGGGGTGGGGGGGGGGGGGGGGGATTGCTTGGATGTGCATGGAAGTGGGTATGAGTTGAACTGAAAACATGGGGTGGTGACAATGAAAGATGGTGACTCTCCAACCAATACAGAGGGCTATCTCACTGGCTTACAATAAGATATGAGTTCAATTAATTCAGTCCACTTTGCCAACCCAGCTCCTCATGTGACTTCCATGTGGAGTGGAGAAAAACTAGCTTGGAATCTTACACAAACTATTGTGATTGGCAATGTAATGGAAAGATCATCTTAAGGATATATTATATCATTTCATTTGATTTGACGCGTGGCGGCAAGGAATTCAAATCCGAGTATTAACTCTTGTACGTGGTGGTGGGGGAGGGAGGCATGCATCTAGACAACTATTGGTGGATGTTGAGTAGGGATGCAAGCTTCTAATCTAATGAGTAGGTCATCTTTTTCCGGGCAAATGGAGGTTGTGACAACATCCAGAATGTTCCAAAAGGCTGACCTTTTGAAGAAAGGAGAGCACATTGAGTATATTAAGGCATGCCACCCTGCTTCCCTTATCGACGTGGTCGCATGCCAAGCATATTTCAACATTAGAGGGTGCAACGGGGCCACTTGGGAGCACTGGCGGAGCTAACATAGGCCCAATGGGGGCAGTTGCCCCCACTGAGATTTCTAAAAAAAAATACCTCTTACTTAACCTTCCTCACACTTAACTGCCGCTATAGTTTAAACACTACATTATAACCCCCTTCAATTCAGTTATGATTATATAAAGATTACCAAATGAGGAAATTAAGTGGTTGACAAAAGGGTGTATTGTACTAACATTTCAAACTTTAGGGAGCGATTTGGAACAAAATAAACTAAGGGGGATTAATTGTCTTTGAGCTAAACTTCAAGGGGTTAAGTGTGATTTATCAAAAAAAAAACCGGCATCCCTCTATCTCATTCTTCCCACGACCACCTCGCGGTAGCCTCGCACAATTGCATAGCTCGAATTGTATTATCTGAGACTCTGTCCATGTCTAGTCCAGCCACCCTCTGCACAAGCGACAGACGATCGAGTGCGGCCTGTTTGCAGCACCTGCTCCTTCCTGAATCCCCTAGGTCGGGCTTGAGCCCCCTCTGAAGTCCGAACAATAGGCACACCAATCGAAAACCCTTCTCTCTCTCTCTCTCTCTCTCTCTCTCTCTCTCTCTCTCTCTCTCTCTCTCTCTCTCTCTCTCTCTCTCTCGGGTTATTTATGATTTTTTATATAATGTTTTTTTGGATGGAAGACTTTTGTGTGCTTATGAAATTAAAGCAAAGTTTTTGAAGAATAAAATATTCTCCATTCTAATTCTATGAGCTCTCTCTCTCTCTCTCTCTCTCTCTCTCTCTCTCTCTCTCTCTCTTGGAATTTATGCTATGTTTCTTTTCAGTCAAGAATTAAAAGGGTTTAGATCGTTTGGTGATTGATGATTTGGAGCTAAGGATCGTTTATTCAACTTTTTCCTTCACCTGGGTTTTGATTAATTTGATTTCCTATGCGTGACTGCATCCAATGTCTTAAAAAATGATAGCTAAGTTTTACCCACGCTCGAACTATATATCATGATTTTTGAAGAGACGGATGATTTAGGGTTTGAGTTTTCTTGTCCTGGTTATTACTGTTTGAGTTTCGTAAAGAGATGGATGATTTAGGGATTTGTGCCTCTTTTTTAATGAAAATATTAAAATTTTGTAGTCAATTTAAATCATTTGTTAGTAGAAATTGGATAAAACACTTAAAACCAAACAAAGGTCGCCCCCATTAGAGTGAATTCCTGGCTCCGCCACTGCTTGGGAGATGCTTTTGGAACAGACCCTGCTCTGATACCATATGACCACATCTGGAGTGCTCCAAACGACGGACCTCTTGAAGGGAGGAGACAACAACATGTATATTAAGAGGGACTAACCCGTTCTCCTTACCGATGTGGGACTAAGCATTCAACATGTATATGCATTAAGAATTTAAGATCTATATGTAGTCCTATCAACTATTCGATCGAACCCTATTGTACAAAAGAGTTTCACGTAAGGTCCCTAGACAACAAATCGTATCGATGAAAAGGACTGCCAAAACCCAAAAATGCCCTCACCTCCTTCTTCTTGCTCTCGAGCAGAGGTCACGAGCAACAACGCGACCAGCAGATCGAGACGATAGCGGACGGCAGCGCAGCGGGCACGAGCAGCAAAGGCGGCAACGGCGATAGCGAACGCTAGCAGTGGTACGTGGGAGCAGCGACACGAGTTGGGGCGGCGGCGACGAGCAGTAGAGACGAGAGGTGGGCGACAGATGTAGGGGTTTAGTTCGAATTAAGTCTAGGGTTCATCCCACGGCCTATAGATCTGAGTTAAGATGTGACTACAATGAAAAGAAAATTTGAAGCACAATGATCTCTTATCAGGGACCATTCACCAAGTCACCCTTTAGAAAAAAGACAGCTAAGATTCAATTAGAGACCATATAATTTTTTAGAAGGATTTTTTTTATTTAAATTGGTGTAATTGAATCATTTTAAACCAACTAGTTGTAGTTCATCCAGAAGGGTCAATTGGAGATAATGCGTGAGAGTGGTCACATGATTTCTGACTGTTTTGTGTTAGAAAACCATAGGGCTGTAGAGGGTAAAATGATATTTATTGGGAGGAAAAGAGGATGTTATCTTCTGAAAACTAGTCTAATTGCACATTAAACCCTAGCAATTTCATATTTATATATTATCCCCTAAAAACTAGATTATTTTTGCTAATCGACCACTCTAGGTAATTGACATCAATTTGCAGGCAAAATTTTTTAGATCTATTTGTGGTTTGCCATTATTGGTTAGACTGATCTGTCATTTATCTAAAGTCTCAAATGACCATTTTACCCTCAATATAAGATAACACAATCATATATATATATATATATATATATATATATATATATATATATATATATATATATATATATATATATATATATATATATATATATATATATATATATATATATATATATATATATATATATATATATATATATATATATATATATATATATATATATATATATATATATATATATATAGAATACGGGGTATGAGCTGATAGCCTATTTGGGCATTTGGGCTGTCAGCTCACAACCCTCCGATCACGATCACCGACCGTTCGTTTAAAAGAAAAAAAAAACACCTAACCCCTACCCTCTCTCTCCCTCTCCCTCTCTCGCGCGACGGTAGCGGCAGCCTCTAGCCCTGCGCCCCCGACCCCGGCCCTGCGCCCCCTCCGGCACCGGCACCGGCACCGGATCCGACTGGGGGACAGCGCGCAGCCGGGCCGGAGGCTGTTCGGCTTCGGTGCCGGGGACGGCGCGCAGGGGTCGGGGGCCGGGGGCCGGGGCGCAGGGCCCGGGGCCGGGGTCGGGGGCGCAGGGCCCGGGGCCGGGCGCCGGGGTCGGAGGCGGGCGCAGGGCCAGGGGCGCCGGAGGCCCGAGACGGGGGCGCAGGGCCGGAGGTCGGGGGCGCACGGCCGGACGCGGCAGCAGGCCAGGGGCAGGCGCAGGGCCGGGGTCGGGGGCGCAGGGCCGGGGTCGGGGGCGCAGGCCGGAGGCGGGATCAGGGCCAGGGGCTGCCGTTGCCGCTCGCGAGAGAGAGGGAGAGGGCGCAGGTCCAGAGCTCGGGGGCGCAGGGCCGGAGCTCGGGGGCGCCGTCCCCCGATCGGATCCGGTGCCGGAGGGGGCGCAGGGCCAGGGGCTGCCGCTGCCGTCGCGCGAGAGAGGGAGAGGGAGAGAGAGGGTAGTGGTTAGATGTTTTTTTTTTCTTTTAAACGAACGGTCGGTGATCGTGATCGGAGGGCTGTGAGCTGACAGCCCAAATGCCCAAATAGGCTGTCAGCTCATACCCTGTATTCTCTCTCTCTCTCTCTCTCTCTCTCTCTCTCTCTATATATATATATATATATATATATATATATATATATAATGCTATGCTGTGGCATGCGGTGCGTGCGACACTGCACTGCAGCATTCTGATGCACGTGCTGCGTGCATCACATGCACACATCAGTGCTTCAGACGGCTGCGGTACAGTGCCACACTTACCGCATGCCGCATTATAGCATTTCTCTTATATATATATATATATATATATATCCTCTCTATTTTCCCTAGGTTAAGGGTATTAGGTGATTCTATGGGCCTAACTTTTCCTTTTCTAAGGTTAAAACCATCCCAGTAAGACCGCCTTAGGAAAGTAGCGATTAAACCATAAATATACCTCAAATATTCACCCCAAATAGATATTAGTTAACTTCTGGGGTTGATTTGATTATGTAAATATAAAGTTTCCAAGATTAAAATATAATTAGGCTAGTTTCTAGGAAGCTATATTCAAAAATCCATTTTTATTTTTTGAAGAGGACGTAGCTGTCATTGTTAGAACGACACCTGCAATTGCCATTGCACAAGAGAGACCATGGTTCAAAGCGTGCACACTACATGCGCACAAAGTATTATTTTCCTCCCCAAGACTACATCATTTTATTTATACACCACACGTCGTTAAACAAGCCCGGGATTCGATCTTACACCGCCCGGGAGGAAAACAGTCGGGTTTAGCACAAGGATACAACCGTAGTTGTAAAGTTATTATTTGAAACCGCTATGTAACCAGAAAAGAAAGTTATTATTTGAAAGTGGGGTTAACCACTTGTTGTGGTGACTCTTGGGTCTCGATAGGGCCCCACTATGTAATAAAAAATAATTATTTGAAAGTGAGAGAGAACATCATAGTGGAAGGATGCGGAGAATTTTTTATTATTATTTGATCAGCTGCTTCCCCTCTTACCCATCACTGTTTCTGCTACTCATTCTGGCTCTAGTAGTTTGAACACCAATCAAATTATGTCCAGAGAGGAGTAGAAACTTTGATAGGGGATTGACAAACAACCTTCTACGCAAAAAAAAGAAAAAAGAAAAAAGAGAGGAGAGGGAGTGGTTGAGAAGATGGCAACAATCTTTCGAAATGGACCACCACTGTTTCTGCTATTCATTGTGGCACTTGTAGTTTGTACATCAATCAAATTGTACCTAAAGAGTAGTAGAAATTTTGGTGAGGAATTGGAGAACAGCCTTATACTCATTATAAAACAAAAAGGGCAGAGGGAGTGGTTGATAGGATGACAATCTTTCAACATGGACACCATATATATACAATCCAGTGAAGGTGATGTCTCCCATTCTAAGAAAATTTGTCACATGGTCAGATTGGGCCCATGGAGTAGCTATCAAGCCCAGCTAAAGAGTGGGGTTGGGTTAGGAGAAAAACAAACACAAAGACAATGTGAGGGATGCTCTTCACAGCAACAACTAAAGCTAGCTGGCCTCCAAGAGCACACTTGTTGCAGTGGAGTAAGCATGCTCCACACCAAGTGCCTTCATTGGGTCTGCACTATGCAACACTAAGAAATAATACTATTTCCAATAGTGTAAGCATAAATATTGAAGACCTTTAACGTTTATCGTTGTGGGTGTCGCTTTTCCCTAGGCGATGGTAAGGATATTAGATTATGACTAGATCGTTGGATCGGGGAACTGCCACTTAGCACTCTATTTTCAGACTTGTTTGACTTGGCATTGGCTCCTAACACTTCTGTCAAATCCCAATGTGACACTCGGGGTGGGTCTATGTATTGGAGGGTGTCCTTCCGAAAGGTGATCCCACAACTCCTTAGCCGATGTTTATATAATTGTATGAGATTTTGGGTCACTTCTCGGTTTCGGGTGTGAGAGATTCTGTGTGTTGGCATTGGGACCGAGAGAGCAACTTCTCAGTTCGATTGTTCTACAGATTTATTAATAATGGGGGACTCGTTTGCCTAGTGACGAGCTGTTTATGGAAGGCGAGGGTTCTGTTGAAGATTTGCATCTTCATGTTGATAGCACTAAAGGATCGGATTCTAATGAGAGTCAATCTCCAACGACGTAGGCACTTTGGCATTGTAGATCTATCTAGTCCTAGTTGTGACTTGGGCTCTAGAGAGACTGTCGCACATCTGTTGCTTTGTTGTCCGCTAGCGAGGGAGGTGTGCCTGTGTAGCTACAGGAGTGCAAGGGCGACCACCCCCATCTTTACAAGGCTTTGTGGACCTTTTGGCACCGGAGCTAAGTTCGTAGGAGACAACGAGATGAGTGGGATGTTCTGGTGCTTGCCGTGGTTTGGCACATGTGGCGAGAGTGCAATGCTAGAATCTTCTCAAACAAATATCGCTCGGTGGATGAGGTGGTTAGCTGTATTCGATATTTTGTGGTCGAGTGGAGCGTGGGTATGCTCGCCAACCTATCGGGTAGAATCTGTGTAGTTTGTAATCATCTCTAAACCTTTCCTTTGATGCCTAGTTAATAAACCGGCTGGGGTCCATGCCAAACCCCCCTCACCTCAAGGGTTTTCAAAAAAAATAAAAAATAGTGTAAGCATAATGAGCAATGCTACTCAGCCTCCCCTTTATCCTCCCCAGCCGAGCCACCCTGACGTGGCACCTAATCATAGCCGTCCCTTTGCATGCCGGTCGTGGTTGAGTCCGATTCACCAGTTAGGGCGACCCGGTCTGGGAAGACAAAGTTTTGGGCCCTTACTTCCTTCCATCCTTTTACATATGTTCCAATTTTACCTTTCACCATATATATTAATCCATAACCAGCATTTTGAATCCTATGTCATGAAAACAAACAAAAGGGCTAGGATCGTAATAAGCCATTTTTGCCCTTCCGTTCTATCCCTATACAAATCATAAATACCATCCAAGAATATTACCCTTTTGCCACTAATCAATTGACTCTTATTTATCCATTTAAAAAACCTAGAGATATTATGGGAATAAATCCCATTAACCCATTCTTCCTTTCATCCTACTTTTTGTTTTCCATTTTGTCCTTCTCTTCTCTGCCACTAATCAATTGAATCTGATTTATCCATTAAAAAATCAAGGGCTATAATGGGAAGGACAATCCCACTAATCCACTAACTCATCCTTTCTTCCATCCTACATTTTATTCCTCATTTTACCCAAGAGAAATGTTTGGTAGGGTATGGGCATTGGAACTCTACCCGATTAGCTTTTGGGTATGGGTATAAATACCTCAATACCCATACTCGAAACCCAATTGTCCTTCTAACTTGTGACCCGACCCTGACCTAAAACATCCGGTATGGGTATGGGTTACGGGTACAAATGTACTTTCAGGCATGGGTATGGGTTGTACAAGGGACCTAAAACATCCGGTACGGTTATGGGTTACGGGTACAAATGTACTTTTCAAGTATGGGTATGGGTTGTACAAGGGTTTTACAAGGTTATGGACTTTATGGGCATGGGTTGTACATGGTTTGGGTAGGGTATGTGTAACATCTGTCCCAAACATACAAGATATTGTCCGTTTTGCCCGTGCCTGCACGAGAACTTTCTAGGGAGGTCACCCATCCTAGTATTGCTCTCGCCCGAGCACACGTAACTATGGAGTTCTTACGAAATCCGTAGCAGTGCACGGTTTTAAAACGTGTCTTTTATGTTTGGGAGGGGAAATTATATAAGTAGCTTATGATCTCCTTCTCTCCAGGCGATGTGGGGCTAACTTAGTGGTCTTGGACACTTCACCTCACCTCATCTATCTTGGCATCACAGCCTCAGGAGTCTTGGCTCTTGGCCTATTGGATCTTGGTCGTTATAAGCCACCCCCCTTAAGGGTTACACGTCCTCGTGTAAGGTTAGACGACCATACCGAGGAGAACCAGCTCTGATATCATTTTGTAACATCCGCCCCAAACACACAAGATATTGTCCACTTTGCCCGTACCCGCACGAGAACTTCCCAGGGAGGTCACCCATCCTGGTACTGCTCTCGCTCGAGCACGCTTAACTACGGAGTTCTTACAAAATCCGTAGCAGTGCACAGTTTTAAAACGTGTTTTCTATATTTGGAAGGGAAGATTATATAAGTAGCTTAGGATCTCCTTCTCTCCAGGCGATGTGGGGCTAACTCGTGGCCTTGTCCATCTCACCATACCTCACCTCATCCATCTTGGCATTCTAGCCTCAGGTGGCTCTTGGGTATTAGATCTTGGTCGTCACAGTATGAGTATAGAAACTCTACCTAGTAGTGTATGGGTATAGAAACTCTACCCTATTGACTTTTGGGTATGAGTATGGGTATGGGTACCTTAATACTTTTTACAAGGCTTGGGTAAGATATGGGTATATGAACTCTACCCGATTAATTGTCAGATATGGGCATTGATACCTCAATACCTATTTTTGACACCCAAAACCCGATTGTCTCTCTAACTTGAGTTGATATTACAATATGATATATATATATATATATATATATATATATATATATATATATATATATATATATATATATATATATATATACCCCATATTTGGATCCTATGTCATTAAAACAAAAGCAAAAAAGAAAATGTTGCGGTTTTGCACTTTCCATTGTGGCCCTACAAAAATTACCAATATACCTCTATCATTATTTTATGTGTACATATCATACTCTAAAATAACTATTTTTAATGTGTATGTGTAAAAGGGTCCATAGATTAGCAACTGTTGCACGTGCAGCGCACGTGCCAGTTGCACTAGTTTTTCATTAAGAGACAATGAGGTGATTCCCAAAATGGCTCTCAACTTACACGTATTACTGGAAATAGACTCGATTGCTTTTTGCGTTACTTTTCTAGCCCTCAACACGTGCCAAATGCCACTTTTGAACAACTATTACATTTTTGTGACCATTTAACCCTTAAAGACTAAACAAAATAAATAAAAAGTATTTTTATCTTCTTTGTTTAAATTTTTTCCCGCTTCAACCACCTCTCGTTTCCGGAGATCGTTGGGATGATGTCATTTTTTGTCCTTCACGTCCTTACATAGCGTAAAGTATTTAGTGAGTCCTTACCGTCGAGCCGGTGGTGAGCGGACGGTGGGCGGTGGTAGGCGGTAAGAAATGAGAGCAGGAGGCAAGTTTGTCACAGTGTGCCTTCTTCATTTCTCATCAGAATTTAGTGATTCTGGAGGTATTGCGATCATCGGGTGATCCTCTACGAGATCATTTAGAAACGCGGATAAAATAAAATCAGTACCTCCGGTAGTTTTAATAGAAGATTGGATGGATGTAATGTAAAAACAGTGAAAGAAATGGAAGAAATAAGAGTCGGAGGCAAGTTTGGCATGACTGACACCTCATCGGCCACCACCTACCACCATCGCCGCTGGCCACCACCCTCGCTGCCCCATTGGTCACCACCCACCGTCCCATCGGCCACCACCCGGTGTATTCTACTACGGCCCGCAGTGAAAGGCGCTAGCGCATTCTTCTGTGGCCCGCATTGAAATGCACATGCGCATTTTACTACGACTCACAGTGAAATGCTCCGGATGCGTCGGTGCATCAGTGAAATGCAATGGCGCACAGGCACATCAGTGAAATGATCCGAAGTATTTCACCTATGCGCTGACCCATGTGTGCCTTAACATGTCACGGTGGTCGATGCCCCATCGGCCACTACCCACCGCCATCGCCGTTGGCCACCACCCAAGCTGCCCCATCGGCCACTGTGGGTGGTGGCCGACTGGGCGACGGCGGCGGACAACCGATGGTCAGTGGGGGTGGTGGCCGCCGCCGACGGTGACGGGTGGTGGCCGACAGGGTGGCGTTGTCGACGGGAGGTGCTCGCCGGTGGTCGACGACGGCGGGCGGGCGATGATGGCCGGTGGTGAGCTGCAATCGGTCGTGGTACTGGCATCCCTCTAGGATTAATCCGATGGCCTAATCGTGGCCATTGAAATGGGATGCACCACGTGTCTCTTCCTAAAGTATCAGTAATCGAAAAGGGAGACAGAACATCAGTGAAGCAGAGTCAAATCCCTTTGAAATTGGGAGTGAAGCCATTTATAAGTCTCGGGGGTACTTTAGTCCGAAATAAAAAAATGGTCAAAAAAGTAATGCAAAAAACAACTTGGTCTATTTCCAGCAATACGACAGAGTTGGGGGCCATTCTGGGAAAAACCTCAGAGACAATAGAGGGGAATGACCTTCCTAGTGTTAGTATCAAATCCCAACGCCATGTATCGCGGATCTCTATCTCTCCGATCATAGTAATGAAACTAGCATCATACACGTGCGATGCACATATCAAAAGTAAAAAACCATTCTTCGAGCGTATAATCCATTCTTGGTACACATCTATTTTCATCTTTGTTGGACATGTAAAAAAACCATCTCAATCTTTGGACATGTAAAAACATCTCAACCTGTTAGAGAGAGAGAGAGAGAGAGAGAGAGAGAGAGAGAGAGAGAGAGAGAGAGAGAGAGAGAGAGAGAGAGAGAGAGAGAGAGAGAGCTTGCATTGGTTTTTATTGGTATTAATGACGTGGCCATTACATTATGACCTGAAGGGCTTCCCACACGAGACCCGCTAACATGCAATATGAGAAATTCGCCTCCCAATAACCTTCACGCCCATATAGTCGTGCTTTCCTAGCAAGTCAGTCCGCCACCCGGTTCATCGAGCGAGGCACCCACTAGACTGTAACACCCGACAAGCCCTACCACTCTTGTAAGCAAGAGACAATAAGAGAGCATGCCTCACTGTCTTCCCCCTTGCCAAGCACCAAAGCATCACGAGCTTACTTAGCATCATTTAACACTAGAATATTCCCAAATTGTCGACGACCTAGTTCTGCAAAAGCTCCTCGTAACCTCCATACTTCAGCTTGTAAGGGGGTCCTTACCCGATAACAAAACAATGCTACGGCCCGCACAACCCGGTTCAGGGAAGCCAAAACCCATGCGCGCAGTACTCGTTATCCCTTTTCGACGAACTGAAAGAACCATCCACCAAGAGGACGTACTCATCTCTGGACCCCCACCACCCGAGTTTCGCTCGACGAGGTACAAATGAACTTGGCACACATCTCCAAACTTCTATGAACAATCTTGTGTATCAGTTCTCCTTCATGGTTAAAATTTTTGGCACATTGTGCTTTCCATAGGTGCCACATAGCCACTGCAAAAACCTCTCTAGGAACCAACGTATTCCCCCGCCTTGCCCTCCGGTCAAGGGGTTGTAGAAGAGGCTAGGTAACCCAAAAAAAAACAAGACCGAATTGACATTTTACCTGCTGCCAAAACTCCCCAGCCATTTGGCATTCCCAAAAGATATGCCTAATATCTTTATTTTGTTCCCTATACCAAGGGCAATAGCAAAAACCCATATGCATATACCGTTGCAGTAGAATCGACGTAGGTAAGGCGTCATGCAGGACCTTCCATAAAAAAAAATATAAACTTGCGGTGGAACCCGTAATTGTCAAACGTGCTCCCCGTGCCAAGAGGTAATTGCCCCCTTGTCACCCCTCCCCATCCCTCTCAAGGAGTGAAGGAGATATCGAAACTTCGGCCTCAACCCCCTACTATCTGACTCCACCCGCACTACTCACCGAAAGATAGCAGCGAGCTTCAGGTGACCAGGGCCTACCATGTTTGGGAATGCCCCCTGGTTATATTTTGCTCTCTTGTTATGTCTTAGGTTTGGTACTCAGACTTGTATGTTGTTTAATTCCTCTTGACCGGGGCCTACCATGTTTGTCTACTCCCCGTACGGGATGAGTTTGGGTTTTAATGTTGGTGTGACCCTATTTGGTTGTGTGGTCTGCTTTCTCACTCAGAGACAAGCCGCGATATGTAACTGTCTTTGCTTCATTTAATAAATTCTTTTTTTACCCCTAAAAAAAAAAAAAGATAGCAGCGAGCTCACTTGATCCTCCCTTGTTCAGCCTTTGCTGCCTATTATCACTGCTCAACAGTGCTTCCGATCGAATCCACTGGGCCCTAGCACTTTGACTTTGCAGAAGATAATCGACGGCTGTAATATCCATTTGCACCTGTCGAAGGACAAAACTCTGCAGATGCAGTCCCCCAAGTGTCATTTCTTGTGTGATATCCTCCCAGACCACCAAATGCACCCATCGCTCTTGGACAGTATGGCCCCAAAAAAATGCTCGGCATATCTTATCCATCGTATGTAATACCCCCATCGGGATCCCCCCCGCAATCATCAAATGAACAGAAAGAGCCATAAGGACATATTGCAGTAATGTCAGCCTACTTGCTTGAGACAATAACCTCGCTTTCCAACCGGTGAGCCTCGACACCATCCAGGATAAGAGAAACTGGTAGAAGGACGTTAGAACCCAAGTCCCATTAATGGGGATTCCCAGGTGAGTTCATGGGCCAGACTTATCGACTATTCCCAAAGTCCGGAGAATCCTCATCCGCAATTTCCCCCTAACACATCGTGAGAATTCGATACTCGACCTGCACGTATTAACTCCTAGTCCGGTACACCGTTTAATTTGCTCCAACATATTTCTGAGGGCCCACAAATCTAGTTTAAAAGCCTTCGCAAAAAGAAGAAAATCATCGGCATAAGCCAAGACGAACATCAGTTGGGAATTCCTCAACGTGTTGAAACCCTCAATATCGCCCTCAACACTACTTCTTGCAATCATCTAATGAATAACCTGCAAAACTTAATTACATAAAAAGGTTTGGGGAGAGGAGGTCTCCTGGCACAACCCACAACTCGGAGTAATCACTTTAGTTTCCTCTCCATTCATAATCAATCGCATCTTCACCGTCGATACACACTGCGTTACCCATGGAATCCAACTCTGGTGAAACCCCAATTTTCCGAGAAGATATCACCGGCCATAAGAACTCGACCACCTGATGAATATTTCCAACAACCACCCGATTCCATCGTGCCAAAATCCGACGAAGAAAAGGAAGATTATCATTACACGAAGCCCCTCTGATCCAATTGGAGTACACTAACGACTGGCAAACCGGCCTATTAAGCTAGGAATTTTGAAACCTCCAAGGAACTCTCATTGGTTTCGTTTTTGCCACCAAAGTAAGGAGAATCGGGGAGTGATCCGACGCACATCGAGGAAGACGTCTAGCCGTCGTAAAGTCCATCTGCACGACCCGCTTGGAATTCACAAAATTAACCCCTATCAAGTCTCTCACAAATGCGCGCATGTGCATGCCCCTGCAGATTATTACACCAAGTAAAAGTCTCCCTATCAAAGTAAACATCACACAACCCGCAGAACTGTAGGGTATTTAAAAATATCTCCACACTCTTATACCACCGAAACGACCATCCTCCCACTTTATCCTCAGGTGCTAGAATACAATTGATCGAAGTCGTCAACAACACACCAGGGTAGATCCAACCTGCTAATCCTTTCCATTTCCCTCCACAACACCCTCCTCTCCCTCTATCCGTACTAGCATAGACCGCTAAAATAAGCACTGGAGGTGAACAAGGGCAAGTCACCACTAAGTGCATAACCTGCTCCTGTCTATATAAGGCTGTAATCAATCAGCTCCCTTCTCGCCACATATAGATAATACCACCCGACGAACCATTTGAGGATATTCAAGACATATCATAGCCATCTTGAAACATATTTTGAACCCTTAAGATTTGGAACTCTCACATATGACTTTGCCTAAACTTTGTTGTTAAAAATCGCAAATGCCCCATCACGGCCGATCTCAAAAGACCCGACAATTCCAGAGCAAAATATTTATTTAGGGAGGGACGACAGGAACCCTGCCTCCCCGACCTCATCACTTCAAGATATCTGTTTCTTTTGTAATTGGAGATCAAATCCAAATTGGACAAATTACAAAAAAATATCCCTTTAACTATTCACCTCATTTCATATTGGTCCAACAACTTTGTTTTTGGACAATTTGAATCCTAAACTATATATGCATCATTTGCATTTAGCACCCTCCCTCAATTTTTATCCCAAAATTATGCTTATTGACTCAAATGATTTTTGAAATATTGAACTTATGTTTACTAGTACAAGAGTATTCTCGGAATAAAAGTTGACGGAGTGGGTTAAATGCAGACGAAGCCTAGTTTAAGGTTTAAATTGTTCAAAAAATAGTACGTTGATGGATCAATATGAAAAATGAAGTGAATAGTCTAGGGGATGGGAGATCTATGTAAGTTGCCCGTACAAATTTAGTTGACATCAATGACCTTTGTTATTTTCGACTTGGGACAATATTGACTTTTTTTTTTTAAGATGGAGGCGACTGTTTTGGTGGGTGCCGACGATGAAGATGGTGGCAGCAGCGGCAAAGACGGTGATGATGATCACAGTTACATTCGTGGTGGTGGCGACAACAATGAAGGTCGTGGTGGTGGTGGTGATGTTAGAGCAAATCCAACGGGCTCCTATACAATTCATCCTTCGGTTTTGTAGTGAATAAACCGGGCTTGGGTTTAGAATGGGTGCTCCAACGGGCTCTTATTTCTTTCACTGCAGTCACTGGAGCTAGCGAGAGTAGCGGAGAAATATATTAGTGGGCCCCCAATTTGAAAAAAACAAATTAGTACATACCATCTCCTATCTCCCGAACAGCCCACAACGTTCTCCCCTCGTTTGGAGAGATGACCAAGGAATATTTTGTTTTTTAAGAAATAGGGAGAGATTTGAGAGCCCGTTGGAGTGCTCTTCAATTTCCACTCCATACCTTGCCTATAGGCAGCTAGGAGCCCCAAGATTAGGGAAGGCACCTAGGAGCCTGTTGGAGATTCTCTTAGAGAGAAGGCGAGAGTTCATGTGAAATCTAGGTATTTTTATGAAAGTCCCAAGAAAGGTTGGAATCCATGTCTCAACCTTTTTTGTGAGACATGTCCAGGTTTTGTGGTCGACACTTATGCATTTGTACTATGCATAGCCAAAGAACAGACACACCAGGGTATGCATAAGATCATAAAAAATGATCTCCTATACATTGGTGCTTTTTCAATAGATCGCGGAAAACAATACGCATTTTTGCATATGGGTCATCTATTGGAGATGGCAAGCAATCCGATTTCTCTCAATTACCGTGCCACTACCTCAATTACCATCGATTCAGGCAATCGAAGCAATTGGTGCCTTAATTGATGACAACTGAGGTAGCGGCAAAATGAGACGAGTCGAACATGACATGTGACAATAATTAGCCTCGATTACACATGACTTTGATGAACCAGCTTTAGGGCATATGTTTAGGCGTGCACACAATTCGGTTCGGTCCGGTTTTGGGATGAACCAGGAACTGAACCGATCCCCATAGTTCTTATATATTTGGAATTGGATCCGGACCATTAGGAGCATGGAACTAGATCGGACCAAACCATACAAAACCGGTTTGGTTGATTCCAACGATTCTAAAGGTGGAGAGATGCACACGTGTGCATAGGGTTTCAACTCTTATCAATGAACATTGACCACTATGGTTCATGGTGCCCCTTCCATCAAACATTCACTTTTCATTTAAATCAAGTTATAAGGAAAATGCATGGCGTCCACCTCTTGATTTTTTTCACAAATAAGAATATGAAGGCCGAGCTCAATATAAAAAAATGTTTTGAAACTTTTCTTCTAACTCGAAGCTAATCCTCATACTAATTAGTACAAAAATAATAATCAAGTAGACAACAATAAACTCCATTCCCAAAAAGAGGAGGTCAGAAGAAAAAATTAGACTCGGAGACATCACCGTCATCATTTGAGGAGAAGATCAAGCTGAACCATAAGCAAAAGCTGATACCAAAGCCAAAGTAAAGCAAAGGTATTGCCAGCGCCAAAGCAACCCACATGCCAAAACCGACAAGCTACAACGATCATGACCAAAAGCAATGCATGTTCTAGCTGATACGATGCGAAGTCCGGAAGAACTAAAGTACTGCAAGCCTCTCCATTTACGTTCAAGCGTGAGTGCCAAAGCAAAGCAAAATCCAAAGCCATGCCAAAGCTAAAGCCAAAGCCAATGCCGATGCCAAAAGCAAGATCGACGCCGTGAACCGATGATCAAGGATGCCAAGGTCTAGCAAGAGCTGAAGGAGACACCAAGATCGAGGAACGACACTGAAAGTTGTCTAGCCGAGAAAGCGTGAAGCATGAAAGGGACAAAAACAAAGGCTAAAACCACTCGAACTCTTAAGAAACCTGAAACCTTGTAAAGATCTCTGTCATGGGCAACCCCTTCAGAGCTCTTGTAAGAAGTAACATGGAGATGCAGATCAAAGAGACCCTCCAGAGGATCTCCCACAATATCCTTATCAAAACCTTCACCGCACCCGGCTCACCACCCCTGAGCACCGGAAACCGCTTGCAATCTCATGTTAGCAATAAAAACGATCCATATCTTTTTCCTCGTCGCACAGGAACCCACTCCTGAGAGGGCAAGATCATTGAGATAGCAAGTACCCCACACGGATGAAAACATTTAGAGCATCTCTAGTGGACGACACTTATGCATTTGTACTATGCATAGCCAAAGAACAGACACACCATGGTATGCATAAGATCATAAAAAATGATCTCCTATACATTGGTTCTTTTACAATAGATCGCGAAAAACAATATGCATTTTTGCAGATGGGTCATCTGTTGGAGATGACAAGCAACCCGACTCCTCTCAATTACCGTGCCACTACCTCAATGACCATCAATAAAGGCAATCGAAGCAATTGGTGCCCTAATTGACGACGGTTGAGGTAGCGGCAAAATGAGACGAGTCGAACCCGACATGTGACAACAATTAGCCTCGATTACACATGACTTCGATGAACCAGCTTTAGGGGCATATGTTTGGGGTTGCACACAGTTCGGTTCGGTCCGGTTTTGGGATGACCCAGGAACCGAACCGATCCCAATAGTTCTTATATATTTGGAACTGAATCCGCCGTTAGGAGCATGGAATTAGATCAGACCAAACCATACAAAACCGGTTCGGTTCGGTTCGATTCCAACGATTGTAAAGGTGGAGAGATGTGCACGTGTGCATAGGGTTTCAACTCTTATCAATGAACATTGAACTCTATGGTTCATGGTGCCCCTTCAATCAAACATTCACTTTCCATTTTTTTTTTGAGAATCCCTCTAAGTGAGATGAGGGGGGGGGGGGGGGGGGGGTTCGGCCTAGACCCCTACTTGTTTATTAAAAAAAAAAGAAAGTACGGAGAATGCCTATGTCAAGCCCCAGAAATCTGGAACCGATCCTTGGGGAGTGAAATGAAAAAGAACAAGGGGTTTAGGGTTTAGTCGACTAACACACCAATTAGGGTTTCTCACAGGATTGCGGCTCTCTCATAAAAGAAGAAGGAGAGGGGAGAAACAAAGAGTATTTTAAAACTTGATTTTTTATGAAAACATTTTTATTTTAAAAGAACGTAGAGAGATAAAATTTTATCGATAGAGAGATGATCACGCTCGACCTTCAACTGAGTTATCCTCTAAGCATGTGTGGCCTGTCAGTGCCACTACCTACTGACATGAATCCCTCTAAGGGAGCATGGGACTCGAGCCACTGACGGCGAGCTAGAAGTCTCATCCACTCCCTGACACTCAGTGCACTGGTCTAGAGGTCCTATCTATAGGGCTAGTCAATTAGGCTATTTAGAAACTTATATTCTTCATTATGAGCTATCCTAGGCTTGGGCCTTGAGGAGAGGCCTACCAATAATATTACAGCTGGATCATTTCCACCACAAATCTATACTAATAATATTACAAGTTAGACTAAATTACATTCATATTCTCATTATGATAACATAATGTCTACAAAATGCTATCACAGAAAGAAAATTGTGGCTACCAACTCCTCCACTGCTACCGTACTCCACAGCTACTATCCGTACACCAACTTTGGCATCACTCTGCAAAAAAGTCTACTCGTGGAAAGAGTAGTGTCCCAAACGGGGTCAGTCCAAACCACTGACTGGCAAGTAAACCCTACTCTAAGGGGTTGAGTGTGTGCAATGGTGTCTTGAAACAATATTTAAGACACTAAAATCAAAGAGGATAAAATAGCTAAATCTGAAACATTTTAAAAAATTCCAGTATAGAAGGTAGGGAAATCCCACTAAGATATTGATCCTCCAATTCATATCCAATATTACACTCTTTATTATTATTATTATTATTATTATTATTATTATTATTATATGTGTACGGGCAAGTTCTAAGGGATTCCGGTAATATATGTCATCGTACCAACCATGTGTCATATAGTAGAAGTACAATATATGGTCCTTTCTAATCATCTAGAAAGCACAGGTCTTAACAAACGTACTACTCAACAATATTTAATTTAATAACCCCAAAGCCAATATAGTACGTACCCTAATCCAACTTTAATCAACAAGATTAATCTTATGCAATATACGTGAATCATTTGTAGCAAATCACAAACTAGAATTTTGAAAGCATTAATCGGAAATAGCCTCAGAGCAAGTGAATACTTACCTTATTTATTGCGATATAAAGTTCTGATTGTCAAATCCGCTCCACGTCCAATGGGCCATCACGGTCAAGATCTGACAAGTTGGACATTTCAATATATTACTATTTATTAATTTTAAAAGTAAAGAAAAGAAAGTCCAGGAGAGGTCAAAGTCTCGATTCGTCATCCGCCTGGAATGACCTTGGGCTTTAGGTGTGAATACGGGTCCACACATACAGGTATAATTTATGGCCTTTTCGAGACTAAACTCGGTTGGCGACTATCACTATACCCTGCCCTGTCGGTTTCCGAGGTCGATGATATTAGCACCAAAGTTTGCTTGGTGGTGCACTCCTATGCACAAAGACTCTGCGACTTAGCACACCTCCACCAACAGGGTCGGTCAACGATTGTCAAGAATGGTCACATGGTTTTTGTTCTGTGGCCGAGTAAGGCCAAAGTTGCAATAGCAAAAGAGGATCAATTGATCATGATTGCATATTTGAAAAGCCAAGTAAGCCGGTTTGATAAGGTTCATCACTGAAATGAGAATTATCAATGAGGACCACCATCTCTAACAACATTTCACCTCCACAACCCGACACATACACATTCACATCATCACTTCCCCATTCATTTGCTCACAACGCCCTCATCACACACAACCATATACTATACTCATACACATACCCAAACCCACCCCACTATCTCAACCATCCGCCAACCTTACCTGACTAGTTCTAACACCATCTCATGCTTGTATTTTAATGCATCAAAGAGAGATATAGAGAAATGGTCGGATCAGGCAGTCGAGGCCACTGGGGTCAACAGGTGGCTGCCATAATGGCTGAGGCTCATACACAACGGCCCCTCATACACAAGGGCGCCAACGGAGGGTCAGAAAGATGATTGCAACCGGATCGAGCCGTTGGGATGGTCGGGCTCCATCGATTGCACAGTCGCCGACCATGGCCGCGATATGTGAGTGGCGGTCTTGGCTAGCAAAATTCCAAAAGGAAAAAAAAAAGGAAAGAGAGAGGAGAGGCTGACCTGATCGGGCTTCTCCTCGCCGGTAGCTCCTCCTCCACATGCTCCTCTCCGGCCGGTCGGCCTTCTCCGGCACCGGTTGCCGCTCCTCTCCAGCCGCGAGTGCAGACCACCGGAGGGCAAGAGAGAGATCAAAAGAGAGAGGGAGAAATCACACAGAGAGAGAGAAAGAGAGAGGGGAGAGATTGGGGAGGAGATGGGGCTGGGGCTAGGTTTTAATAAGGGGGAAAGGGGCGGCAGGTAGGGGGCGGCTCAAGGGGTAGGGGCTGTAGGGTAGGGTGGCTCGTAGGGCATAGGGGGTAGCTCGGTTCAGATCGGATCTGGTGGGAGGGGAAATCCGAGAGATAGAGGGAAGAGGGAGGTCGGATCGGGTTCGGTTTGGTGGGGGGGGAAGGATCGGGTGAGTGGGAGGAGTGGGATCTGAGAGAGAGAGAGAGAGAGAGAGAGAGAGGGGATCCGAGAGAGGGGGAGAGATCTGAGAGAAGAGAGGGGGATCAGAGAGATGGGAGAGACGAGGGAGAGAAAGAGAGAGAGAGAGGGAGGGGCTGGGTGGTTTTGGGGGGTTGGGTCGGGTTTGGGTAGGGGATGGGGAGTGGGATCTGGGTTTTAGTTTTTAGGTTATTTGTTTTAGTTTTTTAGTTTTTTTTTTGCTTGTTTTTTTTTTGTTTCTCTTGAGGCGGTCAAGCGCACTCACACCGGACCCGTGTCGTGCTGTGACCCGCTGGCCCGTGAATCTTGCCGGGTCCGACCGACTCGCCAAATTAACGACTTAATTAATTAATTATTTATTTTAAGTGATTTTTTTTTGTGCACTAAAACACCTGCACAGTGAGAGTTGTCACCTTGCGACCCGGACCATAGATCCATTGCCCGGTCCCGCTCAAGTTCAACCAACAACATTTATGCGGGATCAAAACTAATATTTCATAAATATAATAATAATAAAAGGATAAATCTGGTCTACCCTAAGCAAAAAACACTCTGGAGTACCGGGTATTACATCATACCAACCTTAATAGAATTTTCGTCTCGAAAATTAACCCCTAAAACTAGGGATGCATAACCATCAATCTCTACCACCGAAGTGAAGAAAGATAAAAAATAACGAAATAGAAATTACGGCTGGCGTGAAGATCCTTACTAATACCGATAACAAAAAACTAAACCACTACACCAATCATACAAAAAAGGAAGGCTTTCCCAACTTATACTAATCGAGTCACATAATTATTAGGATAGAAGTGAAAATCCAAATCCTCGCATCGCGAATACGAGTTTTGGCTTCCAGTTTCTATTCTTATTATTACGGACTAAACCAAATCATAAGTTTTGATCATTAACCCGTCCTAGATAAGGGGCATCCCCCTTATCAGTTCTGTCGAGGGGTGTCCCCCACGGTAGGGTTACTACCAAAATTCATAGATTCAGAAGCTCAGACTGTACTCAACTGACAGTGTTGATACCAAAAGTATATTCATGTATAGGGGTGCCCATACACCCATATATAATCTTATACTTTTAGTATCTACACTGCAATCATAGGGATGCATACTACACATATGCACCCATACACATATGTTTAAATACACATTCCTAAATAATGTAACAATAGAAATGGCTCAACTAGTATGTCTAAACTTATATCCTATAAGGTTCCTCTCTAGAGCAAACGCTTCTATTACCCGTGCGAATACTACTATCCAGCTTAAAGAATACTAAATCCAAGATAACATAACTGTGTCACATACCAACGAGAGTAAGGAAGGAACATCGTTGAATCGAAAACACCGATACTCTTTGAAACTTATAACACAAGCACTTCCAACGATGCTATTGTGGCATGACTCGGAAACCTTCTAAAGGTTATACTATGGTCTACAAATCAGGTGAAGAAGGAAACTTACTACCTAAGTAAAGAATAATGAAGTAAGATAATAATTAACCTAATGACAGAAGAGAGCTGAAAACTAGAATACGACATGATACACACTACATAGTTGGGTGACTAGTCCTAGACTAAAACAACTCTGATTTAGTTGAAGAAGTTACCTATTAGAAACCTAATAGCCAACTAGCACAAACCTGAACCTACTGAGTACTAATGAAAGTCAATCAGAAGAAACTGAAGCGATGAAAGTTCACTAGCATCAGTAAGCAACTAGAAATAAGACAGGGTGAAATGGCTAAACAATGACTACTCTTAAGATCCTAATTAATAAAGTATTTTCAAATTTCATAAATATAGGAAATTCCCTTGACATTATCACCAACATCCTTTTTTTCCGTGAGTCTTAACCGGAATTGTGTAACCAATTTCCAAAGCCTCCGAAAAGTTAGTGCGTATGTATCCGCCAAATCCTCCAAAGAGAAAGTGAGTAGCCACCAAAGCCTCTGAAGAGTCAGTGCGTATGTATCCGCTAAATCCTCCAAAGAGAAAGTGCGTAGCCGCCAAAGCCTCTGAAGAGTTAGTGCATATGTATCCGCCAAATCCTCTGAAGAGAAAGTACGTAGCCGCCAAAGCCTCCGAAGAGTCAGTGTGTATGTATCCGCCAAATCCTCCGAAGAAAAAATGCGTAACCTCACTATGTCCTTTACCGGACAGTCACAACCCACCACAAAAGTTCCCAAGGAACAGTGCGTAATCTTACTACGAGAGTCTCTATTGAGACATTGTATAATCTGCTAACCATGAGAATTCTAACCACCACATTCTACCTCCTGGTGTACTCTTTGAAACTATTATTCTCAAGGGTCTGCATCATCACTCGAGGGATCCATACATACTATAAACACCAAACAAAAATGACTCATGTAGATCTAAGAAATTTAGCAAGGAGAAAGTAATGGACAATCCTAAAACACCGACTATGTTTCAAGTACTGAAGGTCAATGAAAATCAATGAATCCTAAACACCGGCTAAGTCTCTAGTACTAATGGTCGACGAGAATCAATGAAAAAATTAACCTTACGACCAGGTCAGATAAGCCATCAATGATCTATATCCTACTAGCCATATACAACATACATCCGCCTTTTAAACCAATGAACCATGTAAGTTTAATCTCTAGTCCTTGATTAACTTGCTAAATACCAAACCCAAATGAATCTTTATTAGGAGACTCCAAACTTACTCAAAGGTTTCCTTCAACAATACACTTGTACTAAAGAATCTCAATTTTCCTTCTATAGTGATATCGGAAAAGTAATTCTCTCATTAGGGTCACCCACCTATGTGAAAAACCATTAGGTCCAACGATCATTGCCACTACTATCTACTCAGTACAGCCGCCTAAGTCCCAATTATGGACAGTGCAACCCCAACCGCCAAAGTCCCAAGCAGGAACAGTGCCTCACCAAATTCTCTGAAGAAAAGGTGTGTATCCCGTCGCCCGGCCACTTGACACGTCAGTTATCATTTGTGATCTCATCCCACAGTTTGCTATCAAACCATCTCCTCAAAGTTACCCTGTCAAGAGGCACGACGCACACAACCACATAAAGGTCTAACACCTACCAAATATCTAATTATATTTATTCATAAAATTCTCTTGCTATAGCCAGATAAAAACTCAATTCAACAATATTATTACTAAAATACAAAAGAAAGCCTACATGATTTATTATTATATTAAGTTCATAAAGGACACTCTCTCTTCTTGTGGCCACTCTGGCCACAGATGTAGCATACCCCCTTCAACGGGCATTCCTTTCGAACATGGCCCTCTTGTCTGCAGTTATGACATACTAGCTGCTCCTGACCTTTTCCTTCTTCAATATCAACTTGAGATTTGGTTGAAGTCTTTTGTCGCTTATTGCAGTGCTCTTCCTGATGCCCCTCTAGGAATCTCCCAGATTCCTCTATTTCGCACTCTACATCCAATGCTCAATTAACCACCTCTTCATAAAATTGACCTAAGAATGCAGAAAGTTTTTCTTTGATCTCCGGCTTTAGGCTATACTCAAAATGTCTGGCCTTTCGGGCATCAGTTGCTACTTGGTGTAGGGCATATCTAGAAAGCTCCGAAAACTTGGCCTCATACTGTGCCACGGTACGAGACCCCTGGTTAAGGGCCAGGAATTCCATTTCCATCCGGTTCTGTACGATCAGAGGAAAGAACTTTTTTCGAAAAATTTTCTCGATCTCTGACCAAGTGATAGCTCCTCGATCAGCTGCCTTCGAATGCAAGACCGACTACCACCAAAAGTCGGCCTCTGCCTCGAACTGGTATAAGGCAAGAGTAACTCGCCGCTCTCCAGTGACCTCCAAAACATCTAGGACCTTTTTCATCTGCTGAAACCATCGATCTGCCTCCAAGGGGTCTGGCTCACCCTTGAAGGTCGGAGGTCTCATTGCCTTGAAGTTCTTCAACAACTCCTTTGTCATTCGCCTTCAGCCTGTTGGCGATCTTGTGCCTGCGCAAGGGCAGCCTGAGCTAGGGTAATCTGTTGCTGGGCCACTATTTGCTGCTGAGCAACGATAGCTTGCTGCTGCTGAACCATGGTGGTCATCCCCTGGAGCATCTCCATCATCCTTATGGTGCCGTCAGGCTCAGAGGACGACCTGGCTCCGTTGCTGCTTCTAGTACCCGCCATCTACGAAGCAACTATCTACGTTAGAAAACTACTCCCAGACCTAAACTCGACTCCTACAATCTAAGTCCATAGAATCATATCTCTAAGCTCTGATACCAGGTGTCATGCCCCAGAAATCTGGAACTGATCCCTGGGGAGTGAAATGAAAAAGAACAAGGGGTTTAGGGTTTAGTCAACTAACACACCAATTAGGGTTTCTCACAGGACTGCGGCTCTCTCATAAAAGAAGAAGAAGGCTAGGAGATGGGAGAAACCAGGAATATTTTAAAACTTGATTTTTTATGAAAATATTTTTATTTTAAAAGAAAGTAGAGAGATAAAATTTTGTCGATAGAGAGATGATCACGCTCGACCTTCAACTGAGTTATCCTCTCAGCATGTGTGACCTATCGACGCTACTACCTACTAACAGGAATCCCTTTAAGGGAGCACGAGACTCGAGCCACTGACAGCGAGCTAGAAGTCTCACCCACTCCCTGACACTCAGTTCACTGGACTAGAGGTCCTATCTACAGCGCTAGTCAATTAGGCTATTTAGAGACTTATATTCTTCATTATGAGCTATCCTAGGCTTGGGCCTTGAGGAGAGGCCTACCAAGAAGATACAGCTGGATCATTTCCACCACAAATCTATACTAATAATACTACAAGCTAGACTAAACTACACTCATATTGTCATTATGATAACATAACGTCTACAAAATGCTATCACATAAAGAAAACTGTGGCTACCAACTCCTCCACTGCTACCGTACTCCACAGCTGCTATCCATACACCAACTTTGGCATCATTCTGCAAAAAAGTCTACTCGTGGAAAGACTAGTGCCCCAAATGGGGTCAGTCCAAACCACTAACTGGCAAGTAAACCCTACTCTAAGGGGGTGAGTGTGTGTAATGGTGTCTTGAAACAATATTTAAGATACTAAAATCAAAGAGCATAAAATAGCTAAATCTGAAACATATTAAGAAATCCAGTAAAGAAGGTAGGGAAATCCCACTAAGATATTGGTCCTCCAATTCATATCCAATATTACACTCCTTTTTATTATTATTATTATTATTATTATTATTATTATATGTGTACGGGCAAGTTGTAAGGGATTCCGGTAATATATGTCATCGTACCAACCATGTGTCATATAGAAGAAGTACGATATATCGTCCTTTCTAATCATCTAGAAAACACGGGTCTTAACAAAAGTACTACTCAACATCGTTTAATTTAATAACCCCAAAGCCAATATAGTACGTACCCTAATCCAACTTTAATTAACAAGATTAATATTATGCAATATACGTGAATCGTTTGTAGCAAATCACAAACTAGAATTTTGAAAGCATTAATCGAAAATAGCGTCAGAGCAAGTGAATACTTGCCTTATTTATTGCCATATAAAATTATGATTGTCAAATCCGCTCCACGTCCAATGGGCCATAACGGTCAAGATCTGACAAGTTGGACATTTCAATATATTACTATTTATTAATTTTAAAAGTACCGAAAAGAAAGTCCAGGAGAGGTCAAAGTCTCGATTCGCCATCCACCTGGAATGACCTTGGGCTTTAGGTGTGAATACGGGTTAACACATACATGTATAATTTATGGCCTTTCCGAGACTGAACTCGGTTGGCGACTATCACTATACCCTGCCCTGTCGGTTTCCGAGGTCGATGATAGTAGCATCAAGGTTTGCTTGGTGGTGCACTCCTGTGCACAAAGACTCTGCGACGTAGCGCACCTCCACCAACGGGTTCGGTCAACGATTGTCGAGAATGGTCACATGGTTTTCATTCTGTGGCCGAGTACGGCCAAAGCTACACTAGCGAAAGAGGATCAATCGATCATGATTGCATATTTGAAAAGTCAAGTAGGCCGGTTCGATAAGGTTCATCACTGAAATGAGGACCATCAATGAGGACCACCATCTCTAACAACATTTCACCTCCACAACCCAACACATACACATTCACATCATCACTCCCCCATTCATTTGTTCACAATGCCCTCATCACACACAACCATATACTATACTCATACACGTACCCAAACCCACCCTACTATCTCAACCATCTGCCAACCTTACCTGACTAGTTCCAACACCATCTCATGCTTGTATTTTAATGCATCAAAGAGAGATATAGAGAAATGGTTATATTAGGCAGTCGAGGCCACTGGGGTCAACAGGTGGCTGCCATAATGGCTGAGGCTCATACACGACGGCCCCTCATACACGAGGGCGCCGACGGAGGGTCAGAAAGATGATTGCAACCGGATCGAGCCATTGGGATGGTCGGGCTCCATCGACTGACCATGTGGTCGGCGACCGTGGCCGCGATATGTGAGTAGGGGTCTTGGCTAGCAAAATTCCAAAAGAAAAAAAAAGGAATGAGAGAGAGGAGAGATTGACCTGATCGGGCTTCTCCTCGCCGGCAGCTCCTCCTCCACATGCTCCTCTCCGGCTGGCCGGCCTTCTCCGGCACCGGCTGACGCTCCTGTCCAGTCGCGCGCGCAGACTTGCGGCGTGCAAGAGTGAGATCAAAAGAGAGAGGGAGAAATCAGAGAGAGAGAGAGAGAGAGAGAGAGAGAGAGAGAGGGGAGAGATTGGGGAGGAGATGGGGCTGGGGCTAGGTTTTAAAAAGGGGGAAAGGGGCGGCAGGTAGGGGGCGGCTCAATGGGTAGGGGCGGCAGGGTAGGGCGGCTCGTAGGGCATAGGGGGCGGCTCGGTTCAGATCGGATCGGGTGGGAGGGGGAATCCGAGAGATAGAGGGAAGAGGGAGGTCGGATCGGGTTTGGTTTTGGGGTGGGCGGGGGGGAGGGGGGGGAAAGGATCGGGTGAGAGGGAGGAGTGCGATCCGAGAGAGAGAGAGGAGATCCGAGAGAGGGGGAGAGATCTGAGAGAAGAGAGGGGGATCGAAGAGATGGGAGAGAAGAGTGAGAGAGAAAGAGATAGAGAGAGAGAGAGAGGGGTTGGGTAGGGGATGGGGAGTGGGATCTGGGTTTTAGTTTTTAGGTTATTTGTTTTAGTTTTTTTTTTTTGTTTGCTTTTTTTTTTGTTTCTGTTAAGGCGGTCAAGCGCACTTACACCGGACCCGTGTCGTGCTGTGACCCGCCGACTCGTGAATCTCGTCGGGTCTGACCGACTCGCTAAATTAACTACTTAATTAATTATTTATTCATTTTAAGTGATTTTTTTTTTGTGCACTAAAACACCTGCACACTGAGAGCTGTCGCCTCGCGACCCGGACCCTGGATCCATTGCCCGGTCCCTCTCAAGTTCAACCAACAACATTTATACGGGATCAAAACTAATATTTCATAAATATAATAATAATAAAAGGACAAATCTGGTCTGTCCTAAGCAAAAAACAACTATGGAGTACCGGGTATTACAGCCTAAGAGGCACCGACACCCGAGGTGTACCCACTTCCAACACGGGCTAACAAAAACGCCCTGCATTACAAACATGAAAAAACAAAAAACTCGAAAGTCCTAAGCCTTTGCAGCCCCCGATCTTTCCAAATCACGGATCTGGGCTAGAAACGATCCCGAGTCTTTCCCCTTGATGGAGAAGCCGACAGCCAAAGCTATATCAAGGATGGTTTTGTCCTCCAGCAGGTTGAGGGGTAGGCTCAGATCATCTCCATCAAGTTTGGACAAATGATCCTGAAGATCCTGCATGATTGGGATCATAGGCCGTGATGGTCGGTGGTGCATGTCAGATTCAAGGGCTCGAGATTTGGCTCGAAGCGAAGCCCTGGCTTCAATTGAGTCCGACCCCCGATTAGCTAGTCTAGGACTGCGGCGAGCGAGTCCCCCCCTCCACCAGGCCTCCAACTTGTGAAACCTCATCATCCGAGGGTGGGGCTACTGCAGGAATTGAAATCCCATGGGCCGCCACACTGTTGCTGACTCCCGAGTTGTCCTCGTTGACTTGCTGCTGCTCCTCCATTATCTCCTCAACTGCAATTCCAACTCCAACTCTAGATGATGCAGGGAGCACATTGCTTTCTACCGGCGCTTCAATGAGGAAGTCAGTTATCTCCTCACCTATACTCTCCATTGCTAGCTCTAAGGCCGTATCCACAGCCTCCGAAACATTAACTCCATCCCCCAAATCCAAATGGCGCACTCGGCAGCAAAAACTCGTATCCTCTGCAATAGCAGTCACCTAATTACCATCCAAGGCTTCTCCTTAATAGCTCCACTCTTGAAGCCTAAGGAAAGCCCCTCATCTAGATCCCCAGAACCCACCCTCTCATTCTGACCAGTCCCTAGATGGTCATCATCTGTTCCCCTGCTGACCTCTTCAATCGGAATCGCAGCAGTTGCTGTCCCTGCATCGCTACTCTTGTCTACAAAATTAGCTGCTCCGGTCTCTCGAGGTGAGCCCAACTCAAGATGCCCCTCTTCTGGTTGCCCACCATCGACACCAGAATAACATGTTGCATCATCAACTGGCCCAATTAGATCCCTTAAGGCCTCCCCTCCCTGAGGCTCGGTATCGCGCTCCACGAGGAGGCTGTCCCCTACCTCCTTACCCCTATCTTCAGCAAGAGTCTCCACATCCACCCCGCATCTTAGAGATCCCTCACGAGGAGAACTAGGCTCATTCTCTAGGACCGAGAATTGAGAGCCAGAGACCTGCAACCCTACCTTGGTAGCCACTCTATGCTTTGTCTTGTGCCCACCACCTGCATCAATGGACGAGGCCAAATGATTGACCTCTGTTTCCCGGATCATTGGTGCTGCTTCACTAACATGAGCCTTAGAACCTCCAACTCCTCGGTTAGCACAATTAGCTCCCATGTAAGGAGGAGCACTCGCTGTATGGGGCTTACTAAAATTGCCAGACGCAACTCCCACATGCCTCCATCCCCTCGCACCATCATTAGCACCCGTCTTCCAGCTGGGTCCCCGATATGAACTGTGATCAATCCTATTAATCGAATTTTTCTATGCGTTGCCACCACAAGCCGAGGTAGCATGCCCAAAAATCCTGTACTTCGCACAGCTAGTTGGCTTCCACTCGTATAAAACTTTCTGCCTAAAGAGGATTTCCTCATTTTCATCTCGGCCCGATACAACATTGGGCAATTCATCGCCAAATTTGATCTCAACACAACATCTAGCATAGTTCCTTCAAACACCTTGGGCAGTCGGACGGTCTCTCGTGAGAGGAACCCCAATCAAGCTTGTCAAACGGCTAATACCTTCCTTGGATCACCAATCGATCGGTAGATCCAGTAGTCTAACCCATATGGGGATTTTATCGAGCGGATCGCGGTCGTATTTTATATCCAAGTGCCCTCTTCTAGCACTCTAGTGCTATCACTAGCTACCAGGAATTTGAATAAAAAAAGGCCATTCTCCCTCGAAAATATTTCCAACCCGCCCACCGGTTTCCATAATTTGTGCATCGCATCTTGAAACTTTGGAAAGAAGGGCTTTCTTCCCACAACATAGCCCACCAGTGTATGCTCTCAACCCCTCAAATTTGCTTCAATCTCACTAGAAGGCAAGATAGCATATACTTAACTCCATTGCGCACTACCGGCTCGACGTAATGTAGCCGAAGATCCTCCGCCTCAAAAGATGATCCTCCACAAATGGCACTCCACGATTGCTCTATGATATGTTTAGCCTTGCAAGCTCTTGTTGCACCTTGACCTTTCTCCGAGAAAGGCCCCAAACCTGGTTCAGAAATATCAACAAACACTTGATGTGCACCAAACTCACCAACATCAACACCTGCAGCATCTCCGCTCCCCATTGCCATAGAACTACCCAAGGTAGATTTAGGGCTATGCGGAGAATAGATTAGGGGAGGGAAATCCCCAAGGTTTTCTAGATCCACGGACGGATCTAATCTAGCACCCATCGGATCCCCGCTAGCCCTTGGGCTTTTGCCTCGAGAGGTGCTGCCACCAACACCCAAGATTTGGTTCCCAACACCAAGATGATGACTAGAAGCCAAAACCCCCAGATCTCTAAAGCCTCCAGAAGCCCCAACTTGCTCCACCGAGATACTCTCATGGGAGGAACCCCCCATGGGAGAGGATCCGGCTTTCAACCTTGCTCTCTGCTTGAGTAGTGACACGTTGAACTCGTTCGGGGTCGAATGCATACCCAATGCGTTGAACACGTTCACATTCACTTTCCATTTAAATCAAGTTATAAAGAAAATGCATGGTGTCCACCTCTTGATGTTTTTCACAAATCTATACTATATACTAAAACGGAGCCCTCTCTCCCATGGTGTGACACGTGGAGCCCTATTGATGATAGAAAAATCTCTCATCCCTGTGTGAACACGGATATCCCTGTGTATACCCGATGTTTACATGCATTATGAGGAGATGTTTGCATGCATTATGAGGAGATGTTTGCATGCAGGAGAATGAGCCATTTATAAAAATTTAATGTCATTTAATCCTCTCACCCCTATATTACTCTCTCTCTCCCTTCCTCATAAATCTCTCTCATGTCTTTTGGAAGGCAAAGAGATCGTGAACGTGTGTGAACACAACCCTCTCTCATAATTATTTATAGGGTTATTTTGCCTTTACCCCCCAAATTTTGCCTTGAATTAGCCTTTACCCCCATCTTTTCATTAATTAGAGTTTACCCCCTAAATCAAAGATTCCGTCAACTCACCTCTCAAAATTTTATTTCTTTTCCGTCAGTTTACCCTTCCTCTTAGATGAAGAAGTGACGGAACAGTTAGTTTTGGCGGGTAAAGTCTAATTCAAGGCAAAGTTTGGGGGGCAAAGTCAAAATAACCCTTATTTATATAATGACAGATTTTTATGACATATTTTATGACAAGGTTTTTATTACCCCTTAAATAGTGATTTTCACAAATCATGGAAGTCTCTCTCCCCTATTATGACACATAGCTAGAATTCTTCTTCCGTGTGTGAATGTAGTTTTTTTTTAAATTCATTTAAAATTTACCATAAAGATAATAAATTTTCATTCAATGGCATTTTATGGTCATTTGATATTAATCTCTCTCTCTCTCTATCACACACACACACACACACTAACAAGTGAATCAAACTCACTTCAGATTTCACATTTTTTTGAACAGTTGTGATGTCACCTTTGCCAAATGAAGTGCATCAAGCACATTCGGGCATTGCCCGGGTTTCTTACTAGTAAGAATATAAAGGCCGAGCTCAATATCAAAAAATGTTTTGAAACTTTTCTTCTAACTCGAAGGTAATCCTCAAACTAATTAGTACAAAAATACGAATCAAGTAGACGACTATAGACTAATTTATTAGTAAACCAACAATATGAAACAAATCTGTTGGGAGTAAATTTTCTAATCGTTTTCCGTAACCAAGAGATGGCTACAGAACACACCAAAGTAGTGATGCATAGAATTCAGAACTACATAAAACCGAATCAAACCGTTGGATCCAGACCTGTTCGGTCCGGTTCGGTCCGATTCGGTTCGGTTCTCCGACTCTACTGGTTTTCGTTGCACCCCAAGGCTTAACTGACTCAGAGCCATTGATCAAACTATGTTCCTACCGTGTGCAAGACCCCGCCATCCCCCAGCCTCTCATCCGACATCCTTCCTTTATCCGTCGTCCTCCCGCTGCTGTTCTGTTCGGGGAACGAAGAGAGCTCCCGCAGCTTCAAAAGCCTCCAGTCGAGGAAACCCTAGAGAATTCCGATGGCCACGACGGTTGGGTTCAACCTGGCTGGGGCTTTCGCCGGCCTCGCCCTGGCTCCTCTCTCCTCCTCTCATTACATCAGGGGAGACCGCCTCGCACCGCTCCGCCTCGGCCGAGCGTCCGTCGCCTTCCCCTTGACGATCGAGTCGGCGCACAAGAAAGGGGCCGGGAGCACCAAGAACGGACGCGACTCCAGGGGGAAGCGCCTCGGCGTCAAGATCTACGGCGACCAGGCCGCCCAAGCCGGCTCCATCATCGTCCGGCAGCGCGGGACCAAGGTACATGCCCCTCCCTCCCCCCTTCCAAATCCCAATTATACTCCGCCCAAGCAGTCAGTCAGTGTTTTTTGAAGTAGTCCTCATGAGCTGACTTGGGTTTTACTCACTCTCTTCACCGGTTCCACTTCGGTACGGAATTGCAATTTTGGGTCTTTGTTGGGATTAAAAAGGAAGAAACTGAGTAAAGTTTCACACCCCCCACCTAAATCTCTCCAACTTCTCTATGAAGCAAAAAAAGGTGAAAAAGAATCACTCCTAATATCTGTTAGGCTGAGTATTTCCCACTTAATATTGGAAAAAAAAATAATACCTTTCGTTAAATCTATAGACCTATATTTTGTACCTTGTGAGAACCTTTATTGCTCTAAGTGAAGTTCAATATTGTGTCTTTGGTTCAAGATCACAAAACCAAAGTGTTACAAGGAAATTAGCACCTCTAAGAACAATGCCACTAGTTTGGGAGGCAGGCGCTATTCCACCGGTAAGAAAATCGTAATTAGGGAAAATATTGTCAGAAGATCGAGAAGATTATGCTAAAATTTAACACATATCCTCAGTTTTATTTTGGCAAATAAGCTCAAAAGCTACCTCTATTTGAAACAAATTCACCAAAGTCCTTGAGAGAGATATGTTGTTTTGATTCAATCATGAATATGTCGTTAGTAGTCACGATTAAACATCATGTGTTTCAGGGGATTCTTTATATACATATGTTGAGTTGTATTGAAAGATCCTTTAATGCGTAGAACCTTTCTTCCCTATTCCTTCTCTTTTTCTTCTCCTTTCTTCTCTTTCGATCTGTATTAAACCTTAGATTGGGCTCAATTAATCAAGAATTTTAGCTTATTTGTTGGTTCTAAGTCAAAATTTTAACAATTTCGGTAGAAGCTTATGAACTTAGCCAAGATTTGGAGGAGTTAGGGTCCTAAATTGATTGTAGTATGTGGATCTAAGTCCAGGCTTCATCTAAAATATGCTTGTCATATTCAGGACATAGTGGTCATCTTATAATTGTTTCAAGTGTTTTATTGGTATCAGGAGTCCCGGTCCTAAGCTTTGTAGAGATGTGGTCTTGTGGGTTTATTGTCCATTTTAAAAGTTCTTGCCCTCCTCATGTAGTCAGTTAAGTTTAATTAATGAATGTGAATTATTAGTAAACTTAGGCTCTCTTCCCTGATTGTGAGATTCTTAGGGATATTGGTTGCAACGCTTGAGGAAGCTCGGTAAGACGTCGAGTGAGGTGCGACACCTCAACTCTCTCTCTCTCTTTCCATATACCCTTCTCACCTCTCCACAAACATCATCTCCGTCTGTCGTCAACTACAAGCAGGATCATCACGATCCGCCTTCGCTATCCTCCAACATCATCATCAACAACAATACCCTATAACGTTGGAGAACATTGTCACAAAAATCCTAATTTTCATAATTTTGTATCACACCTCCCCAAGCCCAACAACACTCTGGCATTATTATTACCCTCTTAGCTATTGTTTCCTAAAAATCTATAAAACCATAAGCCAAAGCTGCCAAACCTTAATACTCTAATTTTTCTTGAAACTCTCAAAACAAAACCATAGTTAAGACACAATTCCCAAATTAAACAAAACTTTGCAAAAACCTAAAATATCCTACGTTTGGATCATCTACCACAACGAATCGACCCCGAAGAGTCCTCCCACAACCACCTCTTCCCTCCATTCCTGCCTCCCTTGAAGCCCTAAATAAAAATAACTAGCCATTTTACCTTTTCTATGAAACTAACTTCACCGCCACTGGCAACCCAACAAAGCCGCTTACAGACTTGCGCCCTCAAGGGTCTCAACCACCCTTGTCGCCTTAGTCTTGTTGCGTACAACCAACTACCATTGTCGCTTCGTTTGAACCCACCCGTAGCTCGCACAACCTCCATCAATCCATCAAACCCATGAAGACTCCCCAAACCCCTAGCTTGATCTTAGTCTTCAAGTCAATTGTGTCCAACATTTTGACTTAATAGTTAAGACTCAAAACCTAACCCATTACATCTTAGTTCCAAAACCCGAGTTGTTAATCCAAACACCTAAAGGTTTAGTTGTAGATGCAAGCCCCCTTCATCCATATACTCGTTTAACTTAAGTTTTTATACCTATTAGGCCCTTAGTTAAACTCTATAAACCTAAGCCTGTATGCTGTTTCCCTTGAAGTTTTAAATCATTAGTTGTACCCCCCATTAGCTTTTGAACCTGACATGACTAAAAGCTAATCAAATCCGTAGACCTAACATCACCAATGATTGTGTTGGATATCTTAGCTATGCCCCGTCTGAACATGCATTATACTACCTATTCAAATACAAGATCTCTATGTTCTATATGTGCAAGGGTTACTCCAGTAAAATTATTGCGTGGTGAGCCCATACTTTCTCCTAGCATTCGTAAACTAAATGACCCTTCCGTTATGTTATGCTCCTGACAAATGAAAATATAAGCTGTCACCAAGTTTTGAGATACCACTGGATTAAAGCATGCCCTAGTTTTGTGAAGACCTCAATACAGCTGAATGGTATCCTTGCAAGCTTTTAAGGATGCATAGGGGATTACATCAAAGGACCTTTGTACATTACTCTTTATCGTCATCAGCGACATTCTCAGCAAGATGATCTCCAGGTCAAGAGACTAGGGTCACATTGAGCGGTTGGCACATAACAGGGTTCCACGAATATTCCACATTGAGGGGTTGGCACATAACAGGGTTCCACGAATATCCTTTGAGGATACCATCCTTTTCTGCAAAGTGGACCCAAAGCAAATTCTTGCTTACAAGTTCATCTTCCTCTTTTTTGAACCACTATCGGGTTTTAAGCTTAGTTTTGATAAAAGTGCCCTGATCTACTTTGGACAAATGGACTCATGGGTGAACGATTAACACTATCTTTCGATTGCCTTTCTGTACACTTCCCCATATTTATCAAAGTCTTCCCCTAAAGAACTCCACGCTACATAGAGAGGAGTAGAACACATTATTTGAGAAGTTTGAGACCGACTGTCATATTGGAAAGGAAAACCTATCCTGGGGTGGTAGGTTGACCTTCCTTAATGAGATTCTCATAGCACTCTCAGTCTATTATATGTCAATTTTCAAGCTTCCACTATTTGTTGAAAAATATAATGATCGCTTCTGGATAAATTTCGTATGGAGGGGAACACATGGTAGTGAGTGAGGCATAAACCTAGTCACCTGTGTACCGAAGTAAGAAGAACTAGGCATTCTAGACATTAGCTGTTTCTATAATGCTCTTCAGTGTCCGTCCTACACCAATGCATTTTGACAGAAATGGAACTTAGGACGTAAGGGTATGCTGCAGTTATTGCACATACCCGGAGGCATGTGACCATCTTCTCCTCTTCTATCCCTCCATCAGGCCCTTGTGGTTGTGGAGTCATTTGCTCCATAGTCTCAACATCCATGTATGTCTATCTTCTTCTATCATCCTTTTGGTGGTCAGCCTGGAGAACTGAATCCATCCCTCCCTCACATGCTGATGTATATATATGTACATCAATACACAAGTAACCGGACTTGATTGTACATGGAACCCGACTCATCTCTATACATTAGCACTCCCCCTCAAACTCACAGTGGATCATGTACCGAGAGTTTGCTGATAAAATGCCGAAAGCGAGCAATCGTAAGAGATGCTGTGAGAAAATCAGCAGTTTATTCCGTCGATTGAATGAATGGCAAGAAGATGGTGTGGGCGAGAAACTCCTGGCGGACATAGTGGCAGTCAACCTCAATATGTTTTGTCCGCTCATGGAAAACCAGGTTGCTAGCAATCTGAATAGCACTCTGGTTGTCACAGAAGATGTTGGCCCAGATATCACAACTTCCAGGTCAAGGAGTAAGCGACGAAGCCAGACAATCTCTGCGGTGGAGGAAGCCATAGCCAGGTATTCGACTTCAGTGCTGGAGCGAGCAATGGACTCATGTTTCTTGCTGCACCAAGAAATGAGAGTCACCAAAGAACACATAGTAGACAGTGGTAGAGCGGTGAGTAACATCTCCTGCTCAGTCTGCATCGGAGTAAGCGCACAGCACAAACGGAGAGGTGGAAGGGAAAAACAGCGAACGTGTGATAGTGCCCCATAGATAGCGGATGGTCCAAAGGACCGTTGGATAGTGAACAGAGCGAGGAGCCTGAACAAACTGGCTGACAACACTAATAGCATGGGCAATGTCTGGCCTAGTCATGGTGAGATAAACTAGCATCCCAACCAGCCTCTGGTAGTGGGAGACATCTTGGAGAGACTCACCATCTGTAGAAAGGAGCTTCAAGTTGAGCTCAGCAGTGCGAGAGTCAGTGAGAGCAGCATCGGCAAAGATGTTGGAGATATATTTTTGTTGGGAGATCAACAATCCACGAGCTGAACGGGCAATCTCTAGACCATGGAAGTAGCGAAGAGGGCCCAGATCTTTCATCTCGAACTGACTCTGGAGGTGACGTTATGGTAGCACTGTTATCCCGGTGATGATCATATCATCCACGTACAGAAGTAGAACAATACCCTGACTAGAGGAGCGAGTGAACATGGAATAGTCAGAGTGTCGCTCTACAAACCCAGTTGCCAGAATTGCACTGCGGAATCGCTCAAACCATATACGAGGAGCCTGCTTAAGCCCATAGATGGCTCAGCACAGACGACAGACATGGCCGGAAAGAGCAGAGACGCCTGGTGGAGGAGCCATGTACACCTCCTCTAAGAGGTTACCATTGAGAAAGGTATTATTGATGTCTATCTGATTGAGAGGCCATCCTCGAGTAGCTGCCACAGCTAAGAGAGTGCGAATGGTGGTTATCCGAGTAACTGGGGCAAACGTCTCCTCGTAGTCAATCCTATACTTTTGGGAGAAGTCTTGAGCAACAAGGCGAGCCTTGTGCCGTTCAATGGAACCATCAGCTCGAGTTTTGATCTTGAAGATCCATTTACAGCTGACATGCACCACGCTTGAGGGATAAGGAACCAAGTCCCATGTCTGAGTCCGTTGGAAAGCCTTAAGCTCCACTGTTATGGTCTGTTGCCACTCTTGGTGCAAAATTACCTCACGGTACGACTGGGGCTCCCGATGGGTATGGAGAGCAGTGAGAAAAGCCTGGTAGGACGGAGAGTAGGAATCAATAACAGAATCTCCAGAGATGTCAGGAGAATCAGAGGTAAAAGCAGAGTAGCCAAACCTGTCAGGGGAGTAGTCATATCTGTCAGGAGGGTGATACTCGCGCGTAGGGTAGCGCTGAATAGGGCCAAGATCCACGACCAGAGAGGAGGGAGCAGCACCAAGTGAGGGAGTACCAGCAGAAACCGATTTGGGGGGAGTAATTGTGGAGCGACGAACGTAGATACGCGTGACAGGTGGTGGTAGTGGTGATAAGAGAAGTGAGGGGGGAATGAGAGGTGGAGGTGGGGTAGGTGTATGAGGTGAAGGTGAGCATAGTCCCGACGAAGATATGGGAGATGCAACCGGAAAGGCACAGTTGTGAGCGTGGGATAAGGAGACAGAGGGAGAAAGGGGATGGTGAAGGGTGGTGGAGGCGTAAAGGATGACACAGACGGTAAGGGAAGAACCCGTGACTCAGTGGAAAAGTACGAAACATCCTCAACAAATGAGACATGACGAGGACACAAATCCGGCGAGCCAAGGGATCGTAGCACCAATAGCTCTTGTGCTCCCGATTGAGTTCTAATTGGATACACTGAACAGATCGAGCAAAGAGTTTGGTGCACTCATTGGGAGGATGGAGGACGAAACATGTGCATCCAAAAGTGCGAAGAAGAAAGTAGTCGGGAGATGTGGAGTAAAGTCGCTCGTATGGATTAACACCAGAGAGGGTGGAGGACGGAATGATGTTGATAAGGTGAACGGCGGTCATAACAACCACGGTACAGTAGGAATATGGGACAAAAGCTGACAGAAGTAGAGCGTACACTGTCTCAAGAACATGACGATGCTTGCGCTCGGCTACTCCGTTCTGTTTATGGGTGTGGGGGCACGATTGTTGATGAATAGTGCTGTGAATCTGAAAAATCTCACGCATCTCAGAGGAGATACTCTTGGGCATAGTCAGATCTAAAGGTCTTAATATGCCAACCAAACTGGGTATGGAGTATTGCGATGAATGTCTTATAGATGTGGGGAATCTCAAAATGACGACTCATGAGATAGACCCAGGTGCATCTGGAGTAGTCATCGATAAAACTCACATAATATAAAAAACCAGAGAATGAAGCACTTGGAGCAGGACTCCAAATATCAGAATGCACTAAATCAAAAGGGGCAACAGATCGGGAAGCACTGGCCGAAAATGGTAGAGCCAGACACTGTTTTAAAAAACGGTTCAGGCGTCTGCCTAGGCATTTTGGGTCTTCGACCACATCGCCTAAGTTGAGACCCACTTTTCTCGATGTTCATAAGAGAAATGTCGTCGATGTTATCATCAAAGACATTCATTCGTAAGTTTCCTTTCTCCCATTTGTCTCCTTTATTTTCTTTATTTTAATCTTCTCTTTTTTCTTTTTTAACTAGTGCACAAGTGTGTCGTGGCTTCCTTGACCCATTGTAACCACCTAAAAGAATTATGATAACGGCACCCTTAGCCCATTGTGAAATCTCGGAAGAAGAATGACACTATAAACATAATAGTTATGCAAATTCTATGCAAAATATTTTATAAAATTTTAGGCGCCTCAATCTTTGGGCGTCCGCTTAGGCTTCCACCATACCGTCTTGGAACTCCTCTAACGTCTTAGGTCCACCTAGCGCTTTTTAAAACATTGGAGCAAGATGCTTTGCCAATCTGTAACCCGTACAGACAGAGGGGGGAGAAGAACACACGACCCAAAGTGCCCGAACGAAAATCGCTTTTGAGTCGATTACTAGACAAATGACCTAACCTTCTGTGCTACAAGTCGGCATCCGAGGTGACTGACATGGGTGACGCAACAGAAACAGGAAAAACATGAAGGTGGTCCAATTGGTAGAGTCCACCTGCTCTACGGCTCAGCCCAATCCTCTGACCCGTTTGCGAATCCTGCACAACACAAGCAGAAGAGGTGAAAGTGACAGTTAGTCTAGAATCACAAAGAGAGCTGATAGAAATCAGATTAATATTTAGAAGAGTATGATGGACATGGGGTAGGATCAGGCGACTAGGAAAGTATGAGGTAGTAGTGATGGATCCACACTGCGGAATAGGTGCGAGAGTCCCATCTAGAGTACGGACCTCTAGATGGGGAGGAGCAGGAGTACAGTCTGTGAGCACAGTGGAGTCACGGGTGAGGTGACAGGGTGCACCCGGATCGAAAATCCATGGGACAATAGTACTGGAGGTGGCAGATAAGCCGTGAGCAGTCGAGGAGCCGGTAGAGGCAAGGTGTCGAAGAAGGAGCTCCTCGAGTTGCTGGAGACGGTCCGTCTTAGGTGGAGACGGTGCAGTGGTGTCGACGAGGGATGCCGAAGTCTCTGTTGCAGTTGCTACAGTGCCATCAAAGTAGCGGAAGGAGGACTGACCATGTTCACAGCTCCGTCCACCTTGATTGCAGTGTCGATCGTCATGAGAAGTAGGAGCCCATCATGATTCCCTCTCATCTGGACCTCAGTGGGGGTTGCGAGGAGGACATGTGGAACATTCACGCTTCATGTGACCGGGCTCCTTACAGTAATGACATAATACATGCCCGCCAGAGAAGCTGGCCGCCAGGGTGCTGTCGGGTCCAGGAGCCGATGTAGGAGTACGAGTACCCTGAGTCTAAAGGCGAGTCTCCTCGTCTACCAGATCTACCATAGCATCCTCTAGCCGAAGGAGAGGCTTATGGTGTAGGAGCTAAGCAGCGATGAGAGCTAAGTCCGGCCGAAACGCGGCCAAGAATTGGTGGAGGTGACCCTCGTCAGGGTAGCGCTGGAAGTCTTTGGAGCGTGGGCAAGCACACCGCTTTGGGATCAGAGAGTTTAGCTCATGCTAGTAGGCAATCATCAGGCTGAAGAAGTTCTGAATCGTACGCTTCTCCTGACGAGCGGACTGAGAGTCACAAATAAGGTGATGCCGGTGTGCACCGCCGCACGGAAAGAACCGTTCCCAGAGATACTCCCACATCGCGCGCGCTGTAGGAAGGCGACCGATGGGAGCAAGGAGCGGACAAGCAACATAGTACAGGAGATAGGCCCGGATGGCCTGTTCGTGGCGACACCACGTGAGTCGATCGTGGCAGCAATAGCAACAGAAGACGCACCGCTAGCAGCGGTGCTACTGGTGACCAAGGAAGAGCCGAAGGAGGTAGCCGGATGTGGGTCATCATCAGTGATGTAACCCCAAAGATCATGACTAGAGAGCGCGGCCTCGACAGTGAGCGACCAATCAGGTCAGTCACTGGCTGAGGTCAACTGAAAGAGTACCGCCTTCAGCGACAGAAAGATCGCGACGACGGAAGGCACAAGAGAGGACGCCATGGATGTGGAGGATCAACCATATCAGTAGATCGAGGTCGAGGTCGAGTGGGATGGGGTGGGGTGGGGTCGGGGTGAGGGAGAGCGATAGAGATCGGGTGGGGTGGCAGGTAGGGTTGGGGTGATGGAGATCGGAGGAGGGGCCGGATGGGGCGGCGCGTGGGGTTGGGGTGATAGAGTTCGGAGGAGGGGCCGGGTGGAGTGGCGGGTGAGGTCAGGGTGATGGAGGAGAGAGTGGCCAGGTGGGAGGTGGGATCGGATGGGATCGGAGGAGATTGGAGGGAGCCGGAGGGGTCGGGTGACAATTGGAGGAGGTGCCGGTGCCGGAGGAGCAACCTTCTTCGGCGGTGCGGGAGGAACCCTAGAGCTCTGATACCATGTTAGGAGATGACGGCTAGGGTTTGGAGATAATGGAATGCTTCTTTATTGAGGGGACTAAGGCCAATATATATGTACATTAATACATAAGTAACCCGACCCGACTGTACATGGAACCCGACCCATCTCTATATATAGAATCATAGCTCAGCTGCTTTTTTGTGGTCTATTTGGCTTGAATGGAAGTCTCTCGACCCTTCCCTGGCATAGTGAGATCCTTAGAATGTGTTTTCTGTGATGCAGGCAGACTAGCAGTCTCTTGGGAAGGGATCATTAACATGTGGTGATAGGATGCCATGATCATTCCCCTTGGCTTTTTCTGTCAGCCATATACTTTTTCTTCTGATGCTTTTTTTTTGTGGGAGTACATTCCAGTTTTTTGACATTTGTACATGTAAATTACACATGGGATGCATGCTTTGAGTACCCCAGTATATTTCTAATATACTGGTTGGGCTGCCTAACCCTCTCCCATACTAGGGATGCCATATCTTCTCAATAAAATCTTGAGATACCACTTGTATGATTTCTAATCTTTTATTCATTCAGTCAATTATTTGAAGTCAGTGGGTATCTTTAGTGGCCAGCCACTCATAACATCACTTGTGATACATCAACAAACTCAATTATGTATACAAACTGAAGAAATGTCCACGAATCGACAGTATATGGTAAACTCATTCTATGGTTGGAGATTTTCCGAAAAAAAATGTATTTTGAGAAAATGCATTTTACCCCAAAGTACATAGAAAATGAAACTAAGTCCCTCCTACTACTCCCTAAATTTCATTTGGTATTCCTTTTACTTTTTTTTTCTTCCTTTTATGGCCATTTCTTTATTTGGAAAGAACTTACCTAGGTCCCTTCCACTCAAAGTGCATTTGATGAAAGAAAACAATTAGACAAGTCTTTATATGTTCTCGTGGTACGATGTTTGTATTTGTTTACTATTGAGCTCTGCTATTTGAACACAAGGGGACAAAAACATGTGGTTGAAATGCTGACGTCATAGGTTTCAATTCAACCAAAATTACAAAATTTTGGCAAATTATTATGTTTTCGGTCAGGACCGAAACAAAATGGGGGTTGAAACTTTGGGGACCGACCATTTCGGTCAAATTTTGGTCAATTTCGGTTTCGACTTTTGAAATTTGAATTATAAATTTCGGTCAATTTCAGTGGTACGATGTTTGTATTTGTTTACTATTGAGCTCTGCTATTTGAACACAAGGGGACAAAAACATGTGGTTGAAATGCTGACGTCATAGGTTTCAATTCGACCAAAATTACAAAATTTTGGCAAATTATTATGTTTTCGGCCAGGACCGAAACAAAATGGGGGTTGAAACTTTGGGGACCGACCATTTCGGTCAAATTTTGGTCAATTTCGGTTTCGACTTTTGAAATTTGAATTATAAATTTCGGTTCTGAAACTGAAACTATAAATTTGTCAATTTTGAGCAATTTCGGACAAAATTTAAAACTTTCGGTCGAAATTTCTGTTTAGGCTTGGACCAAAACTGACACGAAACCAAAATTTAGAACCTTGGCCGACGTGGGGGGCATCGGCCGACGCTCAGTTGCATTGGCCATCACACCGAGAGCTGGCTACTGCCCCCCACATCAGCATTTTGTCTGTGTCTATCTCCTGTTGTATGTTCAAAGAGCATTTTCCTTTACTATTTGGTGTCTTCTCGATCATAAAGGGATACAGACTTCTCAGACAACAATTTTTTCTTCTGAAATATATATTATTATTATTGATCATATGCTTGAGTAAGCCATGAAGCAGGGTGTTCTGACCATGTTTTTTCTTGGTCCATACTTTACTGTTCTATATGTGCTTTCATTAATTAATGTAACACGCAAGAACTCTTTCTCACTCTCTGAATTTTTTTCCTGCATCCTTGTAAAAGCATTGCTTACCTCCATTAAGTCCTCTGTTTGACTTGTCAATTTTTGACATCATTTCAGTTCCATCCTGGGAACAATGTTGGGCTCGGTAAGGACCACACCATCTTTTCTCTGATAGATGGGCTCGTCAAATTTGAGAAGTTTGGGCCGGACAGGAAAAAGGTCCAGTAGAAATCTCGATACTATGAAGTTATTTTCTTGTCAACCATAGAGCCTTCTGAGCTGACAGGTGGCTGTTTGCTGCTGTCATACAACAGATTAGTGTTTACCCACGCATCGAACAGCCTGAGAATCCCAATAGTTACCGAGCAAGGAAAAGGGAGTACTTCAGGCTCCAGCGTGAACGCAAGAAGGAACGAATGGAAGGTGCTGCTCCACCTACTCCACAGCTGGTACTGGCTTCAGTGGAGGAGGTTTCGGAAGCTGACGTGAACTCTGTTCCAAGGTACTCCATAGTCTGATTTCTGGTTTTGCTGTCCGATATGCAAATCCTTCTCCTGAAGTTGTGGATACCCTAGGGCATGTTTATTTCCTGTACCCGTAAAGTACATGCTAGTAAATTGGAAGCAGGCAGGGCAAGTAAATCGCTCAGATCGACTAGTAAATCAGACTTCCTTCTTGCTGTTTGTATTGGCCAGTAAAATAAACCAGAAATTCCATTTACTTTGGAATGATTTTTTGGATTGACCAATCAAGTAAATCAGAAGATCTAGTACATACAATGCATAATGTAGAAACAGATCATCAGTAAGGATGATAAAAAACACCTAAAAATCACGCAAATTGCAAGAACGAAGCACGAATCAGTAGATCGAGAGCATTTAGAGGCCAAATCCCTACCTTCAATTGGGAACCGCTACAGATCAGGAAGAAGGAAAGAGAAGGCAACATAAAAAGGAAGAAAATCTCGCCGAAGGATCCCGATCGGCGTCGCACGGTGCTGCTGACGAGGTGAAGGCCGGGAGCGTTGGTTTTTTGGGCGGAAGGAGCGGAGTATGAGAATTAAATACGGCCCCTGATGTAGATCTCTCGATCGTACCAACATCCGATGAACGAGGGGCTCTACTAGTAAATCAAAATCAAAAGATTTACATCAGTTTAAAACTGAAGTAAGCCATTCTGGCTACTAGTAATATCCCATCATTTGCTTTACTATAGCCTTTTGGATTCAAACAGCAACCAAGTAAAACTTTTCACCCTATGGGTGGGCCATTATAACATATTCATGACCTGCCAATATATCACAAAGATCCAGAGAGCATTGTGTTTCAATATCACATCCGAGATCTATTTCTGGAATTTATGGTGGTCCTAACGGTGAACTGCAGTCCAATAGGTGTACTTAATCCTACTTCTGGACTTCATGGTGGTCCTCACGGTGAGCCACAGTCAAGAATTTAGCTCTATTGGTTTTGAAGACTTCCATAAGTTGAGAGAGATAACAGTATCTATAATCCTCTGAGAATTTGAAAACGTGTCGAAGAGCTTGAGAAGGAAAACCGCTTAGTGCTCGAGCGAACCTGAAAAGGTGTGCATGTTTTGGGGCTCCGGTTTTAGGGTTTCCTTGGGCTATATATAGACACATATAGCTGTGGGGTTGTGAAAGAGCGTTGGTGCCTATATTTAGCCGTTGCGTGTGCCTGTGGAGGGCTAGGATCAGGGTTCTATGGCAAATCATGGAGAAGAAGATGTGGAATTGAAGGTTGCTCGACCGGAGAAGGATCGGTTGGATTGAAGAACGGCAGATCAGGCGGAGGAAAAGCATGGCACTCTTCCTTGATTCTCGTGCCCGTGTTCTTGGTGGATCATCTTGTCATCCTTGTTTTTTCATGGAAGCCGGTGAATCCTTGCAACGTCTTGATCTCGTTTGTAATCCCTGTCTGCTATGTGACTAATAGAAGAAATCTCCTTCTCCCCTGTTTGTGGATTAGTCATGATCTGGATAAACCACGTTATATTTTGGTGTTATCTTTTTTTGAAAACCAAGGGGGATTAGTTCATGGCGCCCCATACCCACTAGAATTAGAACAATGACAATGGGTATCGACTTGGTTAACTAGCGTAGAGGAAGACTCTTACTCAACCAAAACATGCAAATATCTTCAATTAGCTGTTGAACAATGTAGTTTTATCTAATCAAAACTGAATTGAAGGGGGCAAAATGTAGTTTTTTAACTATAGAGGGGTTAAGTGTTTTTGAGCTAAACTTCAGGAGTTCGAATCTCCTCTGGTCGGTCGGTCCCGGTCGGTCCCGATCAGTGTTTTTGATAGGGTGAAGCTCTTCTTGCTACATATCATATAGTTAACCGAATTCCAAACAAAAAAACCAAGGTCTCTCTATATGAGATACGGAAGGGACGAAAGCCAAATATTGGATATTTTAAGGTGTGGGATTGCCTTGTATATTGTAAGGTTTGTGATCCTTACAAGAGAACTAAACTCGGTCCAAGAGCTATATAAGGTGTGCATTTGTAGGCTATGTACAAAACAACAAAGCATATAGGGTCCTGTACTTATAGTCAAATGTAATTTTAGAGTTTAAATATGTTAAATTCTTTGAGAATTCATTATCTTTTGAATCTAGGAACATAGACGTCCAGATTCCTAATGATACCCCGATTAAGGAATCTCAACTAGGAGTTTCTCTTATTGTTGTGGAAGCACCAAGTGAGCCCCATAAAATTCAAAGGGTTAGAAAAGATAAAACTTTAAATTATGACCAGATTGACTATCGATAAATTTCTTTTCACTTAGTGGAAGGAAATATGGATCGTGTACTAAGGAAGATTCCTATTGTACTACAAATAGAAGATGATCCTTATACATTTAGTGAAGCCATGTCCTCAAGAGACTCAGCTTTTTGGTAGAAGGCTATAAATGATAAAATGGATTCCCTAATGTCAAACCAGATTTGAGAACTTATGGACTTACCTCCCAGTTCCAAACTCATTTTATGTAAATGGGTGTTCGAGAGGAAATATCATTCAAATGACACTTTCCAAACCTTTAAGGCTAGGTTAGTAGTTAAGAAATTCTGCCAAAAATAAGGAATCAATTATTTTGACACCTATGCCTCTATAGCTAGGATCACCTCTTTTAAAGTCTTGTTTGCTTTAACTTCCATTCATCATCTTTATGTCCATCAAATGAATATAAAGATGACATTTCTAAATGGTGATCTCGATGAGGAGGTCTACATGGAACAACCAGAAGGATTTATCTCCGTGGTCATGAAAACAAAGTATGTAGACTTGTTAAATCCATATCTAGAATAAAACAAGTGCCAAAACAATGGTATATCAAGTTTGATTCTGCAGTAATTTCAAATGGCTTTATTCATAATACTGTAGATAAGTGCATATATTTTAGAATATACAAAGACTACATAACCATTAGTTGTTTATATGTTGATGATATGCTGATCATCAATAACAATGCAACTAGTGTGAATGAAATGAAGATGTTTCTATCGTCCACATTTAGAATGAAGGATTTTGGACAAGTTGATATCATTTTAGGTATCAAAGTAATAAGAAATGGTGGGGATTTTGTGTTGAGCCAATCTCATTATATTGAGAAGGTACTGAACAAGTTTGATCACTTGAAATTCAAGGAAGCAAATATCCCATATGATCCAAATATAAAACTAGATCCTAATAGTGGAAGAGCCATTACACAATTTGAGTATGCGAGTATTGGAAATCTCATCTGTGCCATGTATTGCACGAGACCTGGCATAGCATTCACAATAAGTAAACTAAGTCATCCCAATATGGAACATTGGCAGGCTATCGGTAGAGTTCTTGGTTACCTTAAAGAAACCAAAGAATTATGCCTACATTACTTAGAGTTTCCAGCTGTATTGGATGGTTACATTAATGCGAATTGGATAACGAGTGGGGGGGGTAACAAATCCACTACAGGATGGATGTTTATCTTAGGAGGTGTAATAGTTTCGTTAAAATCCAAGAAACAAACTTTCATATCACATTCAACTATGGAGTCTGAGTTTATTGCCTTGGTTGCAATAGACAAGGAGGCTGAGTGGCTTAAGCATCTTTTAATAGAAATCCCATTTGTTGTAATGCCTTTACCGGCTATATCACTTCATTGTGATATTGAAGTCACATTAGCATGTGCATATAATGGAATATATAATGGTAAGTCCAGACACATAAGTCTGAGACATGAGTATGCGAGTCAATTAATTAAAGATAGAATTATTGTCATTACATATGTGAACTCAAGTCAAAACTTGGTTGATCTTTTCACCAAGTCTCTTATAATAGAATTTATTAGGACAACATCCAGAGGGATGAGGTTGAAACTTCAAAATTAAAGTTCCACCATTGATGACAACCCAACCTGACACTAGGAAATGACTAGTTCTCAGGTTTAATGGATAAGAACAAGTCACTAATACGTAGTGAGTTTTCAACACTAAATTATATTAGAACCTCATCTAAGATGGATAGTGCTGGCCGTTATAGTTGGAGGGTTGAGTATTTGAACTCTTAATGAAGTTCATTCTAAAGGACAAGTGGCTAAAATATAATGGGGACGCTACAAGAACTTTACCTAGGTAAGCGTAGAAGTGGTGCCTCTTCTTATGATAGTTTGAGTTACTCAAGGGATCTCTCACGAAAACAGGATTTGCACATGGCCACATGGCCATTAATAGTGTTAAGCGAGATAATAATTTGAAACATTATGGACATATTAATGTTTATGTGTGTAGTGTTTCCAGTTCTGTCATATAGGAATGACTGGTTCCAAGCTTCGGCTCCCTGAGATTTCGATAGAACTTTGAGACGTTAATACTAAAGAAATGTTCAAATCAAAAGATACATTTCTCTATGTATAAACATTGTTTGTAGCAGAGATTTTAAGAAATACGATAGCTTGATTATGAGAAGGGTACGTAGGTAACCACCTAGTGGTACAGTCACTGTTATATATATATAATCGGTTATTTTTTTCTTCTTGAAATTTAAAAATAGTGGGGGAATGTTGAAGATTTTATGATTTTCAAATTATTTAATATATTTAGTTTGTGCGAGACTAATAACAAAGTGGATCAGATCGGCTAACCCGTGTACGGGTTGAAAGTTCGGTTGGTTGACATGGCCACCTGTGGGTGGTTACAACCTGTTGGTTGGACGGTTGGACCCAAAGGGTGTTTGGGTTTGGCGGTTTGGGCTAAACGGATGCAAAGCACCCTTTGGTGTGCGAGCAGATGCAACCCGTGGCAAGGGGTGCTTCCTGGCACCTATTGGAGTGTGAAGAGAAACAACCCGACCAAATAGTGCATTGTGGCATCCATTGGCCCACGAACTATTGCAACCTGTGGGAAGGGGTGCATTATGATATCCATTGGCCCTCGAGTCATTGCAACCTATGGGAAGGGGTGTGTTATGACATTTGTTAGCTCGCGAACCATTGCAACCCGTGGGAAGGGATACATTGAGGCACCCATTAGCCTACGAACAAGTGCAACATTTGGTAAATCATAGGGTGCCTTGGGCTCTATAAATAGATGTCCATATCTCACTCCGAACTAAGATGAATGACACATTCTGAATCAGAGCCATTACTTTTTCTTCGCCTACAAACTTCTCTCTGCCATTATTGTTTCCGAGTTCCCAAGAGTGGTGTCTTCACTTTTGCTGAGTGCCAAACCACGAATGCTTGTCGTATCCTGGGAGCAATTCTTCGGTAATCCTACAAGATTTTTACTTTGTGAGAGGGGACAAATAACGCATTAAAGAAAGCATTTCTTATACGTGTTTCAAGCCTCAATACTTTTTGTTCAACTAGTCAATGGTCTCTATCGACAAATTGTCCAACACCAAGTGGGTGGTGTATGAACACCTGCAACATTAAAACAAGGAAAATACCATTTGTCCTTAAACGTCTCTCCTGAATGGGCAACCAGAATGATGTGTCCGGATCACAACCGTCCGTTACGCCTAGCCTCAATTGGTGAATCACACTAAGCTCCGACCGACAAGCAAAGGTGTTTTGTTGTGGAGATGACACACGAGCTGATTGTGAACCCGACTTGACTCGTGCCTGCCAGCTATCTGGTGCCCTGGTTGGCAGAACAATTATGTCAGGTCTGGCGCCTGAGCGCCCACAGGTTGTCGCCCAAGCAAATGAGGGCTGGGGGCTACAGTAGGGTTTCCATGAGGGGACTTTATAAGGCTTTTTTGAGCCGTCTTTTATTGTAACTTTGGAAAAACCTTTGAGGAGACATGCGTGAGGGTTTTAGATCAGCAAGATGAGGGGGAGAGATGATGATTGATCAAGGAGAGATTGTGGTGTGCGTGATTCCCCTCTGTAAGATTGAGGAGGAAATTTGTTTCTTTTGATCCTACTCTCTAAGATAGTGAATCGCAGGTCCTTGAGGCTAGCTGTAGGAAAGTTTTGTCAAACCAGGTTGGAAATTTGTGTGTCGTCTTCACTTTTCTCTCGTTGTTTGTTTCCTTTCGTTTATTGCTAGACCACAGGCTACACCGATTTATAAAAGCTGATATCAGAGAACCAATTGAGGCCATAGGCCCTCTCGCCACAGGCTACATCAATTCCTTTCGTCCTTAGATCTGAATATCTGGAAATTGTCGACGTGATAGCTAGAGGAGGGCTAAGGAAACCCTAGAGGAGTCGGTGTGTAGTTCGAGAGCCGAGGGGAGATGTCTACGACCCCCCCCCCCCCCCCCCCCCCCCCAAAGGCGCCGAGGAGTGGCAGGAGTCGAAATCTGGGAGGTACAAGCGACATCTCTCCTCGGGGAGCAACTAAGGTCGGAGTGGGGCTCACCCCATCGGCAACCGAGGCGAATTAAAACCAACACCAGACGGGGTGCTGGACTATCGGGCACCCCGGTGCTAGTCAGGCGGTGCTCGAACAAAACTGTCACAAAGAAGAGATTCTGGCTCGGGCAAAATCTAGACAACAAGTCCGAGGGAGGCCTCGGTGCAGTGTCTCCTCCCTTAGGGTGGCTCGTGGTTATTGGCGGAGGGTGGTCGTAGGGATCCACCCCAAACTCGAGACATCGACACCGACTAGGAGGTCGACTCATACGAGTGAAGTCCCCGACAGATCGTGGTGGAGAGTCGTGATGGCACGAACACATGCGTGTGCTTGGATCGAGGGGCATTACAAAAAAAATAGTTTTTACCGACGGAAAATATCCGTCGGTAAAGTGACTTTTTCATCGGTAAAGATTTATAGCGACAAAATCTATTTCCGTCGCTAGTCTGTTGGGAAAAAAGGCGTCGGGAAAAATAGGCAACGGACACAAAATTTTCGTCGGTATTAATAATTAATACCGACGGAATATATATGTCCGTCGGTTATATAAGAATATTTAATTAAAAATATAATAGAGTATTACTGACGAAAATTTAGCTTCCGTCGGTAATATATAAGGTTATTACCGACGGCTAAAGGTATTACCGTCGGTAATACTTTATATATTACCGACGAAAATATAATTTCTGTCGGTAATATATAAATAATTAAAAAAAATAAAATATATTATTGCCGACGGAATTGATAGATTTCGTCGGTAGAAAAACATAATTTTTTTAAAAAAAATTACAGAAATAAAGTTATTTAATTCCTGTGATTTACAATAATACCAAAATATATTCAAATATTATCATAATTGACTAAATCAAATATTACCACAATTTATCAAATATTACAATAATTTATCAAATATTACCGTAAATAATCAAATATTACGAAATACTACCACAATACCAGACAATTATAGACAAGATCAAAAAATAACCACATATTTATTACAAAATTATTTTTACACAATCCAAAACTGAGGAAATATGCGTGTCCTATCTCAACCACGCCATGCCGCCCGGTACCAACGCTGGTGCTCTCATCCCCTAACACCGCCCGGCTCCTACAATTAATATGTATTTGTTAAAAAAATAGTTTATATCTATAATTGAGAGTCTAAGCGTTGAAAAATCATAAGTTAGCGTGTTTCGTATTTTAAATTGGTTTGGATTCGATCGAATCGTTATCAGATCGGCATCTGATAATTCGTACTTGGAATTATTTTATATTTCGGACTTGCGAGCGAGTTCTAATTGGATATTTTAATAATTTACGCTCCGATTGACCAATTTAGAGTCTAAGCGTTGAAAAATCATAAGTTAGCGTATTTCGAATTCAAAATAGGTTTGGATTCTATCGGATCGTCATCGGATCGGAATCCGAAAATTCGTACTTAGAATTATTTTGTATTTTGGACTTGCGAGCGAGTTCTAATTGAATATTGTAACAATTTACGCTCTGATTGACCAGTTTAGAGTCTAAACGTTGAAAAATCATAAGTTAGCATGTTTCGGATTTGAAATAGGTTTGGATTCGATCGGATCGTCATTAGATCGGTATCCGATAATTTGTACTTGGGATTATTCGTATTTCGGATTTGCGAGCAAGTTCTAATTGGATATTTTAATAATTTACCCTCCGATCGACCAATTTAGAGTCAGAGCGTTGAAAAATCATAAGTTAGCGTGTTTTGAATTTGAAATAGGTTTACATTCGATCAGATCATTATCAGATCGGTATTCGATAATTCATACTTGAAATTATTTCGTATTTTGGACTTGCGAGCGAGTTCTAATTGGATATTTTAACAATTTACCCTCCGATTGATCAATTTAGAGTCTAAGTGTTGAAAAATCATAAGTTAGCGTGTTTCGGATTTGAAATAGGTTTGGAATCGATCGGATCGTCATCGGATCGACATCTGATAATTCGTACTTGGAATTATTTCGTATTTCGGACTTGCGAGCGAGTTCTAATTGGATATTTTAACAATTTACGCTCCGATTGACCAATTTATAGTTTACGCGTTGAAAAATCATAAGTTAGCGTGTTTCGGATTTGAAATAGGTTTGGATTCGATCGGATCGTCATCGGATCGGCATCCGATAATTCGTACTTGGAATTATTTTGTATTTCGGATTTGTGAGCGAGTTCTAATTGGATATTTTAACAATTTACGCTCCGATTGGCCAATTTAGAGTCTAAGCGTTGAAAAATCATAAGTTAGCGTGTTTCGGATTCAAAATTGGTTTGGATTCGATCGGATCGTCATCGGATCGGCATCTGATAATTCGTACTTAGCTTATTTTCGTATTTCGAATTTGCGAGCAAGTTCTAATTAGATATTTTAACAATTTATGTTCCGATTGACTAATTTAGAGTTTAAGCGTTGAAAAATCATAAGTTAGCGTATTTCGGATTTGAAATAGGTTTGGATTCGATCGGATTGTCATCGGATCGGCATCCGATAATTCATACTTGGAATTATTCCGTATTTCGGACTTGCGAGCGAGTTCTAATTGGAAATTTTAATAATTTACGATCCGATTGATCGATTTAGAGTCTAAGCGTTGAAAAATCATAAGTTAGCGTGTTTTGGATTTGAAATAGATTTAGATTCAATCGGTTCATCATCGGATCGGCATCCGATAATTCGTAGGTAGAATTATTTCATATTTCGGACTTGCGAACGAGTTCTAATTGGATATTTTAATAATTTACGCTCCGATTGACCAATTTAGAGTCTAAGCGTTGATAAATCATAAGTTTGCGTGTTTCGGATTTGAAATAAGTTTGGATTCGATCGGATGGCATCGGATCGGCATCCAATAATTCGTACTTATAATTATTTTGTATTTCGGACTTGCGAGCGAGTTCTAATTGGATATTTTAACAATTTACGCTATGATTGACGAATTTAGAGTCTAAGCATTGAAAAATCATAAGTTAGCGTGTTTCGATTTCAAAATTGGTTTGGATTCGATCGGATCATCATCGGATCAGCATCCGATAATTCGTACTTGGAGTATTTTCGTATTTCGAATTTGCGAGCGAGTTCTAATTGGATATTTTAACAATTTATGTTCCGATTGACCAATTTAGAGTCTAAGCATTGAAAAATCATAAGTTAGCGTATTTCGGATTTGAAATATGTTTGAATTCGATCGGATCGTCATCAGATCGACATCCGATAATTCGTACTTGGAATTATTCTGTATTTCGGACTTGTGAGCGAGTTCTAATTGGAAATTTTAACAATTTTCGATCCGATTGACCGATTTAGTCTAAGCGTTGAAAAATCATAAGTTAGCGTATTTCGGATTTGAAACAGGTTTGGATTCGATTGGATCGTCATCGGATCGGCATCCGGTAATTCGTAGTTAGAATTATTTCGTATTTTGGACTTGCGAGCGAGTTCTAATTGGATATTTTAACAATTTACGCTCCGATTGACCAATTTAGAGTCAAAGCGTTGAAAAATCATAAGTTAGTGTGTTTCGGATTTGAAATAGATTTGGATTCGATCGGGTCGTCATCGGATCAACATCCAATAATTTGTACTTGGAATTATTTTGTATTTTGGACTTTTGAGCGAGTTCTAATTGGATATTTTAACAATTTATGCTCCGATTAACCAATTTAGAGTCGAAGCGTTGAAAAATCATAAGTTAGTGTGTTTCGGATTCAAAATTAGTTTGGATTCGATCGGATCGTCATCGGATTGGCATCCGATAATTCGTACTTAGCTTATTGTCGTATTTCGAATTTGCGAGCGAGTTCTAATTCGATATTTTAATAATTTATGCTCCGATTGACCAATTTAGAGTCTAAACGTTGAAAAATTATAAGTTAGCGTATTTCAGATTTGAAATAGGTTTGGATTCGATCGGATCGTCATCGGATCGGCATCCGATATTTCATACTTTGAATTATTCTGTATTTCGAACTTGCGAGCGAGTTCTAATTGAAATTTTAATAATTTACAATCTGATTGACCGATTTAGAGTCTAAGCGTTGAAAAATCATAAGTTAGCATGTTTCAGATTTGAAATAGGTTTGGATTCGATCGGATCGTCATCGGATCGGCATTCGATAATTCGTAGTTAGAATTATTTCATATTTCGAACTTATGAGCAAGTTCTAATTGGATATTTTAATAATTTACGCTCCGATTGACCATTTTAGAGTCTAAGCGTTGAAAAATCATAACTTAGCGTGTTTCGGATTTAAAATAGGTTTGGATTCGATTGGATCGTCATCGGATCGGCATCCGATAATTCGTAGTTAGAATTATTTCGTATTTCGGACTTGCGAGCGAGTTCTAATTGAATATTTTAAAAATTTACGCTCCGAATGATCAATTTAGAGTCTAAGCGTTGAAAAATGATAACTTAGCGTGTTTAGGATTTGAAATAGGTTTGGATTCGATCGGATCGTCAGCGGATCGACATCCGATAAATTGTAGTTCGAATTATTTCATATTTCGGACTTACGAGCAAGTTCTAATTGGAATTTTTAACAATTTAAACTCCGATTGACCAATTTAGAGTCTAAGCGTGTTTTGGATTTGAAATAGGTTTGGATTCGATCGGATAGTCATCAGATCGGCATCCGATAATTCGTACTTGGAATTATTCCGTATTTCGGATTTGCGATCGAGTTCTAATTGTAAATTTTTATAATTTACGATCCGATTGACCGATTTAGAGTCTAAGCGTTGAAAAATCATAAGTTAGCGTGTTTCGGATTTGAAATAGGTTTAGATTCGATCGGATTGGCATCTGATAATTCGTACTTGGAATTATTCCGTATTTCGGACTTGCGAGTGAGTTCTAATTGTAAATTTGAACAATTTACGATCCGATTGTCCGATTTAGATTCTAAACGTTGAAAAATCATAAGTTAGTCTGTTTCGGATTTGAAATAGGTTTGGATTCGATCGGATCGTTATCGAATCGGCATCCGATAATTCGTACTTGAAATTATTCCATATTTCGGACTTGCGAGCGAGTTCTAATAGAAAATTTTAACAATTTATGATCCGATTGACTAATTTAGAGTCTAAGTGTTGGAAAATCATAAGTTAGCGTGTTTCATATTTGAAATAGGTTTGGATTCGATCAGATAGTCATCGAATCGGCATCCAATAATTTGTACTTGTAATTATTCCGTATTTTGGACTTACGAGCGAGTTTTAATTGAAAATTTTAACAATTTACGATCCGATTGATCGATTTAGAGTCTAAGTGTTGGAAAATCATAAGTTAGCGCGTTTCGGATTTGAAATAGGTTTGGATTCGATCGGATCGTCATCGGATCGGCATCCAATAATTCGTTCTTAGAATTATTCCATATTTCGGACTTGCGAGCGAGTTCTAATTGAAAATTTTAACAATTTATGATCCGATTGACCGATTTAGCGCCTAACTGTTGGAAAATCATAAGTTAGCGTGTTTCGGATTTAAAATTGGTTTGGATTCGATCGGATAGTCATCGGATCGGCATCCGATAATTCGTACTTGAAATAATTCCGTATTTCAGACTTGCGAGCGAGCTCTAATTGAAAATTTTAACAATTTACGATCCGATTGACCGATTTAGAGTCTAAGTGTTGGAAAATCATATGTTAGCGTGTTTCAGATTTGAAATAGGTTTGGATTCGGTCGGATTGTCATCGGATCGGCATCCGATAATTCGTACTTGGAATTATTCTTTATTTTGAACTTGCGAGCGAGTTCTAATTGGAAATTTTAACAATTTACGATCCGATTGACCGATTTAGAGTCTAAGTGTTGGAAAATCATAAGTTAGCATGTTTCGGATATGAAATAGGTTTGGATTCGATCGGATCGGCATCCGATAATTCGTACTTGGAATTATTCCGTTTTTCGGGCTTGCGAGCGTGTTCTAATTGGAAATTTTAACAATTAACGATCCGATTGACCGATTTAGAGTCTAAGTGTTGGAAAATCATAAGTTAGCGTGTTTCGGATTTGAAATAGGTTTGTATTCAATCGGATGGTCATTGGATCGGCATCCGATAATTCGTACTTGAAATTATTTCGTATTTTGGACTTGCGAGCTAGTTCTAATTATAAATTTTAACAATTTATGATCCGATTAACTGATTTAGAGTCTAAGCGTTGAAAAATCATAAGTTAGTGTGTTTCAGATTTGAAATAGGTTTGGATTCGATCAGATCGTCATCGGATTGGCATCCGATAATTCGTACTTGGAATTATTTCGTATTTCGGACTTACGAGCGAGTTCTAATTGTAAATTTTAATAATTTACGATCCGATTGACCGATTTAGAGTCTAAGCGTTGGAAAATCATAAGTTAGCGTGTTTCGGATTTAAAATAGGTTTGGATTCGATCAGATCGTCATCGAATCGGTATCCGATAATTCGTACTTGGAATTATTTTGTATTTCGGACTTACGAGCGAGTTCTAATTGAAAATTTTAACAATTTACGATCCGATTTACCGATTTAGAGTGTAAGTGTTGGAAAATGATAAGTTAGCGTGTTTTGGATTTGAAATAGTTTTGGATTCAATCGGATAGTCATCAAATCGGCATCGGATAATTCGTACTTGAAATTATACCGTATTTCGGACTTGCGAGCGAGTTCTAATTAGAAATTTTAACAATTTACGATCCGATTGACCGATTTAGAGTCTAAGCGTTGGAAAATCATAAGTTAGCATGTTTTGGATTTGAAATAGGTTTGGATTCGATCGGATCATCATCAGATTGGCATCCGATAATTCGTACTTGGAAGTATTCCACATTTCGGATTTGCGAGCGAGTTCTAATTGAAAATTTTAACAATTTACGATCCGATTGACCGATTTAGAGTCTAAGTGTTTGAAAATCATAAGTTAGCGTGTTTCAGATTTGAAATAGGTTTGGATTCGATCAGATCGTCATCGGATCGGCATTCGAGAATTCTTACTTGGAATTATTCCGTATTTCGGACTTGCGAGCGAGTTCTAATTGAAAATTTTAATAATTTACGATCCGATTGATCGATTTAGAGTCTAAGTGTTGGAAAATAATAAGTTAGCTCGTTTCGGTTTTGAAATAGGTTTGGATTCGATTAGATAGTCATCGGATCAGCATCCGATAATTCGTACTTGGAATTATTTCATATTTTGGACTTGCGAGCGAGTTTTGATTGTGAATTTTAACAATTTACGATCCGATTGATGATTTAGAGTTTAAGCGTTGGAAAATCATAAGTTAGCGTGTTTCGGATTTGAAATAGGTTTGGATTCAATCGGATCGTCATCGGATCGGCATCCGATAATTCGTGCTTGGAATTATTCCGTTTTTCGGATTTCGAGCGAGTTCTAATTGTAAATTTTAACAATTTACGATCCGATTGACCGATTTAGAGTCTAAGCGTTGGAAAATCATAAATTAGCGTGTTTCGGATTTTAAATAGGTTTGGATTCGATCGGATCGTCATCGGATCGACATCCGATAATTCGTTTTTGGAATTATTCCGTATTTCAGACTTGCAAGCGAGTTTTAATTGAAAATTTTAACAATTTGCGATCCGATTGACCGATTTAGAGTCTAAGTGTTGGAAAATCATAAGGTAGCGTGATTCGGATTTAAAATAGGTTTGGATTCGATCGGATAGTCATTGGATCGGCATCCGATAATTCGTACTTAGAATAATTTCGTATTTCGGACTTACGAGCGAGTTCTAATTGGAAATTTTAATAATTTACGATCCTATTGACCGATTTAGAGTCTAAGCGTTGGAAAATCATAAGTTGGCATGTTTCGGATTTGAAAGAGGTTTGGATTCGATCGGATTGTTATCGGATCGACATCCGATAATTCGTACTTGGAATTATTCCGTATTTCGGACTTGCGAGCGAGTGCTAAGTGGAAATTTTAACAATTTACGATCCGATTAACCGATTTAGAGTCTAAGTATTGGAAAATCATAAGTTATCGTGTTTCGGATTTGAAATAGGTTTGGATTCGATCGGATCGGCATCCGATAATTCGTACTTGGAATTATTCCGTATGACGGACTTTCGAGCGAGTTCTAATTGGAAATTTTAACAATTAACGATCCGATTGATCGATTCAGAGTCTAAGTGTTGGAAAATCATAAGTTAGCGTGTTTCGGATTTGAAATAGGTTTGGATTCCATCGGATAGTCATCGGATCGGCATCCGATAATTCGTACTTGGAATTATTTCGTAATTTGGACTTGTGAGCAAGTTCTAATTATAAATTTTAACAATTTACGATCCGATTAACCGATTTAGAGTCTAAGCGTTGAAAAATCATAAGTTAGTGTGTTTCGGATTTGAAATAGGTTTGGATTCGATCGGATCGTCATTGGATCAGCATCCGATAATTCGTACTTGGAATAATTCCGTGTTTCGGACTTGCGAGCGAGTTCTAATTGTAAATTTTAAAAATTTACGATCCGATTGACCGATTTAGAGTCTAAGCGTTGGAAAATCATAAGTTATCGTGTTTCTGATTTGAAATAGGTTTGGATTCGATCGGATCATCATCGAATCGGTATCCGATAATTCGTACTTGGAATTATTTCGTATTTCGGACTTGCGAGCGAGGTCTAATTGGAAATTTTAACAATTTACGATCCGATTGACCGATTTAGAGTCTAAGTGTTGGAAAATCATAAGTTAGCGTATTTTGGATTTGAAATAGGTTTGGATTCGATCGATTGTCATCGGATCGGCATCCGATAATTCGTACTTAGAATTATTCCGTATTTCGGACTTGCGAGCAAGTTCTAATTGAAAATTTTAACAATTTACGATCCGATTGACCGATTTAGAGTTTAAGCGTTAGAAAATCATAAGTTAGCGTGTTTCAGATTTAAAATAGGTTTGGACTATATCGGATCGTCATCGGATCGACATCCAATAATTCGTACTTGGAATTATTCCATATTTTGGACTTGCGAGCGAGTTCTAATTGGAAATTTTAACAATTTACGATCCGATTGACCGATTTAGAGTCTAAGTGTTGGAAAATCATAAGTTAGCATGTTTCGGATTTGAAATAGGTTTGGATTTTATCGGATCGTCATCGGATCGGCATCCGATAATTCTTACTTGGAATTATTCCGTATTTCGGACTTGCGAGCGAGTTCTAATTGAAAATTTTAATAATTTACGATCCGATTGATCGATTTAGAGTCTAAGTGTTGGAAAATAATAAGTTAGCATGTTTCGGATTTGAAATAGGTTTGGATTCGATTAGATAGCCATCGGATTGGCATCCGATAATTCGTACTTTGAATTATTACATATTTTGATCGAGTTCTAATTATAAATTTTAACAATTTACGATCCGATTGACGATTTAGAGTTTAAGCGTTGAAAAATCATAAGTTAGCGTGTTTCGAATTTGAAATAAATTTCGATTCGATTGGATCGTCATCGGATCGGCATTCGATAATTCATACTTGGAATTATTTCGTATTTAGGACTTGCGAGCGAGTTCTAATTGTAAATTTTAACAATTTACGATCCGATTGACTGATTTAGAATATAAGCGTTGGAAAATCATAAGTTAGCGTGTTTCGGATTTTAAATAGGTTTGGATTCGATCGGATCGTCATCGAATCGGCATCCGATAATTCGTATTTGGAATTATTCCGTATTTCAGACTTGCGAGCGAATTCTAATTGAAAATTTTAACAATTTACGATCCGATTGACCGATTTAGAGTCTAAGTGTTGGAAAATCATATGTTAGCGTGTTTCAGATTTGAAATAGGTTTGGATTCGGTCGGATAGTCATCGGATCGGCATCCGATAATTCGTACTTGGAATTATTCTTTATTTTGAACTTGCGAGCGAGTTCTAATTGGAAATTTTAACAATTTATGATCCGATTGACCGATTTAGAGTCTAAGTGTTGAAAAATCATAAGTTAGCGTGTTTCGGATTTGAAATAGGTTTGAATTCGATCGGATAGTCATCGGATCGGCATCCGATAATTCGTACTTGGAATTATTCCGTCTTTCGGACTTGCGAGCGAGTTCTAATTTGAAATTTTAACAATTTACGATCTGATTGACCGATTTAGAGTCTAAGTGTTGGAAAATCATAAGTTAGCGTGTTTTGGATTTGAAATAGGTTTGGATTCGGTCGGATCGACATCCGATAATTCGTACTTGGAATTATTCCGTATTTCGGACTTGCGAGCGAGTTCTAATTGGAAATTTTAACAATTTACGATCCGATTGACCGATTTAGAGTCTAAGTGTTGTAAAATCATAAGTTAGCATGTTAGCGTGATAATATGATCTAAACTTAAATTAGTAAGATTTATATTTTTTACTAATATTATAAAGATTAGTAAGTACCTGATCATGAGCATGAGCCACCGCTAGACCGGCTTATGAAGTCATGAAGCTGACGCTCCAGTGCCCTGCGAGCTTCTTTTTCCTCATCGAGGGCCTTCCTTTCCGCCTCAACCCTACGCTCGAGGGCCTGCCTCTCCGCCTCAACCCTCTGCTCAAGGGCCTGCCTCTCCTCCTCAAACCTCTGCTCGAGGGCCTGCCTCTGCTCGCGCTCCACGTCTAGCGCAGATTGCAACTGAGTGATAGCACCGGTCTGGGTGTCCCGTGCCCTCGAGCGCATACCCTCTTGTCCAATGTAGGAGGAGGGCGTGACTCCAAGGCCCGTACAGAGGACATGGTCGTGCGTGGCAGGTCTGAGCACAGTATTCATCGCTGAGTCGATAGATACTGAGCTGGAGGAGGAGCCGGCCTCGCTCGACGGGGTCACTATAAGTCGCATTCTCTCCTATATGAAAACAACCAATGATATTTTATGGCATACGTATACGAATATGTTAATAGTAATTTAATTACTTACCACTTGCGAGACAACCCTGTCGTCCATAAATACCCCATCGGTACGCTGCCTCTTACAGGCCTCAAAAAGGTCAATCCGATTAGGCTCGTGGCCCAAGGACTGTGTCTGTTTGACATATAAAATAAATATATGAGTTAATATAACATTTATAGAGCTTTAAGTAATAAAATGTTTGTATCATTTACCAGTTGCTGGGCAAGCTGGGGCATGGAGGTCCTCCCCCTCACTGGAGCAAGTGTCGTCAAGGCATTTCTATTCTGCTTGCCTTTAGCAGAACTCGTCTGTGTCAATCGATTAAATTTTGAAATATCAATACAAATTTTTAGTATAACATTAAAACAAGTACAAATCAACAAAATAATAATTATACCTGAAACTGAGCGGTGGCCCAGTGAACGACCAAAAACTGTAGAACGTGTAGCGGTGGCGCGTCTCTCATCACGGTCGCAACCTGTAACTCCTCAGCCGGCTCGCCGACCAAGTAACCGTAGAGCTAGTAGAGCTCGTAACGGTAATCCCTGTACCGCTCACTCATCATCTTTCATAAGTCCTCCCGATGAGTGTCGGTTTCTATGTTCTCCCATTTAAATTTCTCCTGTAAAATCAATTTAGAAACAAGTAATTTTATCAAATCAAATTATAAAGAAGTACGATATTATTCTAAAATGCTTTAATGAAACTAACGTACCAAAAAGACCTGATACATCCTCTCCTTATAGGATGCATTAATGTTCTTCCACCCCTTTATCCCCACAATAGGGGCATTCCTCTCCTCCCGTACTATCATGCCGACCCACGTGGCGACATCAAAAGTGTGCTCGCCCACAAAGGTCCTGTCGCTCTACTGTAGGGAAAGCGGCTCGCGTAAGGTCGACAAGCGTCGGGCCGTCGTCACGCCCCGGTCGCCTACGTGCCTGGTGATCCTCGACCCTGCAAATAAAATGTACATCAGTACTGAATAAGTATTTACAACATGTATAAAACTTTAGATCTAAACATTACCTGTGGGTGTAGACGCTGTAGCCGAGTATTGAGCACTGCTCGAAGCTCCGGAGGCTGCGACCTCGTTAGGAGCTGGTATGGGAGAGGAACAGCACTAGCAGATCCGGAGGGCTCGGCCTCGGACCCTGGGGTGGCAGCCGGAGCGCTCCGAGCTAGCCCACCCCTGCCTCTACGAACCCTTGACCGCGATGCCATCTGAAAGCAGTAATATTTTTCTATACAAAATAATATGATATAAATAACAGTTTGATTTACATATGAAACAGTATGATTTACATATGAAACAATATAAAACAGTTTGATTTACATATGAAACAATATAAAACAATATGATATACATATGAAACAATATGATTTATATATGAAACAATTTGATTTACATATGAAACAGTAAGATATTTATTTTCTAACAGTTTAATTTACATATGAAACAATCCAGGTTAGAGTTTAGCGTTTAGGTTAAAAAAAATATTTTTTAACTTCGCCAATATAACATCCTAAACCCTAACCCCTAAACCCTAAACCTTAACCATGAAACCTAAACCCTAAAACCTTAAACCCTAACTCCTAAACCCTAACGCCTAAACCCTAAAACCCTAAACCCTAACTCCTAAACCTAAACCTTAACCCTAGAACCTAAATCATAACCCTAAACCCTAAACACCTAAAACCCTAACCCTAAAACCCTAAACCCTAACCCTAAAACCCTAAACCCTAAACCTTAAACCCTAACCCTAAATCCTAAAACCCTAAACTCTAACCCTAAACCCTAAACCCTAAATCCTAAAACCTAAACCCTAACCCTAAAATCCGATCCGTTGAGTGTGTTGATCCTACTAGCCCGCAAAGTACTAGTCCAGTTTGGTTCGGTTTAGGTCGGTTTTTAATTGACAAATCTGATAACCGATCCAATCATATCGGTTTTTTGAAAACCTAATCCAATCCGATCCGTTGAGTGTGTTGAAATCGATCAAATTCGGTCGGTTTGGTTTGGTTTGGTTTGGTCGGTTTGGTGTGGATCCTGCACACCCCTAATTAAGTAGTTGACAAAAGGGGTATTGTGCTAACATTTCAAACTTTAGGGAGCGATTTAGAACAAAATAAACTACAGAGTGCTTAAGTATTTTTGAGCTAAACTACGGAGTGCAATTAGTTTTAATCAGATAAAAATCATCAAATGAGAAAATGAAGTACTTGACAAAAGGGGTATTATGCAAATATTTCAAACTTTAGGGCCGGATTAGGGTTACCGGAAAGGAAGGAAAAGGAGGAGCAGTGGTGTCAGCAAAGGAGAGGCCGGAGCAGTAGCGCCGGCAGAGGAGATGCCGGAGTAGCGGCGCCGGCGGAGGGGAGGCCGGGGGGGGGGGGGGGGGGGGGGGACGCGTCGGAGGGGAAGCGGGGGGGCTGGGGGGGTGCACCGGAGGGGAGACGGGGGGGCTGTGCCGGAGGGGGCTGGGGGGCTGCACCGGAGGGGGCCGGGGGGGTGGGTGGGGGGGGGGGGGGGGGCAGGGATTGAAATCCGGGGGGAAGAGAATAAAGATCTAGACAACAACAGGGCGAGGGGGGGGGGGGGGGGGGGGGGGGGGGGGGGGCTCGGTTTTGTTATTATTCGCAGGCTTATTACTGACAGGATTTAGTATTCTGTAGGTAAAATATATATTAGCGGCGATATTTTTATTACCGTCGGTACTATATATATTACCGACGGTATTTTTATTCCCGTCGGTATAAATATATGTAAAAAATTTATTAAAATAAAAAGAACTAATATTTACGACGAAATATTGTATTACCGTCGGTAATAACCTATTATGCCGACAGCAGTAATAAATTTCGTCGGTAATATATATTTTTATTCCCGTCGGTATAAATATATGTAAAAAATTTATAAAAATAAAAAGAACTAATATTTGCGACGGCCTATTGTATTACCGTCGGTAATAACCTATTATGCCGATCGCAGTAATATATTTCGTCGGTAATATATATTTACTGACGGATTATAAATAACCGTCGGTAATATATATGTAAAAAAAATTACAAAAATTAAAGTCCTATTACCGACGGAAAATATCCTTACCGTCGGTAAAATAGATATTATTACCGACGGAAATATAAATTTCCGTCGGTAATAAACCTATTTCTTGTAGTAGGGGAGCACCTCGATAGCACGGGAGTCACTGACGGAAAAACTATTTCAACCGCCGACGAGCGTGCTGATGGGGTTGTCGACGGGTGGTTGGTGGAGGTGCCGACGGGCATCGGTACGAGTCGTCGATGGACGATGGAGACGACGATAGTAGCAATGGCGACAATTACATCTGCGTGTTATCAGCGGACGACGAATACTTCAAGACCAAGAGTAGTGGGCTAGGAGAGGCCACATGCACAGATGATGGCAACAACGTGTAGAGCCATGTGACAGGTGAGTTCCTGGTTCAGTGGATGGTATGATGGAAGCTCTTTGATCGAGAGCATGATCCCATGGATAAGCCATAGGATCGAGGAGGTCGTTGGCGTGAGTGATTCCCCTGTATGATTGAGGCAGATAATTGTTCCTTCCGATAACGACCCTCCAAGATCAAAAAGTGTCGACGGGCACCGGACTGAGACGCCAATGGATGCAAGGTTGTGTGGCAGACTCAGCCGCGCACGCCTGTGGAACGACAGGCGTGCAGAGGCGTTGACGGGCACCATATGTTTTGTGAACAAGAGCATGGGTCCATGGAGAGGCCACAAAAGATGATAACGAACATGGGGCGAGTGCGGCTGGCAACCGTAGATGCCATTAGTATGTTTGTGTGGCGACATGCGTGCAGAGGGCGTCAATGGGTGCTGAATGGACGACATCACCGAGTTCGGATCTCCTTCAGTCGGCACGGTTGGAGGCTACCCAAAGTGAATTGTACTTCAGCCCGACTGCATGCGACTGCGATGCACGCTGGGCCCGCCGACCGGGACCGACAGATCTAGACTGGAGGAGATCCGAACTCCCCATGACCCCATCATGCCAATTGGTTTCGCCTGCTTTCGGTGTGGTGGCACCCACATTGGTGTTCAAACAGCATTTTTCCTTCATGTGGGTAGGGTAGGGTAGTGTTGTGTTGTATCCCAATGGGAGTTCGATTTTATTCACGCAGGGTTGACGTTAACTTGACTCCCATTGGACTTGCCCGACAGCCGCACATGCTTCCTTCGAGTTTAAGTAACGACCTTAAACGTGACATGTGGCAGCCATCTACTCGCCAAATTTAGACAGCTGTCACTCTAGAAAATTCGAACTCAAATACTTTTAGTGATGCCACTGGTGATTCGTGGGGGCAAAACCGACCAATAAGAGCCAAGATAACGTCTTCCCATTGGTGAAGGAAAATCGAACTGGCAAAGGTTACGTAGCCAACTCGTTTGCCAACTTTGGCTTCGCATAAGAACCAAATGACAACGATGCGACTTTATTTAAAATCAAAAACCGTGATAAATCGTAGTATAATTTTGGTTTGTCAAAATATAAAACCGTGCCGGTTTTCGGTTTCGGTGTAGTGCGGTTTTGGTTTCGATCAAAATTGCATAAAACTGTACCGTTTGGGCCATTTTAGTGATAAACCGTGGTGCAATGCATCGCATGGTACGGTTTCGATTTTACATAACGGTATACGATCGCAATGTGGTGTGATTTCGGTGTGACAGTTTTGTGTTGCAGTGCGGTTTCGGTTTTGATCAAAACCGCATCGAAACTACACCGTTGTCGTCCCTAATGCTAAGGTAACGTCTACTCATGGGTTTAGTGGGTTACTTGACCTGACCCAACCTTATCGATATGGGGTTGGGATGAAATTTTTTTTGCAATCAAAACACTAGCTAAACCACTACTCTCAGCTACTCTTTATCCAGATACTGGATACCAATCCCAACGGGTTGTCCAGAGCCAGTAGATCCAAATAGAGAGGAGGAAGACCAGTGAGTCGGTTGGACTCATTCTCATTAATGATCTCCGGAATCTTTACAGAGAATCTCTTCAAAGAAAGAGGAAAGACAACCAAGGGAGTTAAAATTACAAAAATTAAAAGACAATGTAAAGAATGGGAAGCTAAGAAGTCCGCTGCCTGGTTGTAGTTTCTTCTCACATGACGCAGCTTACAGTTAACAAACAGCTAGGATAGTTTCATGCATTCCATAATTGTTGTATAGGTTTTCCAGGGAGGAAAAGTGTTCTTCTCCAACAAGAGTGTGATAACAGAAAGGTTGTCACATTCCACAATCACATTATTAATTTTAAGATGTATGCAGAGCTTCTTTTAGGATGGCTAAAGATTCCACTTCAATAGGTGAGCAATGAGGAAGTGATTTACCTGCAAAACACACCAGTATCCTATATCATTGCAAATAATTAGGCCATAAGCAGTGAGATCCTCCCCAACTGAAGCATCTCCATTAAGTTTTAGAAATCCTTCAGGAGGTCGTTGCCATGATAGGGATGTTCTATCATCCGTTTTTCTACTCTCCTCGGATCAAGAAGTATAAAGAAGCATGTGATTCATTGCAACAGCTTGGATCCTTCTGGAATTAGGTGCAACACTTTCTAAAATGGCATTGTGTATTTCTTTCCAAACTACCCAGAAAAGATAAGCAGCTTGATGAAGTTAATCGCTATCGTGGGATGCACACTCCCATATTTGGGACTCAAGGGACCCCTCATGAATTCCGGATGGATAAGGGTATCCTAAAGAAGCCCAAGCTCTTTGAGATAGAGAGCAATCGAAAAGAGGTGGGCCTCATCCTCTGGATATTGGTTACACATTGCACAGAGTAGGAAAATATGTATTATAATGGTAGCCATACGATTCCTGAGTGGGAGACTAAGTGCCAGCAGTCTCCATAAAAAGATTTGCATCCTTTTCATCAATCCCTTCAATTTTCAGGTTTTTTTCCAAGCAAAACAGTGCCGATGTCCATCCAATCTAGTGTTAGGAACCTCGAACCAATCCTTGATGATATGCCTGTAGCCCGAGCCGACAGAGAATAGTCCAGACGGGGTGCAGATCCAACCCATCGCATCACTATCACCCTCTAAACCGATCTTTAACATATTGATTTGTTCCCATGTAGCTTCATCAACATCGAGTTCTGTGAGTAGATTTTGATCCCAAGTGCCCAAATTCCGGTCAAACAAGTCGGCTACCATGAGATCCACTGCACTATGCCCATTGATCAGAAGGTCCGAAGCAATCGGTGGAAGTAAGAGTCTGAAGCTGTTTCAATGTGGGATCCAAGGGTCTTTGAATGCCTGGATCAATTGGCCATTCTGCAGAAGCCAGCAAAAACCTTTCCGGAGCCAAAGCCGACATTGATGCAGACTAGCCCAAACTTAGGAATGATACGGTTGCACTCTGTGCTCCCAAAAATCAGAGCCATGGAGGTATTTCTTCTCCAAGACTCTGGCCCACCATTCTTTCTTGTCGTTCAAGAATTTCCATCCTAATTTCATTAGGAAGGTCCAAGTTCATGGCACCGAATTCACTAATACCCAACCCCCCTTCTTCTTTGGGGTGTTGAAAGTACTGCCAAGCCTTTAAGAGCATATGTCGACTACCAATATTGAATCCCCACAAGAAGTTCCACACGATAGCATTGAGGTTCTGGGTAATACTTTTGGGCAGCAGGATCGTGGCCATGAAGTTGGGGGAATAGACGCTAAAGATGCTTTAATCAGAGTCATCCTTCTTGCGTGGGATAGTAGCTTGGACTTCCAACCTTTCAACTTGGACTGCATCCTATCAATTAAGAATATGTTGGTAGCAATTTTAGATCGTCCGATGAAAAGGGGATTGCCAAAATATTTTTCATTTTTGTCTATCTCTTGAACTGCCAAAATTCTAGTCAACAACTCTCTAATCAATGTATGGACAATGTTGTTGTGATCCGAGGTCCTCGCACAGCGGAAGGAGCGAGGTAACACGATGTGCGAGAAATTTCCACGAAGAAGACGATGGCTCACCACCATCGAGAAGACGAACAAAGAAACAAAGCACAACGAAATCACATACACGATGTCAGCAACAACGATCAATGGATTCACTATTGTGGGGATAACCCGAGTATAAGATCTTTGACTCTCTCCAATCTCTCACAACACACACAAAGAGAAGTCCTCCCACAAGAGACTTTATTCCGCAACTCTCTCACCCCAAAGAAACAAGAGAATACCCCTCCCGAATCCCACAAGCCTCCTTTGATTTCTCTCCCTCTTCCTTCATCTGTTATGTTTTCTTTTGTAAGTATACATTTGTATCCAACTTGTAGAAGGAATCCCACAAGAAAACGCAGGTCGAACCGCCTCATCGGCGTGCTCCCATATCAAGTCGTGCACATGACCTAGGGAGGTCATGCGCACGACCCAACCTCGTTTTTTCGCCCGACTTTTATTTCGATGCCAGTCGTGCGCACGACTTTGGAAGGTCGGGTGCACAACTGTGCCTGGTCGATTCCTCCTTGCTCCTAAGCTATGTTTTTCGTCGTTTCTTCGCGGACGAACAATGGAGTTGTACGTGGCTTGTTTGCAGCTATACCTTCAACAATCTCCACCTTGGCTTCATAACAAGACATGAGCACCTCCTTGAATATGAACCCCTTATCCTAGTACAGTGATCGTTGTTGCCGCCTTTGCCCCCAAACAGGGAGCCTAATCACCGAGCTTGGTGATTGCCCAAGTCTTTCGACTTGGTTACTGGTACCCATCTCTTGATTATCTTCTCCCCTGAGTATGCTTTACATGTACCCTTGCTCTCATCGAATACCGTACACGTGCCGCCACCCTCCCAGCTAATATGTATAGGTCTCAACCTGAGGCCCCCTTCATGATTATGGAAGCTCCGTCCCAAACTTCCACAACTCTACCTAGACCGGTAAAGGTGCATCCGAGAAAATATAGCCTGGAAAAAGAGATTAGATTACCCTTTCACTCCAGAAAATGATGGACATCCTTGAGTGTCTGTGCTTGCCCATCAGACATCTCAAGTCGAATATCCCTGACTCTCTTTATCAACACCTTGGAGCTATCGCCAGCTGTCAACTTGCCACCATTGCACTCCGCATACTCGTTGAACCATGCCCTATGCAAACAAATATGATGTGTGACCCATTATCGATTATCCAGTCCTGTTATGATATAAAATCAGTGGTAGCCATTAGGACACCTCCCTCATTATAATACCTCAATAAGGCATAATCGGCGAATCCATCATCATTGACTTTGGATGACCCTGAGCAATCCGGTCTTGCTCTATCTTTCCACTTACACTATGATTTTAAATGTTCGGATGTTCCACACTTCTAACAATTGTCTTGCCTCTTCTTCTTCTTTGCCCCCGCAATCATCGTTAGCGTCTTGGATTGGTTGTCACCACCCGCCTCGCTCGTTCCCTTCAACCGGAGCTCGTTTGAGAGAATTGTACCCGTGACATCTTCCAACTTGATAGATTCTTTCTCGTAGAATATTATGACATTTAGATGCTCGTAGTACTGGGGCAAAGATCCTAAAAGAAGTAGTGCCTTATTCGTCTCCTTCATATCTTCACCAAGATTAAGGAGTTCTTCCGTCAGTTGATTTAATGTTAAGATATACTTTGAGATCCTTGTACCTTTTGTCATCTGAAAAGTGTAGATCTTCTGCTTCAGATACAATCGGTTCGTGAGCGACCGGTTTATGTGCATACTCTTAAATTTTTCCTACAGTTTTGTTGTGGGGACATCCCTGGATACGTTTGCCAACACGACCTTTGCAAAACACATCTGAATCGCGCTTGCCACTATTAAATCAAATTCAATCCAATCGTCGTCCAACATTGAGTCCGACTTGACATCCTTCAGAGCTTTGTGCAATCCGCCTTGAATCAACGCATCGCAGACTTGTATTTGCCATAGGCCAAAGTTGATTTGGCCATCAAATTTCTCGATCTCAAACCATAGGTTCGAACCTTGAGTCGTTATTTTTTAATTCTTAGACATCTATCTAGCATCTCCGAATCACGAATAAAATGCTCTGATACCAATTTGTTGTAATGCGAGACCCTCTCACCGTGGAAGGAGCGAGGTAACACGATGTGTAAGAAACTTACACGAAAAAGACGATGGTTTACCACCACCGAGAAGATGAATAAAGAAACAAAGCACAAAGAAATCACACACACGACGTCCGCCAACAACGATAAATGGATTCACTATTGTGGGGATAACCCAGGTACAAGATCTTTTACTCTCACTAATCCCTCACAACGCACACTGTTACGAAGAGAGGGAGAGAGAGAATAGGATTGGGGAGAAAATCTCCTTGTATTATCTCATTAAGCTCAATAACATTACATAAGACTACCTCTCTTTATATAGAGAGAGAACTCACACCATTACGTTACCACAACAGAGGTGGGACTAATAGAATACTAACACACTACATCTAATACCCCCCGTCAAACTGATGTAAGGTATAAATCGACATCAGTTTGCTTAATAAAAGGAAGGAGAAAGAAAGAAAAAAAAAAGATTTACATCAAATAACCCTTTTTTTTTATGCTAAAAAGTAAAAATAGTGCCAGGGCGACCTACAAGCAAGTCGTCCTAGAAACCCGATTGACCTGCAAGCAGGACAACCGGGGGAACCCGGCCAACCTGTAAGCAGGTCAACCGGGAGAATTTGCAATGATCATAAAGGATCGGAGCGAAGGAAGCCGACGGGATGGAAGCCGGCAATAGCGGAGGCCGAAAGGAGAGAGAGCGGCTAAGAAAAGATGTGAATGCGTGAGACCTCATAAGAGGCAAGCACCCAGCCGGAGCAAGTACTTGACACCTCTGAGAAGATCTCAATCATCACAGACAAAGATGAAGAAGAAGATGAAGAGTCGTAGCTCTGATAGGGTCACAAGACCAAGAAAAGGAAGAGGATCCGAAAGCCGGCGCAAGAATGACCGGAACGAGAGTGGATCCAAAAGCTGGCACAAGACAAGTGTGATCGGAACAAGAGTGGATCCAAAAGCCGGCACAAAACAAGTGTGACCGAAACGAGAAAAGATCCAAAAAAGCCGGCACAAAACAAGTGTGACCGGAACTAGAGAGGATCTAAAACCCGGCACAAGACAAGTGTGACCGGAACGAGAAAAGATCCAAAAGCCGGCACAAAACAAGTGTGACCGGAACTAAAGAGGATCTAAAAGCCGGCACAAAACAAGTGTGATCGGAACGAGAAATCCTCCCATATGAGACTAGATTCTGCAATCCTCTCATCCCAGAGAAACAAGATAAAACTCTTCCCGAAACCCACAAGCCTCCTTGGATTTCTCTCCCTCTCTCTTGATGATGGTTACCCTCTTTTATGTCTTCTCTTCTACCCTAGGTTTGTCCCAGACCTTCATTTTTATAGGTATATCTTCGTATCCATCTTGTAGAAGGAATCCCACGAGAAAACGCAGGTCAAACAGTCTCACTGGCGTGCTGCCATATCAAGTCGTGCACACGACCTGGGGAGGTCGTGCGCACGACCTAGCCTCGTTTTCTCACCCGACTTTTATGCCGATGCCAGTCGTGCACACGTCCTAGGAAGGTCGTGCGCACGATGTGCCTAGCCAATTCCTTCTTACTCATGGGCTCTGTCATCTGTCATTTCTTCGCGCACGAACCTTGGAGTTGCATGTGGCTTGTTTGGAGCCACACCTTTAGCAATTGTTGCTGAAGAGAATATTAGATTTATTGTAATTCATCACTTGCCCAGAGAAATGTAAGAAGATCTCAAGAGTGTCCTTAACCGTGATTGCAGCTTCTTGGTTAGCTCGATAAAAAATGAATAGATCGTCTGCGTACAAAATCCGATCGGGTTTGGGACTGGAGTTGGATTTAGCCTATCTTGACCTAATTATACATACCCCTATCAATTAACGTATATTCTAAGATTAGTTGCACTTGTCATAGGTCAAAAGTTTCCTAACATGACGTATGTGAGTCACAGAGAAAAAAACCATCTTTCGAGTCGATCGTCTCACATTGCGATCGAACAGATCAGGTGATTACGGATCACCCATGTGGCCCTATGTGGTCCATACGAATTACGATCTTGACGACGTCACCAGACCTAAGTCACCGTCCTTTGAATTTAGGTATTCTGCCACTAATCCTAAGTCACTGTCGCTGCCCCCGCCACCAGACCTAACCAAACCCCACCCCGCCTCCGTCGGACATAACCAAACCCAACCCCACCCCCGCCGCCAAACCTAATCAAACCACCCACCGTTGACGCCGGACCTAACAGAGATCTAGAGGCCATGGGATGGACTCGAGACCTAGAAATCCCAACCCAAACCGAACCCAGCCGCCACTCATGCCCGACGCCTCCTTCACCGCTGCTCGCGGCTGCCTCCGTCACTCAACCATGGCTGATCGGAGAAAGAAGAGGGTGGACTCGAGATTAAAAAAAAAAGATAGGGGTTTATCCTACTGTTGGATTGGTTAGAGGAGTTGGAGATCAGATGAAAACCTTCATTGGATTTATCCTAATGTTGGGTTTCTTAGAGGGCTCTTAGGCTAATAAACCCTTTTTAATTTGTAGTCCGGTTTGGTTCAATCGTTTACGGACCATAAGGGCCACCGATTTTGAGACTGGGTGGTCGGACGGTTCAGCGGGTTTTAACTGGATAATTTGAGAACTCCGGTTTATATATATCATCCGGACCGAAAAAGGCAAGGCAGCCGGTCCCGGTTCAACCGAGCGGTCCGTCCAAACCGGGTTCTAAAACATTTTTTTTTTAAAAAAATTCAGACAATTCCACACCCTACCCTACCAACTGACACACCTAATTACTGAGTTCACCCGGAACTGTATATGTTGGGTGGATAGGGCTAGTGGTTCTGTTTGAAGTATTGTTATTCATCTCAACATAAGCACTACACGCTATGTCCTCTTCAAGCTGAGAGGTGATACAATATGGTGGGGAGAGAGAGAAAGTACAAATATTAGATTTAAGAGATTCTCGAGCAAGTATATGAGCACAGAAGTTCGCTTTCCTATGAATGAAGTGCACTTTCCCATCAACAAGATCAAGAAGCAAGGTCCTGCAAGCCGCAATTATCAAAATAATCCGCCATGGAGGGGTAGAATTCCCCTCCAACAGGAGATCCACAACACATTTGTTGTCACTTTCGATGATGAACTTCGATGCATTCAACCCTTGGAGGTGGTTTAACCCAAATTGTATTGCTAGTGCTTCATCCTCTATAGACGAACAGGACAGGATAATATCCGACGCTGAACTAATAAACTCCCCCAAATGATTCCTTACAACCACAACTACACAGCATCGATCTGAGTCAACTGATGCATCAACATTCACCTTTAAATATTGAAGTGGAGGTCTAGTCCAGTGATCTAGATGTATAGGAGGGACAATGGAAAAGTCGACATCCACTTCTTCCCCGCACTTGGCAAGGTCAAAAGTCCGTTGAGCAATGAAAGCCACACACTATCTGGCTTTACATACAGACCTTCGAATAGCAGCTTGTTGCGAGCCTTCCACAAGCCCCACATAATTAAGGACCCCAAGATGAAGGGGTAGTCATGATCTCTCTCTTTAAGGAGTATGGAAATTCACTCGCCAACCGTTTTGTTAACCACATGAGTTCTTAATTGCAATGGAGAAATAAACCATACAGCTGAAGCAAAATAGCATTTGAAAAGGATATATTATATGGTTTCTTCAGCCTCCAAACATCTTGGGTATTCCCTCTCAATAGTTGGCAATCTAGTGGATAAGATCAATTTAATGGATAGACAACCCGTAACTACTCTCAACATACGTGCCCTAGGAACTGGGTTCTAAAACAGATAAATGGCTGGACCCAACGACGGTGATTCCGTGTTCTAGAAGTGGAGGGCCACGCGGTGGAGTCCGCGGGGAGGGCTGACTATTCGTTTGTTTGCACACAGACCCGATTCGATTGATGCTGTCACTACTGATTTGACGCACTACTTACCGCTAGTGATGGTAGCGGGCAAGTATATATACACTCATGACTGATGCACACTCGGAATCGCCACTCGAAGTACAGAGGATGGGACTGGAGGAGGAGAGGAAGGGTAGGAATTATGGACGAGAAGGCCACGGATGGTGGCAGCAGGAGGGACGCGGCGGTGAGGAGAAGAAGAAGGAGACTGGGAGGCACACGGGGGTGGTGAAGCAGGAGCCGGAGGAGGAGGAGAAGGGCGGAGCACCAGGCAGTGCCACCATCGGTGAGAGCAGGAAGGTGGTGGAGAGGGTCCATAGGAAGAGCAAGCGGAAGGTCCAGCCGCTCAGCTCCCTCCCCCCTCACGAGCCCAAGGCGGCTAAGGACAAGAAGGAAGAGGTCAGGCTCTGTTTCTAGCTCCTCTTTTTTCTTTTTTTGTCTCTGAACGCCTCTGTTTCAAGTCCTGCAGACCCAGGTGACATCGGTAGTGCTAACGGTCCACATGCACTGCGAGGCCTGCACCAAAGACATCAACGAAAGGATTCGGAAATTAAAAGGTTCTCCCCCCCCCTCCCCCTATTTGGTTTAATTTGAGGTTCACTCATGTAATCCGAATATGGTTCGATCTTTTTCGAGTTTTCTGAAAGTTATGTTTTTTTTTTTTTGCATGGGGGGGCTGTGGGCATTGGAATTCAGGAGTTCAAGTAGTGGAGCCGGATCTGCAGAGCTCGCAGGTGACAGTGAAGGGCGTGTTCGAGCCCGCAAAGCTGGCGGAGGACTTCTACAAGAGGACGGGGAAGCGCGCGGTGGTGATCAAGCAGGAGCCGGTCGAGAAGAAGCCGCCGGTGGAGGAGGCAGCGGAGAAGGGAAAGGAGGAGGAGGCCAAGGATGAGACGAAGGCCGTTGATGGAGGAGGAGGTGGAGGAGGGGACAAGGAAGAGAAGAAGGAGGGGGGAGTCGACGGTGGAAGAGGCCTCGGAGAGGAGAAGGATAAGAAGGAGGGCGGATCACCAGACACGGCCGCGGCGGCAGCCGTCGTAGCCGCCGTCGACGACTATTACCCGAGGTACCAGGTGAACTACGCGTATCCTCCACGGATGTTCAGTCACTTCAGTGACGAGAATCCTAATGCATGCGCTGTCATGTAAAAACTTATGAGATATCCACCCTTTGAAATAAGAGAATTACAAATGAGTACATTTATATAGGGAATTACTGATTGGGATTTTGTGAATTTTTTCCATGCTCCCAGTGCTGTGTGTTAAATCTCCACCATTGATCATGAAATAGGCAACTGGTTGAAATAACCATGGGTTACTAAAATTAAGAGAGGGTTAGCGAATAGGGAGATCGGTTTAAGGGGAAAGACAACCAATAAGATGGTGTTGCTGAAGGTTCCTCTCGAAAGATAAATGCTATTCAGTCCGAAGGTTTTTTCGATTCAGCTCAATACAACTGCCACAACAGTTGTACACTGAGCGGAATTGGATAACCTTGGGGCTACATAGCATTTCCTCTCTCGAAAGGGATGCAACCAAAGCAAGTCTGACATTTATCTCTTTTAATTGACTGAACTATCCTTTAGAGCATGCATCTTTGTCTTTGTCGCTACAGGACTCAATCCGGACATCTCTCAATACAGTGCCCGTAATGTTTGGATGCGATTTCAAGGAAAAAAAAGTTTGCTACTGTTCATGGGCCATTCGAGCTAGGGGAGCAACTTGGGTCAAGTTGGTTCGAGTTTGAGCCAAATCGGAACCGACCCGAAAATTATCGGTTTTACTAACCCGACCCAACCCTAATTCTATATAAACCCAACCCGAACCAAATCGGGTTGGTTCGGGTCGGTTCTCGGGTCTGATTTAAGCTAGGGGTGCAACTCGGGCCATATTGAAACCATGGGGTGCAATGGGTCTGATTTAAACTAATGGCCGAGTTGAATCATGGGGTGCAATGGGTCTGATTTAAACTAATGGCCTAGTTGAACAATGGGGTGCAATGGGTTTGATTTAAACTAATGGCCTAGTTGAACAATGGGGTGCAATCGGTTTTACTATTTTCTAACCCGACCCAACCCCAATTCTATATAAATCCGACCCGAACAAAATCGGGTTGGTTCGGGTCGGTTCTCGGGTCTGATTTAAGCTAGCGGTGTAACTCGAGCCATATTGAAACTATGGGGTGCAATGGGTCTGATTTAAACTAATGACCTAGTTGAACCATGGGGTGCAATGGGCTTGATTTAAACTAATGGCCTAGTTTAAACTAATGGCCGAGTTGCACCCCTAGGTTAAGTCAGATCCATAATGGGTCTGATTTAAACCAAGTCAAGAACCGAGTTGCACCCCTAGCTTAAATCTTCCTTTTCTTCTTGGTGAAATGGGAAGCCATTAGCTTGTGGAAGGCGTCAGATTATATTTTAATCGGACCCCATTTTAATCAGACACGACATAGGTTCACAGACCCGTCATACCATATTTGTATGTATACTGAGTATAAGGATCCGGGTTGGGTTCGTTCGAGTTTACCCGATCCCTAACCCAGAACCGACCCGATTCAGTCGGGTCAAGATATATCGGAACCGAGCCAATCCGAAATTTAAAAATACCCAAACCAACCCAACCCATTATGTTCGAGTTGGTTCGGTTCTGGGGTTTACCCGACCCAAGTTGCACCCCTAATCCGAGCCATCGGTTTTGAGCCCGCGTCGAACGATCCAGCGGGTTTTAACCGGTTAATGGAGAACTCCGGTTTATATATACTATCCGAATTGGAAATGCAAGGCAACTGGTCCCTGTTCAGTCCGGTTCAATCGGACGGTCTGATTCGATCCGGGTTCTAAAATAGTGATCATTGCGGTACAAAACTCGGATTGGTGTTTTGTTTTGGTGAAAACTCGGATTGGTGATCATTAACGTCTCTCTCTCTCTCTCTCTCTCTCTCTCTTATTGGTGAAAACTCGGATTGGTGATCATTAATGTCTTTCTCTCTCTCTTATTGGTGAAAACTCGGATTGGTGATCATAAATCTCTCTCTCTCTCTCTCTCTCTTTTATTGGTGAAAACTCGGATTGGTGGTCCCACATTTATTGGGAAGCAAACGGCCCTATTGACATCCTAGCCAACTTGGGTAGGAGGGATGGAGGTCCTTGGATCTTTCAGGAGGACTGCCCCATGGCAATCCAGGAAGCGGCTCGACAGGAAATGAATTTTTGGTGCTACTCACGGCTTGTACATGACTCAGGATAGACTGGGTAGAGTTTCCACGCAAGTATTGTATTTTGTAGCCTTCTCTTATAATAGTGTTACCAAAAAAAAAAAAACTCGGATTGGTATTAGATTTCAAGGGACAAGAGAAGTGCAGGGACCACGTGGTAGGCATCGGAGCCAGGATCAACGAGGGGAGGGGCTAAAATTCGCTAAACAATGTGAGCTCTCGCTGCACATGTTTCCTTCAAGTCACATAATGTAACACAAGCAAAAAAACCCGTGTGATGCACTAGGAGCTTGATTTGTTAGTAGTGAGAGATGATACGGCCCGCACATCATATGACAATCGTCGCCTAGAAGCCACAGGAGCAATGAATCACACTTGATGCACTGAATGAGAGTTTGCTTCTTGGAGCATTTCAAGGCTGAAGACCATGATGACTGCAACGGTAGTATAAGCCGCAAATTGACCCTGAAACCCCTACTGAGAAGTCTTAATCTCAATGCATCAAGTGAGACATCGACTCCCTTTCAAGCATCGGGTGTGGTTCATTGCTCATGTGGCATCTGGGCGACTGTTGTCATAAGATGTGCGGGCCATATCATCGCTACTAACATAGTAACATATTATCTTCTCGTGCACGGGGAGACTGAATCTATTATGAACAAGGACGTGGCCAACACCTCCTATGGATAACAATTAATCACCCAAATAGTATATGAGTCATGAATCACACTTGATGCATAGAGATTGAGTCAATGCTTAAAGGGGGGTTTCTAATCAAAGAGTTTGATGGGAGCAACACAATGGTACCAAACGTGCATTCACCATGAAACACCGTATGAGACATTGGTTCAATATTCATGCATGTATCAAGTGAGCAATGATACTGCTCACACCACATTATGGGCAATGATAATTGCCCAAATGCTTGAAAATTAATGTCCTATGTATATATACACTCCCGAGAAATGCTATTCACTCGGTACGACTGACGTGGCAGCGTACAACTGGTGGCTGAATTTCATTGGCAAAATTTCAATCTTTAGTACCACCAGTTGTACGGTGCCACGTTAGTCGTACCGAGCGGAATTGAAAAAACGTTAGGGCTGAATATCATTTCTCATACACTCCCTCGTCCTCAAGGCGTACATACCCCACGCCAACCGAGGATGAAGACGGTGAACTCCGGTGATTCACTTCCTATAAATCGTTTTCTCTCAACACTCTCTTCTGGTTATGTTTTATTATTTCATCATGTTGCTCTCATTCCGCTTACAACCCGGGTTTTGGGGCTTCAGGTTGTGATGGATGCCAGAACAAGTCATTCAGGTTGAGCATTCGGGACAAATGCTTCGGGTTGAGTAGCACTGCTCTTAAAACAAGAGCGGAAATGAAAAATACTTACACTCTCTAAAGGGAGGAAAAAACAGTAGAAGAGATTCTAATCATATTAGACTCTCAAAAGGAAAATACGAAAAATTGTCCCCTTCCATTGGCGAAAAATTGTTGAGCATAGTGACTGCATTCTTAAGGGTCTTGATAGGAGGTTTGTGATTAAACACACTCGAGCACCGGTCCTTCTAAATAGATTGCGCGTGGTTTTACTTTTTTACCGTGTTTGACGAAACACCCATATGTCGGGGGGTGCAAAAAACCGATCAAACCGATTAACCGAACCAAACCAATCCAAGCTATATATATGGTTTAGTTTGATTTTATAGATTGAAAAAACCGATATGATTGGTCCGGTTCATACATACAATAGATGAAATCCATGCCAAACCGAACTGAACCAACAAAGCATGCTTTGCCCCCCTACTTGTATTATGTGATATTTTTTTCCTATTGGTAACTTTATTTGCTATTTACAAGTTAGTAACTTTATTTTTTGATAAGTATCATTTTCCTGTAAACAAAAAGTAACTCTTGCAATGCATCCTCTTAATATTTTATTTGGTCTTGTCCTTGGAGTAATCATTTAGGCTTGCTTATACTTAAATTCCAGAATAATAGAACCAAATTGATAGATCAAAACCGATGGAACCGGCCGAACTAAACCGATCAAAATTTGTTTGGTTTGGTTCGGTTCTAGGACCTAGTTGGTTTGGTTTGGTTTGCAAATTAGAAAAAAAACGAGAAGGGTCGTTCGGTTCAAGTTTTAGGCCAAAACCGACGGAACCAAACCGATCCACATCCCCACCCATCGATATCACCCACGAGTAAAAAGCGTGTTTTTTAATGGATTTTTCGGATGGAAAAATATGTGAGTGGTCCCTAACAAAGAAACCAGTTAAGTTAAAGAAATTTGAAATGTTGTGGATCAAAATGCCCTCCACTGCATTTCAAATTTTCTTTTGTATGCCACTGAACCAGCAAACTTCTGAAACCATCGAACTGAATCATCGCTCACCGTCGCCGGCACTGCTCGTTGTTGCCGAACAGACACTAAACCTAACCCTAAATCCAAAATCTATGGACCATGGGATGAACCCTAGATCTCGGATTTCTAACCCTAACCAAACCTAACCCCTCCGGCCCCATTCCTTCTTGTCTCCGCAGGTTGTTGCCGCCAGGGCGGTGGCGGTGAATAGCTGCAACCCCAGATCATCGCACCCACTGCCACTCGCACCGCTGCTGCTCTCGCCGCCACCGCTCATGTGCTCGAGAGAGATGGGAGAAGGCCAGAAAGGCCAAGGATATTTTTTGGATTTTTGAAAAAATTAGAGACCTATCTTTGGCTGAAATGTTGGGATATCTTGCACATTAGAGATAAGTTCTGTCAATGATTGGTCACCATTCACCAATTAGCCCTTTTTCTTTTGGTTAAGTTTAAGCAAGAATTCGGTGAGGTACATCCTCCAAATCTTAGTCATTCAATCAATCATCCGTGAAATTTTCTTAGCTCGCAGCCACCTGCAGCCGGCTGGAGTATAATGCCAGTGGCTTTCGCTAGCTTTCGGTGTGGTGGCACCCCCATCGGTGTTCAACCAACATTTTCTCTCCATCTAGTTTTTGAGATCGGATCTCCTCTAGTCGGTTGGTGGGTCCGGTGTGCATCACAGCCGCATACATTCTTCACAAGGTAGGCGATCCGAAAGTGAATCGTGTCGAGGGGAAATCTTGCACAAACTTCTCCCGCGACTTACAAAACACCGATAGTTAGACTGGCTGGATCCTTTCGGAGCGCAGAACCTTCGATGCTCAAGTCAGCAGTGATTTCGAAGGGGAGGACAAATGATCAGAATACAGTTTTGGATTTTTGGAAATCCAACCTGTACTTTGGAGCCTTGGGTCATACCTTTATAACCTTTCTCCAACCACTGCAGGCCGACACGTGCCAGCCCACTTGTCTCTTAGTGCACCCTCGTGTTTGCACATGGGTCTTTAAATACGCTATGTCGTCTTGCTGACCAGCTAGTTGCCCGAGGTCGAGAGGGGGAATGCACTGGTCTAGTCTGCTCCAGGTGGCATGGAAGGCCTTGAACAGAGAGTCGGCTTTGTTTGGGGCCCATTAAGTGTGTGCAGAGCGAACCTTGGTCCACAATTGTCCATGTATTTCCACAGAGGTGGACACCTGCCGCCTTAATGGCGTCTTACTGTATGGGACACCTGTCAATAAAAGGGGCGATCTCCTTTGTGGGCGAGCTGGCCACGATTGACATGGATGAGTTGGGTTCTCGTTGCATCAGGTTTTGAATCTTTTGAAGGGTCCCGCGAGCTCTAAGACCCTATTTAACCGGCAAGCCACTGGGGTAGCCGAGGGACCACTACTTTGATGAGGGTAAAGGGCGCAATTGGGGCAAACCCACATATTAGGGGCGATCTCATTCACTGAAGATGGGTGACTCCATTGGAGAGTTGTCATCCCTATCGACAAGAATGGCAAACTCTTGCATGCGAGCTAACTGTGGGCATCGTGGTCTAGGAACTTGCTTCCGGGCAAGGAGCAAACTACGAGCTCCTAGAGGACGATATATGAGCGGCAAACTGCTCACGGGCGAGGTACAAGCTGCGAGTTGATAGCGGATGATGTGCGAGTAGCGAGTTGCTCACGGGTGAGGTGCGAGCTGCGAGCTTCTCACAGGCAAGGTGCGAGCTGCGCCACAATCCCCTCGACCAGTGGTGGTCTCAAGAGCTGGGTCGCCGAGCTAATGATATTTTTCGGGCACCATCATTACCCCCTCCTAGATAGACTAGCGCATCGGTCTTCGGCGAAGTCCGTCTTGGAGCTAGAAGTTGGTGTTACCACGAGATGAGGCTGCCTCCGGTACGAAACGGTGAATCGGTCCGTATTCCTTTTCGGCACATCATATTAATATGATGTCGGGTTGGGATTTGAGAAGCCAGATATCATTGTAGAGCGTTAAATGCATCCTGGCTGGCTTTTGAAGGTGTCATAACTCGTGGCAAGATATGAGGGGCCAGAGCCAAATCATTGCTATATTGAGCGGATCACCATCGATCGCCGCTTTACTTTCTGCGATTACACCAATTTGAGGAATAAACTATATAAATAAACAACGGTCAAAGTTTGTCTTTTAATAAACGACAGTCAATTCATATTTTTTTAGTGGTAAAAAACAACGGGCATTGAAAAACGACATACTGAAAAACGACAATCATTTTCCATCCTTTTTCAACAGTATAGGTGTAGTCGTGCGTGGGCCCACGTGGCAGACGGCGATTGGGGGAGCCAAATTGTCGCATCGGCCGCCACTGCACTGCCTTGCATATCGTGCTCGCCATTAATGCCTGGTTTGTTCACCTACCTTTAATATGCCTATAAATAGGGGGTGGGTGAGTCCCTTTTACCTTTTACTGAAAAGAGCTCTCCCCTCTAGATCTCTCTCTACTCTTCTTTCTGCTTCTCATGGCGACCTCAACTGCTTCCGGAGCCGTCACAGCAGTGGGATCATCCGAGCTTGATGTTGTCGTCGTGGCCCTGCCCGCACCGATCATCGACGAGCATATGCGGGAAGCTGACCTTTCCCCTGAGGAAGATGCTCCCACAGCTGCACGGGAGACAGCAGTGATGTGGTTTAAGGATGTTGCGGCGAAGCCTGTCTTCGAGAACCTACGTCAGGTCCTCAACCTGCCTACCCATCTCCTATTCGCCCCCATGCTGACCTCCGGAAGACCACCCACGAGAACCATAATATCGGTGGGGCTGCTATGGTCCGGACTTGGGCTCCTTCTTAGCCACATAGCCGCCGAGCTACTGGAGATGATAGGATTATGCCCCGCTCAGCTAATGGGGAATTCCTAGGGCATTTTGTACGGGCTCTCTCAACTTGAAGAAGCCCTCAACATGAAGATTCCCTTTTCCTATCTCCTGAATAAGTGGTCGCTGAAGACCAGGTCCACGTATCACGATGTGGGAGTGCAGCGTCTACTATTTGGCCAAGCGGCTGGGCAAGGTAATCCCTTTATTGTCTACCTAGAACAACGACCGGTTCTGGAAGTACTACCTCTTCGTGGTCGCCAGGAGATGGCGAGGGTGTCAAAAGGACATTCCTTCCCACCCGGGCAAGCCGCCGAAGTTCGTATTCTGAGATATCTCCCGCTACCAGGTCTGTGGGAGCAAGTGCATCGCCACTTCGAGGGAGCAATCACTCGACACGGCGATCTTGGATTTCCTGGGAGGGTGGACACCCGACAGGATCATGGCGTTGAACGTTTCGTTCCAATTGAGGGGTAAAAGGTCAGGCTCCATCACTTTGAAGAAGAAAGGCACTCGAAAGAAGGCCACAGCCGCCCCTTTTAAGTTAGGGGCGAGCAAGAAAAGCCAACCAAGCAGAGCACCTGGAGGAAGCTCACGGGGGAGGGGCTGTAAAAAGTGAGCTCCCCCTATCAACATCGCTAACGCTGACGCCGACACCCTGCGGATGCTAGAAGAAGAGGACGACATTCTTCCTCCTCCTCCCCGCTCACAAGGTTGCCATGAGATGGGTCAGCTGTAGGTTCCTCTCGGTCCTCCCCCTCCGACGATGTCTACCATTGTCTTTACTGTGGGCCCCACCTAGGGCGGGACCGTAGTTAGACAAAAATTCAACTTCGTGTAGCCCAACGACCCCCTCATCGACCTCCTGCTCTCGTCCATGGTGGTAGAGTCAGGAATCGCACGAACCCTGATTCGCCAATTCCCAGGGGACCCCTCGGTGGCCGTCCGGGTTGCAGTGATGACCCCAGAGATGGAGGCAGTCAGGAAAAGGAGGAAGCTCCGCCCTTGGGAGGTCGTCGTGTCAAAGCAGCTCTTCGAGAGGGAGCGGGAGGAAATGCTTCATGTTTCCCGAGAGGCGATTGCGAAGAGGGCCGCCGAGGTGAAGCGGGCTGCGCTTAGGGCAGCGGGCCAGGGGTCTGATGTCGAGGACTTCTCCTCGAGTGAAGGTTCTAAGTAACCCGCCCGACTGGAGCTTCCTCATCAAGTCGCTGATGCCGCGCTTGACCCGTCTGAGCAGTCACCCCAGGAATCGGTCCCGGAGCGTTCTTTATCAACAAGGATTGAAGTCCCTCAGCTTGAGCCGCTTTCAACCAGCGAGCTGGCTCCAGAGCCACATGCCACTCCCCTTGGATTAGGATCCACCGTCGAAGGGCCACAAGTCGCTCCTCTCAGACTAGGAGTCGTCGCTGAAGAGCAGCAGATCGCTCCCCTCGGGCCTGGAGCCGCAGCACCACTTGTGTTGTTGGGATCTCTTCTGGCCACGGCGTGGGCGGTGGCGACCAACTGTGGGGGAGGATTACGGCCATCGTACGGTCCCCCTCCAATAGTCGATGGAAGGGTAGAGCTTTGAGAAGTGGCGCGCTGTAGAGTGTTGAGCTGTCACGTACTGAGCTGTCGCATAGTAACTTTTATGTATAGGAGAAAGAAGAGACCAATAAATAGAGGGGGAGAGAGGTAGAGAGTTGAAGAGTTAACACAACATGTAGTGACGAAATTCGGCCGAAACCTACATCTCCGTGCGGTATGATGCAACCTTTAAATTCACTAACTCTGAGAAAGTAGAGCTACTCTCGACGGGCCGAGGAGTGCTTATACAAGTAGATAGAGAGTGAAGTAGACTTGACTGGAGTCTGATGACCAGAAGGCTCAAAGAGCTCTGGAAAATAGAAAATAGAATGTGGAATAATGAATTCCAATTTGGAATATTTATCGGGTCTACTATGTATAGAGGTTTGGAAATATAAGGGGTTTAACAAATATCCAGGGGGATTTAACAGACCCCGAATAGTATCCGTGGGTCCCAAGCAGAGTTGCGGATCCTACTATCATCTTGTTGGCCCCAGGTAGTGTTGCAGGTTCCACTGTCGTCTCTGTGGGCCCCAGGCAGAGCTACTGGTCCCACGGACGTCTTTGTGGGCCCCAAGCAGATCTGCGGGTCCCATTGCCAGACATTAGCTAGATTTTGCACTCACAGTTACCCCCTCCTAGCTAGGCAGGTGCTATCCTAGCTAGCTGGGACTCTATGGTACAAAACTAGTTTGTCGATGTCGCAGTGGCTTGATAAGTGTTTGGAAAGAATCTGTCGACCCCTACCAAGGGTCGACCAAAGTTCTGTCTGCTGACCCATTGCCAAGGGCTGACCCTCGTGCCTGTTGACCCCCTACCAAGGGCCAGCCAGAGGCGTGACCGCCGACCCACTTTCCAGGGCTGACCGTCGCTTATGCCACCCCCCTGCCAAGGGCCAGCCAAAGGCGTGTTTGTTGACCCACTGTCCGAAGCTGACCGTCGTGCCAATTGACCCCTTGCCAAGGGCTGACCAAAGGCGTGTCCGACGCGCCTGCCAACCCCCTGCCAAGGGCCATCCAAAGGCATGTCCGCCGACCCACTGTTTGGGGACGACCATCACGCTTGCCGACCCCCTGCCAAAGGCGTGTCTGACGACCCGCTGTCCGGGGGCGACCGTTGTCCGTTTGTCGACTTCTTGCCAAGGGTCAGTGACGGGCATGCCTGTCGACCCACTGTCCGGGGTCGACTGTTGTCCGTCTGCCAACCTCTTATCCGGGGCAGACTGTCGCACCCGTCGAGCCCTTGCCAAGGGACGACGAAGGGCGTGCCTGACCCGTTGTCCGGGGTCGACTGTTGTCCGTCTGTCGACCCTTTTCCAAAGACCGACCAGTAGGGTCTCGAGAAATGTCATTGAAGGGTCAGACCGACCGGGCAAAGGGCCGTCAGGCAGGACAACTTGCCTGGAATAGTCGATCGGTTGGGCGGGCGGTCACAGCAATCGGTCAGTCGTGGTCGACTGACCAATCGGATTTTGGGGGTTGGGCATTAGAGGGGTCCTGGCACCTGACCCAGTTTATCCTGAGATCGACGGAGCGGCCGGTCGGTCGCGATTGGTCGGTTGGCTGCATCGGGCGGTCGGCGCACGCTGGTGATCAGTCGGTCACAGTGGTCGGTTAGTCGTGGTCAAACGACCGATCGGATTTTGGGGGTCGGGCGCTAGAGGGGTCCTTGTGCCCGACCCAGTTAATCCTGAGACTGACCGAGCGGTCGATCGGTCACGGCGGTCGCCGGTCGTGGCGGTTGGTCGGCTGTTGCGGCCGGTCAGTCGCTGGCAATCAGTCGGGCAAGCGAGGGTGTTGGCGTCGATTGGTCGTGTGCCACCAACCGACCGCAGTCGAGGGGGTCAAGCGCCAAAGGGACCGCTTGAGAAATGGCACTCGACCGATCGACCGTGACTGATTGTTAGGGCAAGGGCGATCGATCGATCTGGCGTCGATCAGGCGCGACCGGTTGGTCGCCGCCAACCGATCGTGGTCGAGGGGGTCGGGTGTCAGAGACATCCTAGCGCCCGATCCTTTGGAAATGACACCCGACCAATCGATCAGTCGGTCGGTAGGGCATTTAGGCTTCTCGAGGAATCATTCTTCGGAAGGCGATCGCAAGGGATCAAGTATTGTCGCCCGATTGGGGATGGATCCTTGCGTTCTGCTCTTCTTTCACTTTGTTTTTGCTGTAGTGAATGGAAGACAAAATGGGAGCCTCGGAGGTGAGTTCGGCTTAAGATATTTCCTTTTAGCGATTTTGGAAGCGCTCCGAACCTAGTGTTATCCTTTACGAGGCCGTCCAGAGTTGAGGGAAGAGTGATGTCAGCACCACTATCAGATTAAGATGGAAACTTGAGTTGATTCCTTCTCCTCTCCTTGATATTTGTAGCAATAGGGGAGTTCGAAAAGCGAGGTGGAGGCAACTTCGATGCGGCGTAGCTTCTGCGTCCCGTATCGGAATTCATCGATGTCGGAGGTATTGTGATCCTCGCATGATCCTCTACGAGGTCGTCAAGAGGCGATGGAAGAACTGAGCTAATTCGATCATTGGATTTGAATGAGAAATTAGGTGAAAGACAACTTAAATCAACAAAGTTTTTTATATTTGTTGTGCTTTACACCCGGCCTCTGGCCGATAGAGTAGGAGAGATCAACTGGCGGTCGTCCATCGGGCTCGGCTTCTGACGACCGACCGGCCGACCGACAAATAATCTGTTAATAACTTGAAAGTGACAACCAACTCAATAAACGAACCCCATAACCAACCTTTGCAATGTGAGTAGGTGTTACGTCATGTGAAGCAATTGGGGCAAAATGTCGTTCAACTTGGAAGTGTTTGCCACGAAAGCTAAACATGCAGTTTGTGCAAGTTGAGGAGTTGATGTCATACTCTTGAATGATGTGACCGGGTGCTACGATCTTGTAGTCTTTGCATGCCGGCCAGGTTGATTGCGATTCACTGACCAATCCCGAGGGTGATTCATTCTATCGTCCGATTGTCTCTAGTAGTAGCGTGTTGGAGCCCGTCGGATTTTGTCTGATGTCGAGTGCGTAGACAAACAAGGATGACCCCCAGTCAAGGACTAATCCATCGATTGCCGCTAAACGGTAACGGTCCAAGAGATCGACGTTTTCGACTGAATCCTGTAGAAATTGCATTGAATTTTGGCAGATCAGTTGAGATAATCGATCATTGCCGGAAGCTCGGTTGCTGCCGATAAATCAACCGTCGACCGTCAATCTGATACGCTGAATGCCATGTCGCAAGGGGTCATGCTTGTCGGATGAGCTGGACCGACTACCTCCTAAATGATTTGCAGCCATCGGCCGTAAAATGGGATGAGATCAGGAATGATATGTTGTCGAAGGCTAGTAGATCGAGGCCAAGCACTGATCGATCCGACTATTGATGGGGCACGATGCAAATGGTGTTGAGTGCCGAATGATCAGGCCTAGCTCGTCTTGTTGAGGCATACTAAGGCTGTGAGTTCAGACTTTGGTAGAATGCCGAGACTTAAGTCTTGGACTTTGCCATCGCGTGCCAAGCCGGTAAGCTTGGACCTTTCGGGTGCCGAGGCTACGGCCTCAGAAATTGTAGTCGAGTGCCAAGGGAGTGGGCTTAGACTTTTGATTGATTGTCGAAGCGAATGTCTCGGTCTTCGTCATCGAGTGTCGAGTTGCAAGCTTGGACTTTTATATTGAGTGTTGAAGCTAAGGCCTCAGACTTTGTCGTCGAGTGCCAATACTCTCTTCTTGGACTTGTCGCATGCCGAGATGGTGATAGCATCTCGAACTTTGTCTTTAAGTGTGTTGAGGCCTCATTGGGTTTATTTGTTGAGTGTCGAGGCGATTGCCTCGGACTTTGTCTTCGAGTGCTAAGGGCATGGCCTTGGGCTTGTAGAATGCCAAGACGACGATCACCTCAGACTTTGTATTTGATTGCCAAAGGCAGAGCCTTGGGTTTGTTGAGTGCCGAGGCGATTGCCTTGGACTTTATCTTCGAGTGCTAAGGGCACAACCTTGGGCTTGTTGAATGCCAAGGCAACGATCGCCTCAGACTTTGTATTTCATTGCCAAGGGCAGAGCCTTGGGCTTATTGAGTGCTGAGACGATGGTCTCCTCGGACTTTGTCTTCGAATGCCAAGAGCATCGCCTTGGGCTTGTTGAGTGTTGAGGTGACGATCACCTTGGGCTTTGTCTTCGAATGCCAAGGGCAGGGCCTTAGGCTTGTTGAGTGCCAAGGCGATGGTCGCCTCGAACTTTGTCTTCAAATACGAAGGGTAGGGCCTTGGGTTTGTTGAGTGCCGAGGCGATGATCACCTCGGACTTAGTGTTCGAATAACAAGGTTGTCTCCTTGGGCCAAGACGGTGTCGAGTCCTGGGCTTTAAGAGGTGGCAAGGCGGCGAAGCCTGTCTCAGACTTTGTCTTCGAACACCAAGGATGTCTCATTGGGCTAGGACGGTGTTGATGTCTTGGGCTTTGGCAGTTTCCGAGGCGACGAAGCCTGTCTCGGACTTTGTCTTCGAATCCACCGCCTCGGACTTTATCTTCGAACACCAATGCTGTCTCCATGGGACGAGATGATGTCGATGTCTCGGTCTTTGGAAGGTGCCGAGGCGGTGAAGCCTACCTCGGACTTTGCCTTCGAATGCCAAGGCTGTCTCCTTGGACCGAGACGTTGTCGACGTCACGGGCTTGAAAGGTGCCGAGGCGGCGAAATCTGCCTCAGACTTTGTCTTTGAATGCCAAAGCTGTCTCCTTGGGCCGAGACGGTGTCGATGTCTCGGGTTTTACACTACAAAAAAAATGTTTTTTATCGATGGAATATATCCGTTGGTAAAATTAATTTTCCATCGGTATTAATTTATTATGACGGAACCAATTTCCGTCGCTAGTTTGTCGGGAAAAAAGGCGTCGGAAAAAAGTCTGCGACGGATGTAAATTTCCGTCGGTATTAAACATTAATACCAACGGATATTTTGTATTAATTGGTAATATATCAATATTTAATAAAAAATATAATAGATTATTATCGATGGTTTACCTTATATCTGTTGGTGAAAATAAGTCTATTAACGACGAAACACTGCCTTCCGTCGGCAATATATTAATATTTTATAAGAATATATAAGGTTATTACTGACGGATATGGTTCGTACCGTCGGCAAAACGTTGTATATTACCAAGAACAACTAATTTACGTCGGTAATATATAAATAATTTAGAAAAATATAATAGATTATTACCGACTGAAATTATAGTACCTGTTGGTAAAAAAACATAAATTTTTTTAAAAAATTACTAAAATAAGGTTATTTAATTCCTGTGATTTACAACAATACCACAATATATTCAAATATTACCATAATTGACTAAATCAAATATTACCATAATTTATCAAATATTACCGTAATTTATCAAATATTACCACAATACCAGACAATTATAGACAAGGCCAAAAAATTACCACATATTTATTACAAAATTATTTTTACACAATATAAAACTGAGGGAAGCTGCGCACCCTAGCACAACCACCTCACGCCGCCCGGCACCAACGCTGGTGTTCTGATCCTCTAACGCTGCACTTCCTGTAATTAATTTGTATTTATTAAAAAAATAATTTATATCTATAATTTAGAGTCTAAGCATTAAAGAATCATAAGTTAGCGTGTTTCGGATTTGAAATTGGTTTGGATTCGATCGGATCGTTATTGGATCGCATCCGATAATTCGTACTTGGATGTTTTTTCGTATTTCGGACTTGCGAACAAGTTCTAATTAGATATTTTAACAATTTACCCTCTGATTGACCAATTTAGAGTCTAACCGTTAAAAAATAATAAGTTAGCGTGTTTTGGATTTGAAATTGGTTTGGATTCGATCGGATCATCATCTGATCGACATCCGATAATTCGTACTTGAATTTTTTTTTGTATTTCAGACTTGCGACCAAGTTCTGATTAGATATTTTAATAATTTACTCTCCGATTGACTAATTTAGAGTCTAAGTGTTGAAAAATCATAAGTTAGTGTGTTTCAGATTTGAAATTGGTTTGGATTTGATTGGATCACCATCGGATTAACATCTGATAATTCGTAAGTGGATTTTTTTTTTGTATTTTGGACTTGCGGGCAAGTTCTAATTAGATATTTTAATAATTTGCCCTCCGATTAACCAATTTAGGGTCTAAGCGTTGAAAAATCATAAGTTAGGGTGTTTTGGATTTGAAATTGGTTTGGATTCGATCGGATCGGCATCCGATAATTTGTATTGGGATTTTTTTTCATATTTCGAACGTGCGAGCGTTGTAATTAGATATTTTCATAATTTACCCTCCGATTGACCAATTTAGAGTCTAAGTGTTGAAAAATAATAAGTTAGAGTATTTTGGATTTGAAATTGGTTTGGATTCGATCGGATCGGCATCCACTAATTCGTACTTATATTTTTTTTCATATTTCTGACTTGCGAGTAAGTTCTAATTAGATATATTAAGAATTTACCCTCCAATTGACCAATTTAGAGTCTAAGTGTTGAAAAATAATAATTGAGCGTGTTTTGGATTTTGAAATTTGTATGGATTCAATTGGATCGTCATCGAATCGACATCTGATAATTCATACTTTGATTTTTTTTCGTATATCGGACTTGCGAGCAAGTTTTAATTAGATATTTTAATAATTTACCCTCCGATTGATCAATTAAGAGTATAAGCGTTGAAAAATCATAAGTTAGTATCTTTCAGATTTGAAATTGGTTTGAATTCAATCCGATCGGCATCCGATAATTCATACTTGGATTTTTTTCGTATTTCAGACTTGCGAGCAAGTTCTAATTTGATATTTTAATAATTTACCCTCCGATTGACCAATTTAGAGTCTAAGTATTAAAAAATCATAAGTTAGGGTGTTTTGAATTTTAAATTGGTTTGGATTCGATCGGATCGTCATCGAATAGGCATCTGATAATTCGTACTTATATTTTTTTTTATATTTCGGCCTTGTGAGCAAGTTCTAATTAGATATTTTAATAATTTACCCTCTGATTGATCAATTAAGATTCTAAGCGTTGAAAAATAATAAGTTAGTATGTTTCGGATTTTAAAATTAGTTTGGATTTGATCGGATCATCATCGGATCGACATCTAATAATTCATACTTGGATTTCTTTTGTATTTCGGACTTGTGAGCAAGTTCTAATTAGATATTTTAACAATTTACCCTTTGATTGACCAATTTAGAGTCTAAGCGTTGAAAAATCATAAGTTAGCGTGTTTCGGATTTTAAATTGGTTTGGATTCGATCAGATCGTCATTGGATCGACATCCGATAATTTGTACTTGGATTTTTTTTGTATTTCGAACTTGCGAGCAAGTTTTAATTAGATATTTTAATAATTTACCCTCCGATTGACCAACTTAGAGTCTAAGCGTTGAAAAATCACAAGTTAGGGTGGTTCGGATTTGAAATTGGTTTGGATTCGATTGGATCATCATCGGATCGACATTCAATAATTCGTGCTTAGATTTTTTTTGTATTTTAGACTTGTGAGTAAGTTTTAATTAGATATTTTAACAATTTACCCTCCGATTGACCAATTTAGAGTCTAGCGTTTAAAAATCATAAGTTAGGGTGTTTCGGATTTGAAATTGGTTTGGATTCGATCGGATCGGCATTTGAGAATTCGTACTTGTATTTTTTTTTTTATATTTCGGACATGCGAGCAAGTTCTAATTAGATATTGTAAGAATTTACCCTCTTATTGACCAATTTAGAGTCTACGCGTTGAAAAATAATAAGTTAGCGTGTATCGGATTTTGAAATTTGTTTGGATCGTCATCGGATCGGCATCCGATAATTCGTACTTGGATTTTAAAATTTGTTTGGATTCGATCGGATTTTGAAACAGCTTTGGCACTCGAAAATAAAGTCCGAGGCAGGCGTTGTCGCCTCGGTATGTACCAAGTCCAAGGAGACCGCCTTAGTACTTAAAGACAATGCCCGGTATTCGATCAAAAGTCCAAGCTTTATTTTGTCACTCGGGTCCAAACATCAGATTGTCACCAATCATTACCCTCTCTCAACGGCTGACGGTTCCAAATCGGTTAGGGGGTGGTTGGTCCAACTCTGTCAGCGTGCACTACCTTCCGTGCTGTGGCATTCAAAGCAATGGACAGTTAGTAAGCAATCAATTGTTCAGTAGCAACGAAACATCTGGCAACGACCATCGATGAAAGTTCAATATTTTGTGAGAGATGCCGCAAGAATAGTCAATCCCCTGAACCGTCATCGACTAGTAATGATCGATCGATCAATCATTGGCTAGGGGTCGCCTATGTCCACCCACGCACTCGATGCTTGATGAATATTGTTAGACTTTGATATTCACCAATTAAAGACGATTATGCAGATCTGCCAAAGCACACGTATTCAAGCCCGATCAGAGAATCGTACTTGCAAACAAGGGACATGGCTATACAATTTTAATACATGGAACCTCTTCAACTAGATATAGATCAAGATACTGCTACTTATTAGTCAATCCGATTCAAGTGGCATCAGCACACGAGGTTCATTCAAAGATAGAGAACTATCTTCCATTAGGTTGGATGAGTAGTATTTCATCCAAATTAAACCTATTGAGTTGGCTGTACAACTTCACAAGCAAAAATCCTCCCTATCATCTGGGGGTGCGCCCACGGTAATCACTATGTTATCACTGGGGCCTGACTGCAGTCCCTAGTAAACACAGTAACTAGGTGCAGTTAGGTATCGGACAGCGACAGGTGAGTTACCGTATGACTATGCCTCTTTAAGCCACGAGCCAAAAACCCAACCGCCATGTTCTTTAAATTCACCTTTTTATGAAGATGAATTTTGAAAAAGCCACAAGTCAAGGTGTACCATGCTTCACGTTCACTTTAATCGGATTTCTAGCTCTAATGTAATAAAGCCTTATACGCATTCATCCGACGCGTGTATGAAAAGTTACGCCTGTTAAAAGTTTTCGAGGCCTTTTTATTCGAAGACAAGCATCAAAAGGTTACACATCAAGGGGTACGATGTTTCATGTCCACCTTGATCAGTTTTTCATCACCGACACAATGGTACCTTATACGCATTCATTCGATGTGTATATGAAAAGTTACGATTGTCGAAAGTTTTTGAGGCATTTTTCTTCAAAGACAAGCATCAGAAAAGACACTCATCAAGGTGTGCAATGTTTCATGTCTACTTTGACCAATTTTTCAACCCCTACATAATGACACCTTATATGTATTCATCCGATGCGTGTATGAAAAGTTACGGCTGTCAGAAGTTTTCAAGGCCTTTATTTTCCGATGACAAATAACGGGAAAGTTGCACGTCAATGCGCATCAAGTTTGACGTCTGCTTCAACCAATTTTTTGGCGTCGACACAATGCCATTCGCGTACCATCTCTTGACGATGGCTCGTGACAACAGGAGGGGGTCAGACAAAAAAAACCTCTACCCCTTTTTCTCCGTGCGTTCTCCCTGTAATGGCCCTCAATGACCGAGGGGGGCAGATAGACCCATGGCCATCACCACCGCCACTTTAACGCCCCGGTATTTTATGGATTAATTCAACCCGTATAACACTGGGGTGTTAGAAGTAAAACTTGATATAAATTAAATTCCATCAATTATAGAAATTAACTAAGCCTCTTTTATTCATAACCATGCAATATAATATAAAGGTTTGATACATGGCTTGAACTTTAAAAGCTAAAACTTAAATGCGACATCAACTCTTCACATTTCTGTTCCCGCATCCTCATAGTACGGAGTGTAGAGCGGATCTTCGATCCCCTACGGTTTATTCTCCATTCGCTCTTCCTGTACTCCTTATCCTATAAGATCAGTCTTTGTAGAGTTCATAACATTTGTAGGGGGGTGAGTCTAATCCACTGACTCACCTAATAACTTAATTTATTCATGCTAAGATATATGTACTGAAGAAGCAGTGAACATGACTATGAATAGTAATTAAAAAGACATTGATCACCCGATTTCTTTTTTGGTCTCAGCCAGGGTAGGAATCTCAAGCTTTACTCGGGTACTTTTTGTCCGCAACAAGGATAGCCCCACACCTAGGTTCTTTTAGTCACCAGACAAGGCTAGCCCCACACCTAGGTAACTTTTTGGCCTCAGCCAGGGCTAGACCCACACCCAAATTACTTTTTGGCCTCAACCAGGGCTAGACCTATACCCAGGATACTTTTTGGCCTCAGCCAGGGCTAGCCCCACACCCAAATAAGTGATCATATATCTCAAAAATTTATAAGTCCATAGCAATCTATCGTTATTCGATATCATACACTTAGTATGAATAACTTAGTTTAGTCCCCTACCTGAAGCGTCGAAGAATCTTTCTTCTATTGAGAATGCCTTAGAAAGCTCACAACCTGAAATAAATTACTATACTTTGTTAGTTTTTACCATAATTTTTACAAGGATTCATCGGAAACAAATTCCGATGAGGACTCCTTATGTTTGTTTACTTAAACTACTTTATTTAATAGCTTTTATCCTTTAGGGGTATTTTGGTCATTTATAATATACTTTGAATTTATATCCAGTTTGTAGAGTTTTTTATTCTGAAACCGTGGCCGCAGACGGAACTCAATTCGGAGTTTGTTTGCTCCCGGTATGACCAAAATAGTCGACATTGGCTGAATTTAAATGGGTGGTCTGCCTTTAGTAAAAAGGTCAGGTTGCTTTTAGTAATGCCGATTCAGTTAACGAAGGCAGAGTCGTTTTATTTGTGCTTATTGGACTTCGGCCTACAGTATTTAATGGGCTTAATGGCTTCGGCCCACAGTATTTAATGGGCTTAATGGGCTTCGGCCCACAGTGTTTAATGGCCTTAATGGGCTTCGGCCTATAGTGTATATATATATATATATATATATATATATATATATATATAAATTATTAGGTATAGGGGCTGATCGGTTGCGGGCGGTGGGAGGCGGTGGCCGACGGCAGTGGACAGTGACCGGCGGCGGTGGACAGCGGCGACCGGAGGCGGCGGACCGGCGGCGACGGACGACGGCGACCGGCGGCGGTCGGCGACGGAGGGTTTGTAGGTGGTGGTTGGGTGGCAGAGGCTAGGCACGGATATCGAGGTGGGGCTTGAGTGAAGAAATCTGTTGGGGGGGGGTTTATATAGGCCTTTCGGGAATACCAAAAGTCCCAGGGCCTTAAATGAAAAACTGCCCCTTTACAGTTTCAGTTGCGCGACTGTTCCCGTCCGATCAGAAATGATAGGTCTACGGTTTAGATGTCTTTTGGTCTCCCCCCCTTACTATAATAATTACTTTTCTAATGTTTAGATAGAAAAGTTTTAAGGGTTTTCTGGTTAGAGGGAAAAAAGTTAAAATTCTGCTTATAGGTCCCTGGTTTGAAACCTTCTATTGGCTATTTTGTTTCTTTAATTTTTAAATATTCTAAATGTGTTCAAAACGTAAAAATTTGTATAGGTTTTTTTATCGTTTCGACGATACGGACGCAATGGCATAGTCTGATTTTTATTTTAAATTTTGTATCAAAAATTCTTATTATATAGTTTTAAATTATATTAAATTATTAATATTTTTGGGATATTACATCCTTTACCCCTAATAAAAATTTCGTCCTCGAAATTTAAATTATGTACCTTAGTTGTCGAATAAATATATTTCTGACTCCAATTCCCAAGTAGCTTCTTCCTCATTGTGATGTTGCCATAGTACTTTTACCAATCGTATAGTTTTGGTTCGCAATACTTTACTTTGGTGTTTAAAACCTTCACAAGTACTCCCACATAATATGTATCTGATTGAATGTTTTCATTTTCCAAAATATGAGAAAGATCAGGCTCATATGGATACTTGAAAGACTAGATGTACATTAGCCACTACTTGACCATATTACAATAAGTATACCTCCTAACCCTATATAAGATGCATCCGTGTAAAGTGTATACTTCTTCCCACTTTCTGGTATCGTCAAAATCGGAGCTGTAGTGAGTTTCTTCTTTAGTTCTTGGAATGTATTCTCACTGGATTTCGACCACTCAAATTTTACTCCTTTCACTTTGTTAATATATTTCGAATAGAAAATTTTAATTGAAAATCTTATGGAGCTTTAATATTACTTTGCTCACCTTGAAACCTCTTATAGTAGATCTTTCTATTATAATATTAATATTTTTTCCTAAGAGGTAATTATTAAGTTATTTGGGTGTCTTGTTTATGGGATCCAGTAAGGCAATAAATTCTTGGGTTTGAGAATAAATTTTTTTTGACTTTCTCTACTCACACATCAACTGTACCTGGCTACTGTATTCACCAGTAACCACAGTGATATAAGAATAGAGTTAGCCTGAGAGTCAGGGCAATTCCAGTGATTTAGTTTGGGACGGTTCAATTATTGGAATTTGACTAAAAAAACTTAATCTTTTTATCATACGAGGGTCTAAGGTGTTAACTCTAAAATATTGAAAACAATCATTGGAAATCTTTTGGTTCTGACAGCCGTCGAGAAACTTATTAATGGCTACACACACTTTATTCCTAAAGGAGGTTACAAAAGGTGAATACTCATAACTTATAAGTAGTGTATCCTCTGGTATGTAATAGAAAGTTTTAGTAATAACACTAAGTGTTGTTGTGATAACGAGGGTGTATCCTACTGGTTCTGCCTTCAGTTGAATATGTATGATTTCTACCGGGGTCCAAAGTAATTCGTGCTAAACTTTCAAAAATTTAGAATTGATCCTACGAATTTAAGTCTTTTCGTAGTTACTGCTATATTGTTTGAAAGAAAAATAGTTCACACATTTGGTGACATCATTGTCAGTCGATATAGCAAAAGTCTTGCCACGTACTCTTTGAGCAGGGTGATCCACAGGTCCTTGTTGGACAGGACGGAAATAAGGCCTAGATTGAGTGAATAGAAAATTTTGACCGATGAGCTTCTGTTAATATATCTTCTCGTAGATAAGGAGCATCAGTAATTGCTAATCTGTTTCGAAATCTTAGTTCATTGTCCGTGCCAAGACTCTAGTTTTCTATTGCTTTCCCTTTTCTAACTTGTATCCAATTTCTTGAAGTTCTTAATTTCACATCTGTACTTCGATTACCCTATTTTTTTTTGTTTCATATCTGGATAAACTCTGATATAACTTAAGTAAGTTTGTAATGAGTATTTCTATATGACCAGGTCAAAGCCTTCTAAGGTGCAAGTCCTATGTTGGCCCGAGGGTCAAGGTAATTTTATTTTTGAAATTTTTTTTTTTTTAAAAAAACTTAAACTATTTGACTCTGATAATTTAGGATGTAGAGGTAAATCATCATGATCTCAAAGTCAAAGTCCTAGGCGGCTCCACCTTAGGTGGCTCCACACTGGCAATTGGCAATTCTTTTCTCATGGAACGGCTCCACCTAACCCCAGGCAGCCCTTTCCTAGATAGCCGTTTCCGTTGAACTCAAATTCGAGAAGTGATGATTAACCTCGATCCTAATTATCACAGAATATGTTTTAATTTCTAAGTCAATTATGTACTTGAAATCAGTCCTCTATACACTAATGACTCAACCCAGATCTCACCATGTTTTTGTAAATACTAGAAGGTGACTTAGTATTCTATATTCAACTTGACTATAACCTTTATCTAAAAAGTATCTTAGTTTTTTTATAGGGGTTATCATGAATGCTTTATTTTCTCGAGTAATTGGCGTACATAAATTTAATTCCTGAGTTAACCTACTCTCATCAAGATTGATTAACCTAGGTAAGGTTCTAATACTTTGGATAGGTTTCAAGTTACACAGGAAAAAGATCTTAATCTTTGATACACGACTAAGTTTACATTAATAAAAGACTTAAGAATAATTTCTTTCGGATGATCATTGAATATTATTTCTGCTAAGATACTATAGTGACGTGTTCTCAAAAACAAGTTTTAGGAACTTAAATTAATTTACTCCTTAGGGATTTCTTACCCTTAATCGAGTTACTACTAGGGTTTATAACACCTTCTTATGTTTCCATATCGTTATGAAGTGGTATCTTATAATTCTAGTTTGTTTTCAGTTCTCTTTAAGTGATCATACGTTCTTATTTTGATGTACCTATATTGTCTTCTAGGTTGACTAACTTCTCAGCATCTAATGCTATTATCTCAGACCTACGCATCGAATGCTATTATAACATATTTAAAAGAGAGATCCTAAATTTAAGTTCAGGTATATATACTTTGTTCTAGCGATTAAGTGTCTTAGATTATCAATGTCTTAATCATCTAGGGCTAGGTGTACCTAGATATAATTCACATGAACTTAACTTGTGCTCTAGGTTAAGTGACTATCCTACCGATGTCTTTCTAGTCAATCTTTTAATTCCTAGGACCTATTACCTAGGCTCTGATACCAAGTTGTAACGCCCCGATATTTTATGAATTAATTCAACCCGTATAATATTGGGGTGTTAGAAGTAAAACTTGATATAAATTAAATTACATCAATTATGGAAATTAACTGAGCATCATTTATTCATAACCATGCAATATAATAAAAAGGTTTGATACATGGCTTAAACTTTAAAAGCTGAAACTTAAATGCGACATCAACTCTTCACATTTCCGTTCCCGCATCCTCATAGTACGAAGTATAGATCGCATCTTCAATCCCCTCCGGTTCATTCTTCATTCGCTCTTTCTCTACTCCTTGTCCTATAAGATCAGTCTCTGTAGAGTTCATAACACCTGTAGGGGGGTGAGTCTAATCCACTAACTCACCTAATAACTTAGTTTATTCATGCTAAGATATATATACTGAAAAAGCAGTGAACATGACTATGAATAGTAATTAAAAAGATATTAATCACCCGATTCCCTTTTTGGTCTTAATCAGGGTAAGAATCTCAAGCCTTACCCAGGTACTTTTTGTCCGCAACAAGGCTAGCCCCACACCTAGGTTCTTTTAGTCACCAAACTAGGCTAGCCCCATACCTAGATAACTTTTTGGCCTCAGCCAGGACTAAACCCACACCCAGGTTACTTTTTGGCCTCAGCCAGGGCTAGACCCACACCCAGGATACTTTTTGGCCTCAGCCAGGGCTAGCCCCATACCCAAATAAGTGATCATATATCTCAAAAATTTACAAGTCCATAGCAATCTACCGTTATTCGATATCATACACTTAGCATGAATAACTTAGTTTAGTCCCATACCTAAAGCGTCGAAGAATCTTTCTTCTGATGAGAATGCCTTAGAAAGCTCACAACCTGAAATATATTACTATAATTTGTTAGATTTTACCATAATTTTTACAAGGATTCGTCGGAAACAAATTCCGATGAGGACACCTTATGTTTGTTTACTTAAACTACTTTATTTAATAGCTTTTATCCTTTAGGGGTATTTTGGTTATTTTTAATATACTTTGAATTTATATCCAGTTTGTAAAGTTTTTTATTCTAAAACCATGGCTGCAGACGGAACTCAATTCGGAGTTCGTTTGCTCCCGGTATGACCAAAATAGTCGGCATTGGCGGAATTAAATGGGTGGTCTGCCTTTAGTAAAAATGTCAGATTGCTTTCAGTAATAACGGTTTAGTTAACGAAGGCAGAGTCATTTTATTTGTGCTTATTGGGCTCCGGCCCACGATGTTTAATGGGCTTCAGCCTACAGTATTTAATGGGCTTAATGGCTTCGGCCCACAGTATTTAATGGGCTTCGACCCACAGTGTTTAATGGCCTTAATGGGCTTTGGCCCACAGTATTTAATGGGCTTAATGGGCTTCGGCCCACAGTGTGTGTGTATATATATATATATATATATATATATATATATATATATATATATATATATATATATATATATATATATTGTTAGGATTGATGTGTTCTAAGCTTGTAAAACTTTATGTTTTGGTCTAATAAAGATTGATAGTTATTAATATATGAGATGCATATAGGTGCGTAACATAGTTACGTGTTCTTTTGAGAACAGAGAGCCATGGTTATATGGTAGTCCACTGAGTTGAAGACTGAGTGGATTGGTCCCGTATAACCTAAATAAGTTCGCAGCTATGATCAGGTTGGTCGCCTCATCATGTTAAGCTGTTGGCGATGACAGTTCATGGGATGTCTTCACCATGGTCATCACCAGGCACAGTGTCTGTGGCTGAACGGAACTAACACGGTGTACAGATCAGTGAGCCGACACTGGTACACTAAGCCGTGTTTCTGCTTAGGGTAAAACGGTCCTAAACCCTGTGGAACCACGACTGATGGACTAACCAGTTGCGTGGTGCTTTGGCGCACCAATGTGTGAGGGTCCATATGCAGTGATCCAAAACCACGGTGTACTGGGTTACCCGGCTGACGTTGCATTAGCGTGTCACTCCTGCAGGCCATCCACACCCCTGATGGGAGGTGCGTTCCTTGGTGTGACTTACACTGTACCAAACCCAGGCCTGGTGGTCATCAGTTTGACTGTTGACCGGGTTCGATTACTCGACGGGGTAATCAGAGGTACGATGTATAGGTCAACCTGGAAGGAACCAAGTCATATGATCATTCGAGTCTGACGGTAGTCTTCACCGCTCGAAGTGAATCATGGCATCAAGTGGAGGGACAGCGGGTTTACCACTACTGAGCGGAGAGCAGGGGTATGATGGAGAACATAGTAAGTCTGGGTGAATTGGAGTGCAGCCTGCGTCGCACTCTGGGTGGCTACGCAGGTTAACTCGAGCTCAGAGGATCGATGGTACACTCGGGTAGTGTGTCGATCGAGCTTGAGTTGGAAGCCATGAACCCCGGTCCCTGATGGTTCCACCTTATCAACATTATGTACGGTTCTTGAACCGTCTCCTCGGAACACCATAAGCAGGAGGAAGAAAGAAGTATACGCTCCGTGTGTGCTTGGCACTAGAGCACGGTAGATGCGTAACTACATACGAGTACTAAGGGTTGAGCCCGGGATTAGTACAGAGTCGTATGTAGTAATCCCTAGCCATAAGTGAACTTCGCTGCATAGGTGCGATGCACCGGGGTATGTTGCGAGTTGACTAGTTGACTATGCTAGAGGCACCCTCCGGTGGCCTCAGTTAATAGTAAGTAACTAGTAGATATCACTTAAGTAATGGCCGTTAGGTATCGCACGCTAGAAATGGTCAAAATGAGGCATCGGGGCGTTTTGGTAAAAACCTCACTCTGCCGGACCTCACTGTTGGCCGAACCTAGTGGTGGGACACCTCACTAGGGCCGGCCCTATGATGTAGGGATAAGAATCCCTCATCTATAGGGCCGGCCATATGGATAGGGATGGGGCGATAAATCGGTTAATATCGAGCCCTAAAAAGTGGGAAAACGGATAAATACGCGGAGAGATAAAAGGGAGATAATGGAGAGATAATGAGAGGGGGTTAATATCCCCTTGGATCCTTATCCAAGGGGTGTTGGCCGGCCCTATAAAGGCACCTATGGGCGCCGGCCCCATGCACAAGAGAAACCGAACCCCCCTCTCTCTCATCTCTCGAGTTCTCTCCCGTTTCATCTCCCGTTTCCCGCTTGCTACTTCGTCTTCCTCGCGTGGAGTTCTGAAGAAGGAGAAGGGTCGTTCTTCGGAGGCACTCAGAGATCCGAGAGCGACGTTCCGTGCATCGTGTGAGATCGGGTGAACAAGAAGGCAACATCTCCATTCGTACCGTCGGCATCTTCGCGAACGATCTTCCGTCTCCATCGACAAAGAAGACAATCCTCCGCGGTTAAAAGATCCGTACGAAAGGTATGTGTAATCTAACATGTAGATCTAGCGAGCATTATGATTTGCATCCATGCTAGTTAATCATTACGCTAGATTACCGTTAGGGGTTTTCGATTCTCGTGCATACACATGCACATATATGTAGATTAGTTTCTGTGAAAAATTTAAATCGTGTAACGTGCACCATGAACGGTCTTTCGACCGCCAAATCACTTCCGCTGCGAACCTCTGACCCGGATTAGTTTCCAACATATATATATATATATATATATATATATATATATATATATATATATATATATATATATATATATATATATATATATATATATATATATATAACTTATTGGGTATAGGGGCTGACCGGCTGCGGCCGGCGGCGGCGGACGGTGGCGACCGACGGTGATGAAAAACAAAAGTCCTTTTGGGAATACCAAAAGTCCCAAGGCTTAAGTGAAGAAATCTGTTGGGGGGGGGTTTATATAGGCCTTTCGGGAAGTAGTGGCATGCGAGACGAGAAAGGGGGGTGGGATCAGACCCCCCCCCATCCCCCCGCGAGCACTCCTTTACGCAACGGCGGTCAGGACAACTGTGCGGTCTTGTGTAGGGACAGCTGACATCACTGATGCGCGCAGGCACGGGTTGACATGGGCGTCGGTTGATGCGTGGCCTACACGCCTCTTCGTGATTTGCAGAGAAAAGGGGGAGGATTGGCCTCCCCCCCTACTCGGTCTTCCCCGAGCCTCCAGACTAATCCCATCTTCTTCCTCACACCGGATCAACAACCCGGAGAAGAGACCGCCAACTCCTCCCTCCACTCGATCGGCAGCAAAACAGAGGAAAGGGAGGCCCTCAACTCCTCCTTCCTGATAAGGTTACCAACTCAACGGGTTGTTATTGTATCAGTTGTGATAATTGTTGATCATGTGTAACCATGTAACTGACTCAGATGATCATCCCATTATCAATTGTGATAACTGTTGATCATGTGTAACCATGTAACTGACTGACTTATATATAAGACGGACGTCAGATACCTTAGAGTAATCTGAACGTATTCTTTCTATTCAATACATCTTCCTCTTCTTTACTATTTTACAAAAGGTTTCATGGTATTAGAGCGGGCTTGAGAGTTCTTTACTAATACAACTTCCGCAGAGACTGCCAGTCTCCTACCTCTTTCACCACCGCTTGTCTCCTTGTTGCCTCATCCGCTACAAGGCCTCGCAGCAACATCTACACAGTACCACAACGTCTTGGCATCTTCCCTTTGCATTCCGCTCATGCGCCTTCAGCTACTCCCATCCTGCCATCTCGTGATTTGTCGATGTTAGCACTGTCGGGTCCTCCACCTACATCTCACCCAATGGTTACTCTTTCCAAATTAGGCATCTCCAAACTCAAGCTACCAACAAGCATGCTAGCCACCTCTACCTCCTCCACTATAGAATCTGAACCATCTTGTTACTCTGAGTCGGTGAAATATCGACATTGGCATGTAGCCATGTCTCCTAAATTCCAGGCTTTTCAGGAGCAAGGAACTTGGATAGTTGTTCCTCCCCCGAGTTCTAGCAACATAATTGGGTGTCGCTGGATCTTTAAGATTAAATGCAATTCAGATGGTTCAATCTCGAGGTACAAAACTCGCTTAGTAGCAAAGGACTTTCATCAACAAGATGGTGTTGACTACCATGACACCTTCAGTCCGGTGGTTAAGCAACATACAATTCGTGTTGTTCTCTCTTTGGCCCTCCAGTATGATTGGCAGCTTAAGCAACTTGATGTGTCCAATGACTTTTTGCATGGATCTCTCTCGGATCACGTCCTCTTGTAGCAACCACTAGGCTTTGTAGATCCGGCTCTACCAGGCCATATGTGCAAGCTACGTAAAGCACTCTATGGTTTGAAACAGGCTCCGCGTGCATGGTTCGAGAAATTTTCCAAGTTCCTTTTCTTCCAAGGGTTTCGAAGCAACCGCAATGATTCCTCCCTCTTTATTTGGCGTGACTCAAATGGGATTACTATTTTACTGTTATATGTTGATGATATCTTGTTGACAGGTAGTGATCCAGAGTTTCTATCTTCCCTTATTCAGCAAATGGGTCAATAATTTGCTCTCAAAGACCTGGAACCACTACATCATTTCTTGGGAGTCTTAATTATTCCAAATTCAAAAGGACTGCTTCTACATTAACGTCAGTATGCTATTGACATTCTCAATCAGGCAGGCATGTCAACTGCAAGCCCTCGTCTATACCAGTCTCCACTAAGAAATCATTAAATCCGTCCATACCTTTCTCGGAGCTTGCCTTCTACCGTCGCCTTGCTGGAATGGTACAGTATCTGACAATAACTCGACCAGATCTGTCCTTTGCTGTCAACTCCATATGTCAATATATGCATGCCCCCACTGATGCTTATTTTACAGCTCTCAAACGCATCCTACGCTATGTTCGTGGTACTATTGATTATGGTCTCCAGTTCTCTCACAGTCCGCTCACATTACGAGCGTACTCAAATGCGGATTGGGCCGGGGATGCCACTGATCATAGGTCAACCTCTGGAGTTTCTATTCTGCTCGGGCTTAATCTTATCTCCTGGTCAGCAAACAAACAAGCCACTATTGCACGATCTTCCACAGAATCAGAATATCGGAGCCTGGCATCTGCAGCAGCTAACATCTCTTGGGTACTAATGCTCTTGCAGGAGCTTTATTTCCATTCTCCTGATCTACCTCTTATTTGGTGTGACACTATTTCTGCAATTTTACTGGCTTCTAATCCAGTGTTTCATGCCAGAAGTAAGCACATCGAAGTCGATTACCACTTCATTCGGGAGAAAGTTGTCAACAAGATGCTCAGAGTCTGCCATATTTCAACATTTGATCAAGTTGCTGACATTTTTACTAAGGCCCTCTCTACATCTCATTTTCGACTTCTTCGTGACAAGCTCATGGTCCATATCGACTAATCGCTTGAGGGGGCGTGATAAGGTTACCAACCCAACGAGTTGTTATTCTATCAGTTGTGATAACTGTGATCACGTGTAACCATGTAACTGACTCAGGTGATCATCCCATTATCAGTTGTGATAACTGTTGATAACATGTAACCATGTAACTGACTGAGTTATATATAAGACGAACGTCAAATACCTTAGAGTAATCTGAATGTATTCTTCCTATTCAATACATCTTCCTCTAGCTTCTTTATTGTTTTACAAAAGGTTTCACTTCCCCCCTCTCGGAGCCACCATCGCCCTCTTCTCCTCAGGTGGCTGGATGTAGCAGCGACGGCAGCCCGCAGGGGTGCCAAATCTGGTCCCCACTGTCTTCTTCAGCCCTAACAACAACTTGGAGGAGAAGACCCTCAACCCCCCCTCCTCTCCTCTCCAATCAGCAGTCAAGGAGGGAAGAGGCCACTTCCCTTCTTCCCCCTCTCCGATTCTGGCGATGGCAGTATGGGGAGGAATCTGAACTCCTCCCCTTCAACCATAACACCGATCGGTAGCACGACTCCCTCTCCCCCGCGCATGCCTTCCTCGGCCCACGTGTTCTCTCGGTGGTGGCGACCTTCGGTGGTGGAAAGGGTCGGATGGTCCGACCCTCCCTCGTCGTCTCTTTCGCGAGGACAAGAAAAATCGAAAGAAAGATGGAGGAAGGGAAGGAAGCATACCTATGTAGGAGCGACGACTGGAATGATGGATGGAGTAAACCCTAACTTCGAACGTGCATCCCGAAGTGTGGCACATAGAAGCATGATAGACTTTAGCCAAAAAAACTAAGTCTAAAATGCGCATCCTGAAGCATGGTGCGCCAAAGACCAACCTCAATTTACCCAAAAACCTAAGTCTGGAACACGCACTCCGAAGCATTGTGCACCGAAGACCGACCAAAATTCGCTCAAAAAATTAAGTCTGAAATGCGCACCCCAAAGCGTGACATACCAGAGACCGACTGAAATTAGCCAGAAAAACTAAGTCTGGAATGCGCATTCCGAAGTGTGGCGCATCGATGACCGACTAAAATTCACCTGAAAAACTAAGTCTGAAATGCACATCCTGAAGCATAACGCACGAAAGATCAGGCAGAATTTGCTCAAAGAACTAAGTCCGGAATGCGCACCCCGAAGCGTGGCACACCGAAGACCGACAGAAATTCGCCCGAAAAACTAATTCTGGAATGTGCACCCCAAAGCGTTGCGCACTGAAGACCGACCGAATTAAATTCGCTTGAAAACCTAAGTTTGGAATGCGCACCCCGAAGCATGGCGCACCGAAGACCGACCAAAATTTGCTTGAAAAACTAAGTCTGGAATGCGCACCCCAAAGAATGGAGACCGAAGATCGTCCGAGATTCTCCCGAAAAGCCAAGTCTAGAACGCACACCCCGAAGGGTGGCCCACCAAAGACTGACCGAAATTCGTTTGAAAAACTATGTCTGGAACGCACACCCTGAAGCATGGTGTATTGAAGACCGATCAAAATTCGTCTGAAAAACTAAGTCTGGAATGCGCACCCCGAAGCGTGGCACACCGAAGACTGACAGAAATTTGCACGAAAAACTAAGTTTGGAATGCACACCCTAAAATGTGGCTCACCGAAGCAGAACAAGAACTCAGCGGAAAAACTAAGTCCGAGAAGTCTACAACCTCGTCTCGCGACCAAACTAACAACTCTGATAGCTCGAGCCTACCAACACCACAGCCTCGGGGACTACCCGAACTCGGGTCACGCCATGCAACAGGATCTACTATACACTAGGAGATCCCAACCGACCCACAAACCCTAGCCTGCCTGGGAGGGGGTAACTATGGGTGCAAAAATTGTACTAGACTGGACGAGACCCGCATGGGCCCACACAACGGCCCAAGCAGGCAGCCCAGGCCCATGAATCTGCTCTATAGAGCCCACAAATCAAGCCCTCTTATTGGGCCCAGACAACAGCTCAATAAAGGCCCATTGAGGAGGACCAGGACCAATGCCACCTCAACGCTACCACATCATCACTACCATATCAGCATAGGCTTCAGCTATAAAAGAACCCCTTTGGTATCCAGAGAAAGGGTTGGTTGATTGGTTGGTTAGCTGATCATAGATAGAGGATATTCTAGAGCCAGAGTCGGAACTCTCTTCTTCCTTTGAGTACTCTTCTCGTTGTTGTCCTCTTCTAGTTGCTCTGTTCAACCCCACTGTACGAAGGTTCTTGTGGGGGGATGATCCTTGTGCCGACCCGGGGACTCCGGCCAACAGTCAATTGATTCGATCGTCAATTCAAGCGTTGGATTTTGAAATAGTTGAGAGTTTGTGTACTTAGATTTAGAAGTGATTGAGAGTTGAGAGAGTTGACATAAGATGTGTTATCGGAGTTCAGCTGAAGCCTACCTCTCCATGCTATAAGGTGCAACCTGAATCCACTAACACTAGAAATGCAATAACCTCGATATGCCGAGCATCACTTATCTTAGAAGAGGGAGTGGCATGTCTGAGATCTGGTTTTCGAAAGTCTAATATGGAAATCAGATAATCGATCAATCTGGAATACTCATATGGTCCGCTATTTATAGAGGTTTGGGAAATATCCGGTGTCCGAGGCGGTTTCTATAGTCGCTTCGACAGGCTCCAGGCAAGACTGGTGGGCCCCACCATCGTCTTTATAGACCCCCAGATAGGGCTAGTGGGTCCCGTCGTCGTCTTTGTGGACCCCAGGCAGGGCTAGTGGGTCCAGTCTCCGAGCGTTGGCCAAATTATGCAACCACATTTCTCTCGGCCTGTCGAGAGAACACTCACCCCTTATTTACCCATATTATAGTAGAGATCAGGTGGCACCTCTCGCCCGGAGACGTAGGTCGTAAGACCGAACTTCGATAACAACTTTTGTGTCATCTCTCTCTCTCTCTCTCTCTCTCTCTTACTTACTCTACAATATTCAAACCATCCAATTCAATCAAGAATTGTGGGACGAGGTCTCTGATCAAACGGCACAGAAATTTACCCCAGAACCATAACCTTTAACCCTAACTCTAACCATAACCCAAATCTATAACCCTAACCCTTATCCCTAACCTTTAACCGTAACCGTAACCCTAACCCTAACCCTTATCCCTAACCTTTAACCGTAACCGTAACCCTAACCCTTATCCCTAACCTTTAACCGTAACCGTAACCCTAACCCTAACCTTTTACACTAACTCAAACCATTAACGCTAACCTTTAATCATAACCGAAACCCTAACCTTTAAGCCTAACCCTATCTCAAACCTCTAACCCTAACCCTATCTCAAACCTCTAACCCTAACCCTAACCATTAACCTAACCTTTAACCCTAACCCTAACCTTAATCTTTAACCCTAACCCTACCCAAATTCCCCTGCCCCTTCATTCCAAGTGGGTCCTCTGCAATCCCCCTGAGCTCCCCCTACATCAATGGCTTCTTCTCACCTTCAGCCCCTGCAAGGACCTACCTCACCTGCATCACTTCCAAGGTCCAGTGGCTCTGGAACGTGTTCAACCGCTTCATCCAGCTCCACCTCGATTGCGCCCCCGCCGGACTCTGATCCATCGGTAGCGGCCCGGCTGACAAGACCCCCTCCACTGCCGAGTCCCCTCCCCTGGGGGAGTACGGGCTCATTGTGGTCGAGGACAACGGGGTGCCCAACAATTCAAGCCGGGCCCACCGGTCGGAGCCAACCGACTGGTGGAGATCTAAACTCGCCAAAAGGAACGTCCATTTCGGTAAATTTTTTTTTTAAAAATCCATTCAAACGCCTTCTCAGATGGCACTGGAACCCTGGCTCATCACATCAACGCCTAGATGCTCGAGCAGGCTGTTGTTCCAAGTGTTGGTGATAGGTTTAATTAGGTCCTGGATCACTAAGTGCTGATTACTATTTGTGCTGGACCCCAATTGAAGTCGAAAACCTTGGAGGATTCTATCAGGCCTAGGATCCATAGATAATCCCTTGATCCCGATTTTCATACCCTGAATTTTTCGGAGGGCATCATTAGCCCAAAAAAAGGATAACCCGGCCCTCATAGAAGAAGAGGAATAGGTAGGGAAAGAGCGGGCACCCCCTTGATGAAGACCTCTCTCCGACTTGAAACGTCCTTCCGGTTGGCCATTGATTACAATAGAGAAAACTGGGCTTGAGATGCAAGCACCGATAAGCCTGCAAAAATCTTGAGAGAACCCCAACCCTTCAAGGACATTGAGTAGAAAGGCCAAATCCACTCGTTCATAGGTTTTGGCCATATTCATTTTTAGAGCAAAGAAACCTCGCTTTCCGGTGGCATGGCTAATGGTGTGGAAGATTTCTTGGGCAAGCAGAGAAACCAGCCCTTGGCTGAAGCACAAACCGCCACCAGGCGGGACCAAATCACCACGCCACACCGGTGGGGACAACGACCACCACCACGCCGGAAACTACACCAGGCGGGATAACTCTGCTAACTCCTTGCTGGAAACATACTCTTCCTTGACTTCCTCCAACCATGAGGGTATAACCCATGTTAGGCCTTGTAGTTCCCCTTCATCCTTTCGGGATAGAGCATCGGCGGCACAGTTGAGCTTGCCGCTCCTATATTCCACCTCGTAATCGTACCCCAAAAGCTTCACTAACCATTTATGTTGAGCCGGTGTCGCCACCAGTTGCTCTAATAAATGCTTGAGACTTTGTTGGTCGGTGAGGATTTTGAATCGGCATCCAAGCAGATAGGGTCTCCATTTAAGGACAGCTAACACCAAGGCTAGCAGCTCTTTCTCATAAGTGGACAATGCTAGATTTCTTCCTTTTAGTGCCTTACTAAAATATGCAATCGGGTATTTTCCCTGCATTAAAACAGCACCGATCCCGGTACCAGAGGCGTCACACTCGAGGATGAATTGCTGTGAAAAATCTGGCAACACAAGCACTGGAGCTTGAATCATTAGCTTCTTAAGGGTTTCAAATGCCATCTTCGACGCATCAGACCAAAGGAATGAATCATTTTTTAACATTTCCGTAAGAGGGCCAACCACCTTGCCATAGGCACGAATAAACTTACGATAGTATCCTGTGAGCCCCAAAAATCCCCTCAAGGCTTTGAGATTTTTAGGTTGTGGCCAGTTGATCATGCAGTCAATCTTGGAGCGGTCCACTGCAACCCCTTCTTTTGAGATGATGTGCCCCAAATATTCCACCTCCTCAACTCCAAGCCGGTATTTAGATTGTTTTGCATACAGTTGATGTTCTCTTAGCTGTGCAGTGTGGTTCGGAGATGCAGCAAGTGATCTTCCCATGTATGTCTGTCCACCAAAATATCATCAAAGAAAACAAGGATGAATTTGCGGAGATGGAAACGGAATACCTCATTCATCAACCCTTGGAAGGTCGAAGGAGCGTTCGATAACCCAAAGGGCATCACTAGAAATTCGTAGTGACCCTCATGAGTTTGAAATGCAGTTTTCGGAACATCCTCCAAGGTAACTCTAATTTGGTGGTATCCTGATCAGAGGTCCAATTTGGAGAATACCCTCGCCCCGTGTAGTTTATCCAGCAACTCGTCAATGACAGGGATCAGAAACTTATCCTTGACGGTAGCTTTGTTGAGGGTACGGTAGTCCACACATAGGCGCCACCCCCCATCCCCTTTTCTCACCAAAAGTACCGGCAAGGAGAATGGACTCTGGCTCGGCCTTACCATGCCCGATTTCAGCAACTCACCAACAATCCGTTCAATTTTATTTTTTTGAAAATGTGGGTATCGATACGGCCTCACACTGATGGTAGGCGTGCCGTCAACAAGTGGTATTCGGTGATCATGAACTCTTTGAGGTGGTAAGTCCTGAGGTTCTTCAAAAACATCTCCATACTCATCCAAGAGGTGTTGTAGGTCCCGCCTTAGTGAAGTCTCTTGAGGCTCACCATCATTGCCACATAGCTGTAATAACATGCTGTGATCCTTTGAGCCCACCAACTTCTGCAACTTATTTCCATCACTGAGAGAGAGATCTGTAGAAGAGTTTCCCTTCCACGAGTACCGCCTGCCGCCCACTTCGAACTCCATGACCAGTCTTTTGAAATCCCACATAATGGGGCCCAATGTTCGGAGCCAATGTTCCCCTAATACGATGTCACACCCTCCGAGAGGAATAGTGAATAAATCAACAACCAAACGAAATCCTTAGACAAGTAACTCCACTCCCATGCACATCCCTTGGCTAACCATCTGATCACCGTTGGCCACCATCACTCCCATGCTCCCTTCGCATGCCACAGGCAACCTTAGCTTCTCCGCAAACTCAATGTTGATGAAGTTATGGGTGCTCCCAGAGTCGACGAGGATCCCCACCCTTTCACGACCAAAAAGCCCAATCACCCTCATTGTTTGCGGTGAGGGTGCCCCTGCCATTGCATGCAGCGAGATCTCCGGGGTAGCCTCCAGGTCGTGGTTAGGGTCGTCTGATGATTGCTCCTCACCCTCGTCCGCTTCGTCTTCTTCATGATCTGGCCACCCGCCCTCCATGAGAAACAATTTTTGCGTCTTGCAACGATGCCCAGGTACAAACTTCTCGTCGCAATTGAAACAAAGTCCCTTCTCCCATCATTCTTTCATCTGCACTGGTGTGAGCTTTGTAGTGGGGAGGTTGGCCGGTCTCGCGCCCAGCAACCCCGGCCCTCCTGGATTCTGGGGAAGTGGCGACTTCCCCGGCATCACCTTCTTGCGGGCTCCCACCTTCTCTTCCTGCAGCTTTGCCAAGCCATATATGCTTCTTATAATGTTTTGGGTTTGAACATTCTCACGCTCAGTCGTATCTCCTCTTTTAGCCCCTCTACAAAGCAGCTCACCATAAACTTCTCTGATAAATCTTATGTGCGATTGAGGAGAATTTCAAACTGAGATTGGTAGTCAAGCACGGTGGTGGTTTGTTGCAACTTGGCTAATGCCCTCGCCGGATTCTCGTATACTGTCGGCCCAAAACGGATCTCCAACGCTCTTGTGAGCTCCTCCCAAGTTCGTAACGCCCCAGAGCGCACCATTCCTCGATACCTATGAAGTGCCCCCTCATTAATATGAATAGCGGCCATTGTCAGTTTTTGTTCCGGTGGAGTTTGATGATATGCAAAGTATTGCTCCACCCGATATATCCAGCCAGCCGGATCTCCTCCCGTGTACTCCGGAAAATTTATCTTGACATGGTGAGATTGGAAGCCTCCATTTCGAGAAGTTTGGCCAGTGTCATGTCCTCCGCCTAAAGAATAAGCCGAGTCCTCCTTCTCTCTGCCGCTAATTTGGGATAATTGATCATACTTCAAATCTATTGCCGCTATCTTGTTATTGATGTCCTGGAGGCCCTGTTGAATATGTGTCGATGCTTCCTTCAATTGTATGATGGCTTCATCAAGCTTTGCGAGACGAGTTCTGTCGGCCATAGGAGGATCGAGTTGCTCTGATACCAAATGTTACGGGAACAGTGGGTGAATGAGTGCGAGGGCTATCCAAGATGAACAAACCCCAAGTTTAAGAGAGTTTCAGATAGTGAGTAGAGAGGATTTCTTCCAGAAATAGGAGAACAGAGCAAGAGAAATTTGAGAGGAAGAGAATGGGAGATGACTTAGCTTTTTTTTTCATCATTTCACAAGCAAGGCCATATAAGCCATAAGCCATGCATGACAGCACATATCCCCATTACAACCCATACTTAATACAAAATACTATTTCCCATAAGCCATGCATGACAGCACATATCCCCCTTACAACCCATACTTAATACAAAATACTATTTCCCATAAAGTAGACCATTAACCCGAGAAACAACCCCATCAATTCCCAAGCATTCTCATGCAACACCATTCCCACATGACAGTCGTGCCCCGGCCGGACTCTGATCCATCGGTAGCGGCCAGGCCGACAAGACCCCCTCCACCGCCGAGTCCCCTCCCCTGGGGGAGTACGGGCTCATTGTGGTCGAGGACAACGAGCTGCCCAACAATGCAAGCCAGGCCCACCGACCGGAGCCAACCGACTGGTGAAGATCTGAACTCGTCAAAAGGAACGTCCGTTTCGGTAATTTTTTTTTCTTAAAAATCCATTCAAATGCCTTCTCAGATGGCACTGGCACCCTGGCTTATCACATCAACGCCTAGATGCTCGAGTAGGTTGTTGTTCCAAGTGTTGGTGATAGGTTTAATTAGGTCCTGGATCACTAAGTGCTGATTACTATTTGTGCTGGACCCCAATTGAAGTCGAAAACCTGGGAGGATTCTATCAGGCCTGGTATCCATAGATAATCCCCTGATCCCGATTTTCATACCATGAATTTTTCGGAGGGCATCATTAGCCCAAAAAAAGGATAACCCGGACCTCATAGAAGAAGAGGAATAGGTAAGGAAAGAGCGGGCACCCCCTTGATGAAGACCTCTCTCCGACTTGAAATGTCCTTCCGGTTGGCCATTGATAACAATAGAGAAAGCTGGGCTTGAGATGCAAGCACCGATAAGCCTGCAAAAATCTTGGGAGAACCCCAACCCTTCAAGGACATTGAGTAAAAAGGCCAAATCCACTCTTTCATAGGCTTTGGCCATATTCATTTTTATAGCAAAGAGACCTCGCTTGCCGGCGGCATGGCTAATGGTGTGGAAGATTTCTTGAGCAAGCAGAGAAACCAACCCTTGGCTGAAGCACAAACCGCCACCAGGCGGGACGAAATCACGACGCCACACCGGTGGGGACAACCACCACCACCACGCCGGAAACTACACCAGGCGGGACACAAACCATCGCAGACTACCGACGAGAAGAAAACAAGACACAAGAGATATCACACCAGGTCTTAGCTAGTTTCACATACAGTATTTCGACTCCTTGGTGTATACAAGCGAGCTCCAGCACAGAAAGTGATCTATTGAGAGCCAATCATAGTCGTCGAGAACTGTCCAATACCTCAAGTGTTGCTCCTCTTTGGTAATGCCAAACATAGCCTTGATCTTCTCCTGAAACGGGCTATGGTTGCACCAGATACCAATCAAACCTTGGATCCTCTCCTTCAGATTGCCAATAGTATCAAAGCACTTCATAGCAATATGTATTGTTTCACTCCAATCAGGTGATACAAGAATCCCAAATGATGCTGTTAATGTATATAGATGGGTTGGGTTTACATGTACAGTCGGGTCGGGTTGTATGGTCATACATGTACATATATTGGGCTTGAGTCCCTCAATAGAGAGTATTCTATTCCTCTCCAAACCCTAGCGGTCATCTCCTAACATGGTATCAGAGCTCTAGGTTTCTCCCCCGCGGCGACGACGACGACGGTCCTCTCTCTCCGGCAGCACCTCCCCGTCCGGCCTCCCTCCTCCACCGGCCCACCCCATCCGACCTCCCTCTTCCACCGGCCCCCCCTTCCGCCGCCCGACAGCCCCCCTACAGCCGCCCGACAGCCCCCTTCCGCCGCCCGACACCCTGTCCGACCTCCCTCCTCCACCGCCCCCCCCTTCCGCCACCCCCCGACCCCCTTCTGCCACCCGACTGCCCCCACCCCCCCCTTCCGCCGCCCGATAGCCCCGGCCCCTCTCCTCTACCCCCCGACCCTCCTTCCTCCACCCGACAGCCGCCCCCCCCCCCTTCCGCTGCCCGACCCCCCTTCCTCCACCCCCCGACCCCCCTTCCTCCACCTGACAGCCACCGGCCCCCCCCTCCACCCCCCGACCCCCTTCTACCACCCGACTGCCCCCGACCCCCCTCCTCCACCCCCCGACCCCCCTTCCTTCACCCGCTCGGCCATCCCACCCCTTCCTTCCCGATTCCCCCCCTCTGTTGAGCCTCCTCCATGGCTTCTACTGCCGTCCCGTCCGTCGTTGCGATCTCTCCACCGCTGAAGGCGGTCGCCTTTCAGTTGTCATCGGCCAGTGACTGGCCTGATTGGTCCCTCACTGTTGAGGCCGCGCTCTCCAGTCGTGATCTGTGGGGTCACATCACCGGTGATGATTCTCCTCCAGCTCTCCTCTCTGGCTCCTCCTCTGTCACCAGCAGTGCCGCGTCCTCTGCTGCGACTGCTACTGTCTCGACTACTCTCACCGCAGCCACGGCTGCCGCTTTCACGTAGCGACGTCACGATCAGGCCATCCGGGCCTATCTCCTGGATTATGTTGCTCGTCCGCTCCTTGCTCCCATCGGCCGCCTTCCTACAGCGCGCGTGATGTGGGAGTATCTCCGAGATCAGTTTCTCCCGCGTGGCGGTGCATACCGGCATCAGCTTATCTGTGACTCGCAGTCTGCACGTCAGGGGGAGCGCACGATTCAGGACTTATTCAGTCAAATAAGTGCATACTAGCATGAGCTGGACTCCCTGATCCTGGAGCCGTGTGCTTGCCCCCGCTCTCGGGATTTCCAGCGCTACCTCGATGAGGGCCACCTGTACCAGTTCCTGGCAGCGCTTCGACCGGACTTTGCTCTCATCGCTGCTCAGCTTCTGTACCGTGAGCCACTCCCTCGGCTAGAGGATGCTCTACTCGCCTTGGTCGACGAGGAGACCCGCCTTCAGACTCAGGGCGCTCGTCCTCCTCCACTTGCTCCTAACTCCGACACTATCCTGGCAGCCGAGTTCTCCGATGAAGCTGTCTTCTGTCACTACTGCAAGGAGCCCGGTCACATAAAGCGTGAATTCCCTACATGTCCTCCCCGCAACCCCTGCTGGGGTCCGGATGAGAGAGCCACACGCTGGGCGTCGACTTCCCACGATGATCGATGCGGCGGTCGAGGTGGATGGAGCCGTGGATGTGGTTCGTCCTCCTTTCGCCACTTTGGTGGTACAGTGGCTACTGCAGAGGCTTCGACGCTCCCCACTGCTACCACAGCACCTTCTCAGCTTGAGCCGGACCATCTTCAGCGCCTCGAGGAGCTCCTTCTTCGCCACCTAGCTTCCACCGGCTCCGCGACTGCTCACGGCTTGTCTGCCACCTCTGGTACTACTACTCCATGGATCTTCGATTCGGGTGCCTCCTGTCACCTCACCTTTGACTCCACTGTCCTCACGGACTGTTCTCCCACTACCACCAACCAGGAGGTTCGCACTACGGATGGGACTCTCATCCCTATTCCGCAATGTGGATCCATCACTACCACCTCTGACCCTTCTGGTCGCCTGACCCTACCCCATGTCCATCATGCCCCGTCTTAATATTAATCTAATCTCTATCAGTTCTCTTTGCGACTCTGGCTTTACTGTCACCTTCACCCCTTCTGTTTGTGTTGTGCAGGATTCGCGGACGGGTTAGAGGATTGGGCTGGGCCGTAGAGCAGAAGGCCTTTACTAGCTGGACCATCTCCATGTGTCTTCGGTTCCTGTTGCGTCTGTCATGTCTGTCACCTCTTATGCCGACCTGTGGCACAGAAGGTTAGGTCATATATCGAGTGATCGACTCAAAAACGTATTCCGTTCGGGTGCTTTGGGTCGAGCGTCTTTCTCCCCCCTCTTTGTTTGTACGGGTTCTAGACTGGCAAAGCATCTAGCTCTTCCATTCTCTGCTAGTGCTTCCCAGTCTGATGCTTTATTTGATTTAGTCCATTCGGACATTTGGGCTCCTGCTCCTGTTGCATCTATTTCGGGTTACATGTATTATGTGTACTTTATCGATGACTATTCTAGGTGCACCTGGGTTTATCTTATGCGTCATCGATCTGAAGTACCTCACATTTTTAGGAGATTCACCACTATGATACATACTCAGTTTGGTTGGCGCATCAAGACCTTTCGATCTGATTGTGCCAAGGAGTATCTCTCCTCTAAGATGCGTGAGATTCTTCAGTCTCACGGCACTCTTCACCAGCAGTCCTGTCCCCACACCCATGAGCAGAACGGCATTGCCGAACGCAAGCATCGTTATGTCCTTGAGACTGCACAAGCCTTACTTCTCTTTGCGTCTGTTCCTCACTCCTACTGGGCTGAAGCTATCATGACGGTTGTCCACCTTATCAATATCATCACTCCGTCGTCTGCTCTGTCCGGTGCCACCCCATATGAGCGCCTCCACTCCAGCCCACCTAACTACTCTCTTCTTCGCAAGTTTGGCTGCACGTGCTTCGTTCTTCTTCCTCCCCATGAGCGCACCAAACTCTCTGCGAGGTCTGTTAGGTGTGTTCACTTGGGGCTCAGTCGGGAGCACAAGGGGTATCGGTGCTACGATCCCTTGGCTCGTCGGATCCGTGTCTCCCGTCACGTTTCCTTTGTTGAGGATGTCCCGTACTTCTCACCTGAGTCTCGGGATCTTTCCTTGCCTCCTGCATCACCCTCCTCGCCTTCCCCATATCTCCACATCCCCGTTCTACCCCCGGTTTCTGTTGTCCCATCCATGCCTACTCCTTCTCCATCTTCTCTGCCACCTTCATCACCACCATCACCATTGCCACCACCTCCTCCGTCTTCCTCGACACCTCCACCACCACCTGCTACCCGTGTATATGTTCATCAGTCTGCAGCTCCTCCTCCAGAGTCGGTTCACCCTGGTACTACCTCGCCTGATGCTGCTGCCCCCTCCTCCCTGGTCGTGGATCCTGCTCCTGTTCGGCGTTACCCAGCGCGCGAACATCACCCTCCTGCCAGATATGATTACTCTTCTTATAGGTTTGGCTACTCTGCCTTTCCCTCTGACTCTCCTGACTCTTCTGGCTACTCTGCCAGTGCCTCCTATTCACCATCTTTTCAGGCTTTTCTTACTGCTATACACACCCATCGGGAGCCCCAATCGTACCGTGAGGCAGTTTTACATCCAGCATGGCGGCAGGCCATGTCAGTTGAGCTTGAGACTTTTCAGCGGACCCAGACATGGGATTTGGTGCCTTGTCCCTCTAGTGTGGTGCCTGTTAGCTGCAAGTGGATATTCAAGGTCAAGACTCGACCTGACGGATCCATTGAGCGGCACAAGGCTCGCCTAGTTGCCCGTGGCTTCTCCTAGGAGTATGGGATCGATTACGAGGAGACGTTTGCTCCGGTTGCTCGGATGACTACTGTGCGCACCCTCTTAGCTGTGGCAGCTGCTTGAGGGTGGCCTCTCTATCAGATGGATGTCACCAATGCGTTTCTCCACGGTGACCTCTCCGAGGAAGTCTATATGGCTCCTCCTCTGGGCGTTTCAGTTCCTCCAGGGCACGTGTGTCGTTTGCGCTGAGTCATCTATAGGCTCAAGCAGGCCCCTCGTGCCTGGTTTGAGTGATTTCGCAGTGTAGTTCTTGTGGGTGCAAAAATTGTACCGGACCGGATCAGAGCGGCATGGGCCCGCGCAACGGCCCAAGTGAGTAAGCCCGCCCGGGTGCATGGGCCTACTCTACGAGGCTCGCAGATCAAGCCCTCCCCCTTATTGGGCCCGAACAACGGCCCAATAAGGGCCCAGCAAGGAGGCCCAGAACCAGTGCCACGTCATCATCGCCATGTCATCACTGCCATATCGGGCACGTGCCTACGCTATAAATGGACCCCCAAGGCATCCAGGAAGGGGGTTGGCCATTCAATCAGAGGAGGAGGATCCCAGAGCAAGTGCTAGAGCTCTATTCTCCCCACCTTGTTCTCTTCTAGTTGCTCCGTGCAACCCCACTGTACGAAGCTTCTCTCGGCCTGTCGAGAGAACGCTCAACCCTTTATATTCAAATTATAGTGAAGATCAGGTGGCACCTCTCGCCCGGAGACGTAGGTCGTAAGGCCGAACTCCGTCACCAATCCTTGTGTCATCGCTCTTTATTCTCTCTATCTATTCTCCCATCTCTTTAACTCTACAAACCATCCACATTCAATCAAGGCTGTGGGGCGGGGTTCCCGATCAAGGCGGCTCGGAAATTTCCCCCCACAATCTTTGGCGCCGTCTGTGGGATATCGTTAGAGGTCTTACCCACACCTCTACCGACTCCTATTCAACTTGTGGTGACGAGCCACAAGTCCTCATCCAAATCAACATCAACGCCATCATCACGCCGACATCAACACGCTCGATGGTGAAGGCCAGCACTAACCCACCAAAGGCGGGTGCTAAACGAACAAACGATATGCTGATCGAAGAAGAACAAGAAGTCTCGGTTGCAACCAACCGAAGAAATGTTCGGGAGCGGCTGGGGCCGCAAAGCAGCCATCCAGAAGGGCACAGCGATCGGCGAGACCCGTCATCCCCGAGGCGTCGATCTGGCAAAGAGCACGCCACCCAAGGGGACAACGATCTAACTACATACCAAATTTCGGCTGCTGATTTCCAGCTGTTGAACCTTCTCAAGAGGAACGCAGCCCTCGAGCAAGAGAGGGATTCCCTAAAGAAGGTAGCTGAAAGAGCGGGGGTTGTGGCCCACAACTCTCCAACTGCCGATAAGGACCAACCAAAGACCTTCGATTCCGCCCATTCAAGTCGGAAGCTCGAAGGCAATTCGGCTACGCCCTCTCGAGGCTAAAGTCCGATAAAAAGGCTCCTGGCAACCCAGGTCAATCAAAGACCTTCGATTTCGCCCATTCAAGTCGGAAGCTCGAAGGCAATTCGGCTACGCCCTCTCGAGGCTAAAGTCCAATAAAAGGCTCCTGGCAACCCAGGTCAACCAAAGACCTTCGATTCCGCCCATTCAAGTCGGAAGCTCGAAGGCAATTCGGCTACGCCCTCTCGAGGCTAAAGTCCGATAAAAAGGCTCCTGGCAACCCAGGTCAACCAAAGACCTTCGATTCCGCCCATTCAAGTCGGAAGCTCGAAGGCAATCCGGCTACGCCCTCTCGAGGCTAAAGCCCGATAAAAAGGCTCCTGGCAACCCAGGTCAACCAAAGACCTTCGATTCCGCCCATTCAAGTCGGAAGCTCGAAGGCAATTCGGCTACGCCCGCTCGAGGCTAAAGTCCGATAAAAAGGCTCCTGGCAACCCAGGTCAACCAAAGACCTTCGATTCCGCCCATTCAAGTCGGAAGCTCGAAGGCAATTCGGCTACGCCCTTTCAAGGCAAAAGTCCGATAAAAATGCTCCTGGCAACCCAGGTCAACCAAAGACCTTCGATTCCGCCCATTCAAGTCGGAAGCTCGAAGGCAATTCGGCTACGCCCTCTAGAGGCTAAAGTCCGATAAAAAGGCTCCTGGCAACCCAGGTCAACCAAAGACCTTCGATTCCGCCCATTCAAGTCGGAAGCTCGAAGGCAATCCGGCTACGCCCTCTCGAGGCTAAAGCCCGATAAAAAGGCTCCTGGCAACCCAGGTCAACCAAAGACCTTCGATTCCGCCCATTCAAGTCGGAAGCTCGAAGGCAATTCGGCTACGCCCGCTCGAGGCTAAAGTCCGATAAAAAGGCTCCTGGCAACCCAGGTCAACCAAAGACCTTCGATTCCGCCCATTCAAGTCGGAAGCTCGAAGGCAATTCGGCTACGCCCTTTCAAGGTGAAAGTCCGATAAAAATGCTCTTGGCAACCCAGGTCAACCAAAGACCTTCGATTCCGCCCATTCAAGTCGGAAGCTCGAAGGCAATTCGGCTACGCCCTTTCAAGGCAAAAGTCAGATAAAAATGCTCCTGACAATCCAGGTCAAGCTAAACTATCAACTATACTTATCCGAGGTGACCAATGCCTCGGCACTCTACAAGCCCAAGGCCCAGCCCTTGGCACTCGAAGACAAAGTCCGAGGCGATCAATGCCTCGGCACTCTACAAGCCCAAGGCCCAGCCCTTGGCACTCGAAGACAAAGTCCGAGGCGACCAACGCCTCGGCACTCTACAAGCCCAAGGCCCAGCCCTTGGCACTTGAAGACAAAGTCCGAGGCGATCAACGCCTCGGCACTCTATAAGCCCAAGGCCCTACCCTTGGCACTCGAAGACAAAGTCCGAGGCCACCAACGCCTCGGCACTCTACAAGCCCAAGGCCCAGCCTTTGGCACTCGAAGACAAAGTCCGAGGCGACCAACGCCTCGGCACTCTATAAGCCCATGGCCCTGCCCTTGGCACTCGAAGTCAAAGTCCGAGGCGACCAACGCCTCGGCACTCTACAAGCCCAAGGCCCAGCCCTTGGCACTCGAAGACAAAGTCCGAGGCGACCAATGCCTCGGCACTCTACAAGCCCAAGGCCCTGCCCTTGGCACTCGAAGACAAAGTCCGAGGCGATCAATGCCTCGGCACTCTACAAGCCCAAGGCCCAGCCCTTGGCACTCGAAGACAAAGTCCGAGGCGACCAACGCCTCGGCACTCTACAAGCCCAAGGCCCAGCCCTTGGCACTTGAAAACAAAGTTCGAGGCGACCAATGCCTCGGCACTCTACAAGCCCAAGGCCCAGCCCTTGGCATTCGAAGACAAAGTCCGAGGCGACCAATGCCTCGGCACTCTACAAGCCCAAGGCCTAGCCCTTGGTACTCGAAGACAAAGTCCGAGGCAACCAATGCCTCGGCACTCTACAAGCCCAAGGCCCAGCCCTTGGCACTCGAAGACAAAGTCCGAGGCGACCAACGCCTCGGCACTCTACAAGCCCAAGGCCCAGCCCTTGGCACTTGAAAACAAAGTTCGAGGCGACCAATACCTCGGCACTCTACAAGCCCAAGGCCCAGCCCTTGGCATTCGAAGACAAAGTCCGAGGCGACCAATGCCTCGGCACTCTACAAGCCCAAGGCCTAGCCCTTGGCACTCGAAGACAAAGTCCGAGGCGACCAATGCCTCGGCACTCTACAAGCCCAAGGCCTAGCCCTTGGCACTCGAAGACAAAATCCGAGGCGACCAATGCCTCGGCACTCTTCAAGCCCAAGGCCCAGCCCTTGGCATTCGAAGACAAAGTCCGAGACGTCATCGCCGACGTATTGGTATTCGATCAAAAGTCCAAGCTTAGTCTTGTCACTCAGGTCTAAGCATTAGATTGTCAATGGCCATCACCTTTTCTCAACGACTAACGGTTCCAAGCCGGTCAGGGGGTGGTTGGTCTGACTCTGTCAATGCGTGTCTCCACACTGGTGCAGTCGACGGTGGGTAACACGGGATAAAATGGTGCTTCCTTGATCCTGACCAAGTCAACACCCTCGCGTGACCGTAGTACCTGGTGAATACAGTAACCAGGTACGGTAATACATTGGGTGAAGACCGGCTGGCCATCATGCGGCGCCATCCTAGGTTATCTCTAAGAAACCCCCTCGAATGTAGCATTGTCCCTCGCCGACATCCTCGCGCACCAACGTTTTACCGAAAAGTGTCGGTTTCAAATGGGGCTAAAATTCGAAAAATACACTATTTTCAATACCGACACTTTTTGGCCTCTTCTAGCAGCCCCAATAATGGGGTGTCGGCATCAACAAGCAGCCCCCCCTCGGTTTTGCACAAAAACCGAGTGGGGAAGGGGTGACGACACACCATCAGCAGCACACCCCTCGGTTTCATCAAAAAACCGAGAGGGGGTGTGTGTCGGCATCAACAAGCAACCCCCCCCCCTCAGTTTCGCATAAAAACCGAGTGGGGAGGGGGTGACGGCACACCATCAGCACACCCCTCGGTTTCATCAAAAAACCGAGAGGGAGTGTGTGTCGGCATCAACAAGCAACCCCCCCTCGGTTTCGCACAAAAACCGAGTGGGGAAGGGGTGACGGCACACCATCAGCAGAACACCCCTCGGTTTCGTCAGAAAATCGAGAGGGGGTGTGTGTCAGCATCAACAAGCAACCCCCCCTCGGTTTCGCACAAAAACCGAGTGGGGAAGGGGTGACGACACACCATCAGCAGCACACCCCTTGGTTTCGTCAAAAACCGAGAGGGGGTGTGTGTCGGCATCAACAAGCAACCCCCTCTCGGTTTCGCACAAAAACCGAGTGGGGAGGGGGTGACGGCACACCATCAGCACACCCCTCGGTTTCGTCAGAAAACCGAGAGGGGGTGTGTGTCGGCACCAACAAGCAGCCCCCCCCCTCGGTTTCGTCAAAAACCGAGTGGGGAGGGGGTGACGGCACACCATCAGCACACCCCTCGGTTTCGTCAAAAAACCGAGAGGGGGTGTGTGTCGGCATCAACAAGCAACCCCCCCCCTCGGTTCGCACAAAAACCGAGTGGGAAAGGGGTGACGGCACACCATCAGCAGAACACCCCTCGGTTTCGTCAGAAAACCGATAGGGGGTGTGTGTCGGCATCAACAAGCAACCCCCCCTCGGTTTCGCACAAAAACCGAGTGGGGAGGGGGTGACGGCACACCATCAGCACACCCCTCGGTTTCGTCAGAAAACCGAGAGGGGGTGTGTGTCGGCATCAATAAGCAACCCCCCCTCGGTTTTGCACAAAAACCGAGTGGAGAGGGGGTGATGGCACACCATCAGCAGCACACCCCTCGGTTTCATCAAAAAACCGAGAGGGGGTGTGTGTCGGCATCAACAAGCAACCCCCCCCCTCAGTTTCGCATAAAAACCGAGTGGGGAGGGGGTGACGGCACACCATCAGCACACCCCTCGGTTTCATCAAAAAACCGAGAGGGAGTGTGTGTCGGCATCAACAAGCAACCCCCCCTCGGTTTCGCACAAAAACCGAGTGGGGAAGGGGTGACGGCACACCATCAGCAGAACACCCCTCGGTTTCGTCAGAAAACCGAGAGGGGGTGTGTGTCGGCATCAACAAGCAACCCCCCCTCGGTTTCGCACAAAAACCGAGTGGGGAGGGGGTGACGGCACACCATCAGCACACCCCTCGGTTTCGTCAGAAAACCGAGAGGGGGTGTGTGTCGGCATCAATAAGCAACCCCCCCTCGGTTTTGCACAAAAACCGAGTGGAGAGGGGGTGATGGCACACCATCAGCAGCACACCCCTCGGTTTCATCAAAAAACCGAGAGGGGGTGTGTGTCGGCATCAACAAGCAACCCCCCCCCCTCAGTTTCGCATAAAAACCGAGTGGGGAGGGGGTGACGGCACACCATCAGCACACCCCTCGGTTTCATCAAAAAACCGAAAGGAGTGTGTGTCGGCATCAACAAGCAACCCCCCCTCGGTTTCGCACAAAAACCGAGTGGGGAAGGGGTGACGGCACACCATCAGCAGAACACCCCTCGGTTTCGTCAGAAAACCGAGAGGGGGTGTGTGTCGGCATCAACAAGCAACCCCCCCTCGGTTTCGCACAAAAACCGAGTGGGGAGGGGGTGACGGCACACCATCAGCACACCCCTCGGTTTCGTCAGAAAACCGAGAGGGGGTGTGTGTCGGCATCAACAAGCAACCCCCCCTCGGTTTCGCACAAAAACCGAGTGGAGAGGGGGTGACGGCACACCATCAGCACACCCCTCGGTTTCGTCAGAAAACCGAGAGGGGGTGTGTGTCGGCATCAACAAGCAACCCCCCCTCGGTTTCGCACAAAAATCGAGTGGAGAGGGGGTGACGGCACACCACCAGCAGCCCCCCCTCGGTTTTGCGTTCGTCGGAGAGGGTAAGGGTGGTCGGCATAAAAAAAAAACCCGACCCCAACAGCGCAACGTGGGAGTCGGAGAGCGGAGAAGCTTCTTTCGCGCGCGAGGGAATGCCTACCGAGGTACACCACGTACGACTTTGTGACGGCAATGGTGGGCCACCATACACAAGAGGAGGAACAAAACAAGCGAAGCAGCCCATGATGCACCTAAGAAGGAAAGAAACAAATAGAGAAAAAACAATATACAATTGTGATTTCCATTCCAATAGTCCCTTATTGACTTGCTGCATCAATCACATTGCAAGGCCACAACAACAGAGTCAAGCAAAAGAGAAAAAAAAAACGAGAGGCGCTGCTCTGCTCTCTCATCGACAACAAAGAAAAACAAGGGGAGGAGGGGCCCATAGCCCCCCTTTTCCTCTCCTCCTCCGATCCAGTCGGGAGGGCCGCCCGACTCGCGCCCGCAGCCCCCTTCTCGTACCCGATCGGGGCCAGCCCCCCGGCCCGCGCCCGAAGCCGCATGCCGACCGCAATGCGCACCCCGCACCGCAGCTTGTGCACAGCCTGCCGCCGACCACCGCCGCTGCGCCCCACGCAGCAGTCCGCGCGCAGCCCACCTGCCTGCGCCGCTGCCCCGCATCGGTCCGGCCTCTGCGCCGCTTGCGCACGGGCCTCCGCTCACGCCGCTGCCTCCACGGGCCAAAGGAAACGAAAAAAAAAAAAAAAGGAAAGAGAGAGAGAGGGGCGCTGCTCTCTCATGTAAGTCAAAGGAAAGAAAGGAGAGAGGGAAACGCTGCTCTCTCTCACCGTGGACCGAAAGCAAAGAAAAGAAACAATGCAGAGAAGGAAAATAGTGAAAAAAGGAAAGAAATTGAAGAAAGAAAAGAGAGAAATCCAGCGATTCTGGATCTTCTTCACAGATCCGTCGAAGCCTCCTCCCTCGTCGCGCGCAGCAGCCAGGCCGATACGAACCCCCCTCACGCGACATCCACTCGACAGCTAACACCTCGCGTGGCCTCTTCGCCGGTGCAGCAAAATGGAAGGGGGGAAAACCTACTCCTGGGGGGCTGTCTCTCGCGCGGACCCTCTCTCACCGAGGGCTCTCTCCTGCACCCTCTCTCTCGCGAGGAGCTCCCTCTCACGCTCGAATCGCCAAAGGAAACAGAGAAGAAACAAAGAAAAAAAAAAAAGAAATAGAGAGACGCTGCTCTCTCACAAACAGAGTCAAGCAAAAAAAAAAAAAAAAAAAAAAAGGAAACAAAGAGGGCAACAAAGAGGACAGCAAAGAAAGAAAAGGGGTAATCTGACAAGAATGGGATCCGAAGTCAATCCAAGTTTTATTATAAAAAGAGATGCATCTTGGACGGCCTGGATGAACGGGGAGAAGGAAGAGCCACACGGGATCGTGGCCCGCTCTTTTCTTCTCCGCTGATCCATTCACAAAGAGGGAGAGGGCATCCCCCTTCATCATTGCATGCAAACAAAGGAGGGAGGGTCGGTCACAAACCCCACCCCCTTCTCCACTATTCCGTGAAGCAACAGAGAGTGGGTGGGTCGTCAACCCCGCCACCCATCTCCCTCTACAGCCAAGAGGGTCTCGGCGTTGGCAGAAGGCAAAGGAGTCTCGGCGTCCTCTCGGTCGGGAAACGCACTGCTTTCTCTGAAACGCCTACTTGCAAAACCGAGACTTTTTGGCTTGCACCAAAAGGGTCTCGGTACCCTCTCGGTATCCTCTCGGTATCCACTCGGTCGGAAAACACACTGCTTTTTCGGAAACGCCCCCTTGCAAAACCGAGACTTTTGGCCCGCGCCAAAAGGGTCTCGGCATCGGCAGAACGAGACTCTGCTAATGCGAACCGCGGCACCGACAACCCTTGCCAACCACGCCAGGATCCTAAGGCGTTTGCACCTCGGAATCCCAGCCGACCCAGGGGGTCCTGACCCGACTGGGAGGGGGTAACTGTGGGTGCAAAAATTATACCGGACCGGATCAGAGCGGCATGGGCCCGCGCAACGGCCCAAGTGAGTAAGCCCGCCCGGGTGCATGGGCCTACTCTACGAGGCTCGCAGATCAAGCCCTCCCCCTTATTGGGCCCGAATAACGGCCCAATAAGGGCCCAGCAAGGAGGCCCAGAACCAGTGCCACGTCATCATCGCCACGTCATCACTGCCATATCGGGCACGTGCCTACGCTATAAAAGGACCCCCAAGGCATCCAGGAAGGGGGTTGGCCATTCAATCAGAGGAGGAGGATCCCAGAGCAAGTGCTAGAGCTCTATTCTCCCCACCTTATTCTCTTCTAGTTGCTCCGTGCAACCCCACTGTACGAAGCTTCTCTCGGCCTGTCGAGAGAACGCTCAACCCTTTATATTCAAATTATAGTGAAGATCAGGTGGCACCTCTCGCCCGGAGACGTAGGTCGTAAGGCCGAACTCCGTCACCAATCCTTGTGTCATCGCTCTTTATTCTCTCTATCTATTCTCCCATCTCTTTAACTCTACAAACCATCCACATTCAATCAAGGCTGTGGGGCGGGGTTCCCGATCAAGGCGGCTCGGAAATTTCCCCCCACAGTTCTGACCGCCGGGTTTGTTGAGCGACACTCTGACTATACCCTGTTCACTCGTTCCTCCAGTCAGGGTATTGCCGTTCTTCTCCTCTAGGTGGATGATATGATCATCACTGGGGATGACAGTGCCACCATCGCATCCCTTCAGTAGCACCTCCAGAGTCAGTTTGAGATGAAAGATCTGGGCTCTCTTCGCTACTTTTTGGGCCTTGAGATTGCCCGGTCAGCTCGTGGTCTGTTGGTCTCCCAGCAGAAGTACATCTCCGACATCCTTGCTGATGTTGCTCTGACTGACTCTCGCACTGCTGATACACCCATGGAGCTCAATTTGAAGCTTCTAGCTACAGATGGTGAGCCGCTCCAGGATGTCTCCTACTACCAGAGGCTGGTTGGGATGCTCGTCTATCTCACTATGACCCGGCCAGACATTGCCCATGTTGTTGGCATTGTTAGTCAGTTTGTTCAGGCTCCACGTTCAGTTCACTATGCAGCTATCCTTCGGATTATCCGCTACCTCCGGGGCACCATCACCCATTCTTTACTGTTTCCCTCCACCTCTCCGTTGGTGCTGCGTGCCTACTCCGATGCAGATTGGGCAGGAGATGCAGCCACTCGCCGCTCTACTACAGGATACTGTGTGTTTCTGGGTGATTCACTTATTTCGTGGCGTAGCAAGAAACAGGAGTCTGTTGCTCGCTCCAGCATCGAAGCCGAATACAGGGCTATGGCTTCCACCACCGCAGAGATTGTCTGGCTTCGCCGCCTTCTGCTCGACTTGGGAGTTATGATATCCGGGCCCACCCCTCTCTTCTGTGACAACCGAAGTGCTATTCAGATTGCCAGCAACCCGGTCTTTCATGAGCGAAAAAAACATATTGAAGTTGATTGTCATTATGTTCGCCAGGAGTTTCTCGACCACACCATCTCCCTGCCATTCATTTTCTCATCGGAGCAGACTGCTGATTTCCTGACGAAGCCCCTTACGATTGCTCGCTTCCGGCATTTTATCGGTAAACTCTCGGTTCATGATCCACCGTGAGTTTGAGGGGGGAGTGTTAATGTATATAGATGGGTCGGGTTTACATGTACAGTCGGGTTGGGTTGTATGGTCATATATGTACATATATTGGGCTTAAGTCCCTCAATAGAGAGTATTCTATTCCTCTCCAAACCCTAGCCGTCATCTCCTAACAGATGCGTTCTTGAAGACCTGTATAGAATCCATGTGCTTGATGCTGCACTTGATCATCCAGGGTGATGGATTCATCATCGAGTGGCGTCCTACCAGAAAAGAGCACAAACAGCCCCTCCTTAATGTAGGTCTGACCGAGCAGCGCATAACTTTTGTAGTACGTGCTGAGGATGTCCTTCCTCACAGAGCCGATAGTGTCAGTAGGCTCGTACATGAGAGGGAATCGCCACGGCATGTTAGGAAACTCCACAACAATCTGAAACTGTAAACATAGCAGCAAGTGTAAACATTAACAAACAAATAGATTTAAATATTAGCTTTAACATTGTTATGACAAAGCACCCAAACTTTTGAATATAGTGACATTACAGGAGGAGGGGGCCAGTTAAAACGGTCAAGACTAAGCAAACAACAAGCGAAAGATAGCAAACAATGGTTGTAAATCACCTACAAATTGACAACATAATATAGAACTCAGCAGCTTTTGTCAACCATCACATCAATGAGGTTCCCAATACATGGTCTGACACATTGTTCAAAAACTCTAAACTCGAGTTGAGTAAACTCGGTCTAACTTGGCCGAGTTCTATCCAAAGTCAGTCCGACTCGATCCAATCTCTCGACTCGAAAATTGGCCGAGTCGAGTCGACTTGGGTGACTCGACCGAGGTTTACCAAGTTTTAAAACACTGGTATGACATATTGCAAACATTGGAATAAAAAGTCAGTAATCTAAAATAAAAAAGTTTGCACGCCAAGCATGCTTAGGAGAGAGAGAGAGAGAGAGAGAGAGAGAGAGAGAGAGAGAGAGAGAGAGAGAGAGAGAGAGAGAGAGAGAGAGAGAGAGAGAGAGAGAGAGAGAGAGAGAGAGAGAAGGGGGGGGGCAACAATTTAACCTAAGGGTGTAAGCATTCAAGCTAGGTTGGACATATTTATGTAAGATAATCAAGGTTGTCAAACAACTTAGATTGGACACATACAAGGAGGAACACGTTTTAAGTGATGCTAGAAGGATGTAGGGTAATGGATTGTTTAACTACACCAATTTTTAATTAAAAATAACCATTTTGTTTAATTAAAAATTAAATGGTTAGCGGCCAATATTTAATTATTGGACCTAATATGTAAAGATTTAAGATATTAGGTTTTTTATTAAATTATATAACTAAATCTTCAACAAAATATCTAATTAGATTAATTGACTAAATTTTTTTTTTTTTTTTGCTTCCTCCTCCTCCGAGGGGATGTAATTTAAACTATGTTTAAGAGAAGCATACAAAGAAGTGAATGAAGTCCTGCCAAGGGTTGTAGCCTTGCTCCATTGAATCCTTGCCTTTTCTCACATAACCAAGCTAATTCATCTACCTCATTGTTTAACAAAAAAAAGTCTCCCTCCTCTCTCTATCAACCCAACATTAATGGTATGAAGGGGGACACATTGAGTTGGCCTAGCCACGACCTATCCAACCCAACTTGCAACATAGACAAGCCGGGTCAAGTATAACTTTGTTGAGCTAAGCTCAATCTTGATTGAGCAATGACTGAACCTAGCTTACGTAGCAGTTTGTAAGTTTGATAACCAACTTAGGTCCGGTATTTGGATTTTATTTTTCAAAAAAAAAAAATCCTAAAATAACATGGGGCATCCATGTATGCATGAATATATATATATATATATATATATATATATATATATATATATATATATATATATATATATATATATATATATATATATATATATATATATATATATATATATATATTGTTACGAGGGAGAGAGAGAGAGAGAAAGAAGGATTCAATCGGGATGACGGCAACGCTCTCATGAATACGTGAGAGCCTCTTGTTTCTGTGGGGGAAAATCTTCGTGCCGACCCGAAGACTTCGCCGCACCAGTCAATTGAGGTTCGAGTCGAAGATCATTGTTCGATCTGTTGATTGGAGTTGCCGTTCTCAATACACACACAGAAAGATGCAATCAGAGAGTTACACGAGAAGTGATCTCGGAGTTCAGCCGAAGCCTACGTCTCCGTGCTATAGGGAGCAACCCGAATTTCACTAACACTTGTATCGAAGTGATCTCGACAGACCGAGTGTCACTAAAGCCTCTTCGACCTCTTCAAAGAGAAGAAGAAGATCAAGGAGAGTTGAAGGATGGGAAGCTGGAAATCCCATAGCTCTGGTTTCTGGGTTTGAGATCTGGATCTGGAAAATGGGATCCTTTTACATTCGAAAGCTCTGCTATTTATAGAATTCCCGGGGAGGAATTCCGGGGTAAATGGCGGTTTCTGCTGTCGTATCTGGGGATCCTCCAGGTAAGGCTGGTGGGCTCCGCTGCCGTCTTCGGGGGCTCACCAGGCAGGGCCGGTGGGTCCCGCTGTTGTCTTCGGGGGCCCACCAAGCAGGGCCGGTGGGCCCCGCTGTTGTCTTCGGGGGCCCACCAGGCAGGGCCGGTGGGTCCCGCTGTTGTCTTCAGGGGCCCACCAAGCAGGGCCGGTGGTTCCGCTATTGTCTTCGGGGGCCCACCAGGTAGGGCCGGTGGGTCCCGCTGTGGTCTTCGGGGGCCACCAGGCAGTGCCGGTGGGTCCCGCTGTGGTCTTCGAGGGCCCATCAGGCAGGGCCAATGGGTCCCGCTGTTGTCTTTGGGGGCCCACCAGGTAGGGTCGGTGGGTCCCGTTGTTTGCAGGCTTCTTGCCAAAATTTGCACCCACAGTTTCTTCATCACATATATATAGAGAGATAGGGATTAGGGTTAGAGGTATTAGATTGAGGTGTCGGTTAGAGTGGGCAGCCACATATATCCATAACACTTCCCCTTGGATGCCCACTTTTTAAAACATTGCCTCGTTAAAACCTTACTAAGAAAAACCTAATGGGACAAAACCTTTAGTGAAGGAAAAAGAGTACAATGCGTTCTTCAGGAACGTAGTTCTTAAGGAACAGATTCGTCTGGAATCTCAGATTCTTTTGGAATCTTAGTGGGTGTGACTTACATTGCCTCATTAAAACCTTTCGATGGAAAAACCCTGTGGAAAAAACCTCATCGCAAGAAAAAGAGTACAATACGCAAAAGATATTTTTCTGAATATCTCCATCTGTATTTGCAGGATGCTCCCTCTCATCTTTATCCTACATTCTATTATATGCATTGCTTATATCAATCTTCAAAAGAAAATATACTCCCTCCCCCTAATACATTAAGATGCTACTTCCCACCCTGTTAATACATTAATTTAAAATAACAGTCACATGCTCTGTTGATAAAGTCTCCTCATGCTAATATGATGCACCAACTTCTGGAATATAGACTTTGGAAGCGCCTTGGTGAAGAGATTTGCCAGGTTCTCAGCTGATTTTATCTGTTTTATAATAATCTCTTCCTTCTCTTGGAGTTCATGGGTGTAAAAGAATTTCAGGGAGATATGCTTGGTCCTGTCGCCTTTGATGAAGCCATTTTGAATTTGAGCTAGGCATGCTGCATTACTATTAAGAAACACATAACATGTTTGTGATTGTAATACCCCGAGAATTTTAAATATATTTATTAAATATTTTTGAATATATTTAGTGAGAAAAATCTTGTTAAATAATGAATTTATCTTATATGATCATAAAATTATAATTCTAAGATGACCAATGCATATGACTCGTTGATCTGGCCAATTTCATATATAGAAGTATAGCATTTTAATATCATTTGCTATAAAAATAAAATAAAGTAAAGATAAAGTAATAGCCAAGAAGGGGTTTTGATCACATGACCTCAAAATAAACCCAAGCCTTAACCATCCCCTTATAACCTGAATAGTGACAAGATCTAATAAGACAAACTTAAAAGAGTTAAAAGTATCACTAACACTCCTTTTGGACCGAAAAGGGTCATTCCCATTCTTCAGGTCAACTGAAAAAGGGTATTTAAATTTTAACCATAAGATTTAATCGGCATTTAATTTCTGATTTATTTCACACATAACCCCCTACTTGATTAAGAATTTATTGAGATTTAAGTAGCCATTAACCCTAGTAATTTAATGACCCTTGACTTACTAATAAAACATGTAGTATAAAAGGAGTTTAAGGAGGGGTGCTAACCAACTCATCAACCCTTGCCATTCTGAAACTGAAAACGGTCGAGACACTTGGGTTCCACCATTAACCTGGTTAAACCTATTTAATAGGGGACTAGTGGGTGTTAATTGTAATTAAGTCTCTTGACTCTTGGTTTTCCAAAGAAAGCCTATAAAAGGGATCATTGTCACATCATTTTTGACAAAACCCAAGACCTCCATCTCTCCCTCCCCTTTTACCCAGCCACCTCTAGCTGCCATCATCAACAACCTCCACCAACACCACCGCCTTCGACCACCACAACTGTCGGCCACCCCTCGCTGGACCTCCACCTGCCGTCGCCGGACCACCACCAGCCATTACTACCCCTCGCCGCCGGACAACTACCATCCACCGCCACTATCGCCGGCCGCCTGGCCGGTGCACCGTCGTCGACCACTGTCAGTCGCCCTAATGACTAGTCGCCGACGATAGCAACTGTTGTCGCCGACCTCGGCCAGCAACATTGCTGAAGCACCGGCATCGTTTGCTGGTGCTCCGCCACCGACCAAGCCGAAACGTCGCTCATCGCCGCCTATGGTGACCAGGTGTGAGCCCCTTACCTCAATTAATAGTTTTAGGCCAAAGTCTATTATTTAAATCAAAAACCCATTCAGAAGTCAGGTCGCGGTCCGTTTCTCTACATTCGGTATTGGGCTAAGCCCAACTATTAATTAAAGGATAAGCTCATTTAATCAGACTTGGGTTGGGTTTAAGCCCACTCAATAAACTAATATTTATGGGCCAAACCATTATTACCACTCTTGAAGCCACAACTGCAAGTGGATCTAGAGAGGCAACCTAGCCAAAATAGGTCAATTTTTCTGGGTACCCCAATATCCTAGTTAGACTTCTTTGAACCATATCTAGGTCATTCGGACTCCGAATGGAGTTCCGTCTGCGGTCATAATCTTCTGAAAGCAAGTGCAATCTGATAACATTCAGTAAGATGAGAAAATAATTACTTAAACATTGGGCCTAACATTGGGATAAAATTATATAAATATCCCTTTATAGTAACTAGGTTACGAATTTGTCAATCGGACTCAGAATCGAGTCCCGTTTATGACCCTGAAGTCTTGACAACAAGATTAAATTGTTTAGACTAAGGAACCTATGAGAAGGGTAACCTAAATGTTAGGCTTAACTAATAAAAAAAAGGTACCTTTATGTGCCTATACCACATTTAGACCATAAGTCCACCAATTGGACTCGGAAATTGATTCCGATTGCGGCTACATGCTTGTGGCATCAAGGCTTATATTTTTGATCAGGAAATTATAGGATATTATAATAAATACTAATGACTATATTGGTATTCTAGGACAATCAAATTGATGAATCATCTTCGAGGAAAGTCAACGATCTATTGAAACCAGGTAGGGGAGTTGATCCTGACTATTCATTTGATTAACATAATATTAGAAATATGATTATTCTAAATATATATTAAGTTGCATTGTTATTATGGAAAGTATGGAAAGATTGACCAATTGTGGGTGTGGAGCTTACCCGGCTTTGTAGCCAAATTGTCTCTAGGTATGGGGCGTGCCTGGTAAATGTACCTAGGTGTGGGGCTTGCCTGGTGCATCCTTAAAGACCCTAGGTGTAGAGCGTACCTGGTAAACGTACCTGGGTATGGAGCTTGCTCGGAAAGACTCTGGGTATGATATTTTATCTCGGGCCGAGGCCCAAAAGAGTATCCGGTTGATCAATACTTCCATATTATATAATGATGTTATTTAATATCCAGAGTCATTATAAGTTCTATATATATTAATTTCTTGAATAGTTAAGTAAATTATGAACCTACTGAGTCTATGTTGCAAGACTCACCTCCTATAGACCTTGTGGTGACAGATCCTAACTCTCAAGGACTGAAAAGTAAATCAATGGAGATGACCCTAGTTGGAGATGGAGACCCTCACTAGGAGCTGTATGTAGAACCCGAAGGCGAGGCAAAGTCATAAAGAATGCTTAGTGTTCAAGAATAAATAATTGAAATTTTCTTTTATTTTAGTTATATAAAGACGTTGTAACCGAGAAGTTATTAATACAAAGCTCTGTTCCCGCTAAATTTGTGAGCTTGAAATTTAATCAAGTTGAATCTCTCTTCACACCCCAGTATATTATGGGTTGCCTAAATCCGTAAAATATCTGGGTGTTACAAATGGTATCAGAGCCTAGGTAATAGATACTAGGGAGATAGAAAACATAGATTTAGGACATCAGTAAGCTAGTCACTTAACCTAGATGAAAAGTTAGGTTCATTCGAGTTAGATGTAATTCTATGTACACTAAATCCTTGATAATTGAGACATTTACAATATATGACACTTAATCTAGAGAAAAAAGTAGATATATCGACTTGAATGTTTCTTACTATAATCTTCTATGTATAGATGCATCGAATGTTAGACTTATGAAAATGTATAATTTAGTCACTAAGAACTAGATCGTATAGTAGATACACATAAAACTAAATTACGATTCTAGTTATGTGTTCATAATAACATTAAAGACTAAAGTCATAGGCAATTACAAAAAAAAAAACAAAGGTATGTGATCAATAAAGAAGAATTGGAAGTTAGACAAACATATATGTTAAGAAAGCTAACATTTCTTAAAAATTAAACAAAAAGTCTAGGGTGACTGCTCCCCAAACTCCAGACCTTAAGCTGGTAACACTTTCGATTATTTTTAAACATAATTACTCTTAGTCGTCATAACCTTGGACTCTTTTTGAACCAGTTCAGTGAGGAGTCACAGCTCAAAAGAAAAGAAAATAAAGTAACAAAAACTCAAGCTAAGACCTTCACCTTGATTGCACAAGGTGGTAAAGATGTTAATGGTACGATATATGGATTTTAAATTTAAGTTTTCTTATGTTAGGGACTAAAACTCTTTTCCCATGCTAAACAACTTGCCCAAAGGGTTAGAACATTACGGATAAGTTTATGGTAGCACAAAATAGTAATGGTCATTGAGTAGCAAATCAGTGGGTGCAAAAGATTACTAATTGAATTCAGTCGAAATAAGTTATTCCACCCGATCTTAAAAAAAAAGGAATTCGCTAAAATATTTCTCAAACAATATTTTAAAAGAGAACTCAAGACAAGAATGCTTCTCCAGAATAACCTGATAAAAGATAACATTGGAAACTATAGACCCACCAGGATAGCATAACAAAAATAAGATAAGTACTAGATTTTTATGCAAGGGTATTGACCTATGTACAAGAAATTGAAGTTGCTTCAAATATCAATACCTTGTTAGGTCTATAACATTTAGGATCAGAGATGATCATCATGTCTCGTAATCAAGTTCGAAGGAAGGGGTTAACTAGGAAAGGGCTGCCTGGGGTTATGTGGATTCATTCTTTAGTGGGAAAAAATGGCTACTAATTTTCAGCATGCAGCCACATAGAGTGGAGCCACCTAGAACATCGATTGCGGAAACATGATGGTTTGTCCCTGCCTTCATTCACATTGCCCATCATGGGGTCTTGACCGTAGGGGCTTCACAACTCAAATGAACAAATTGCCCAAGGTAGCTCAGCTTATCGGCGAACTTGATCACTGTACAGGTTCAAAACATTGAAAAACATAGTCAACTCAGTCGACCAATTTAGGATTGGATCAATCAAAGTTGGTGGATTGTGTTAAAAATAAAGAAACAGGGTAGTCACTGCCTACGATAAAGAGAGATACTCTCCAGACTCCAGTTGAAGCCTTGAAAGGGGTCCTTCCTTTGTGAAAACCGATGAGTCATGGATTTTCATTATTTCGAAAAAAAAACCATATTCTGCAAGGAAAATAGGGCATCCATGATTGTGAAAAAAAAGGATTTTCATTAAGACCTAAAAAAATAATTGAGAAACCTGATTGTTCACCACTAAAGTTTGTGAAAAAAAAAAAAAAATAGGAAAAAAAAACAGAAATTTGATCTATCATCAACCTGAGAACAAATCGAAATTTGATCTATCATTGCAGAAACCCACTTCAAGATTTCTATGAGGACTCCATCCTCGAAGCCCACTTCAAGATTTCTATGATGGAAGGGACCCAATCAACGACCAGCTGATGTAATTCATCAAAAATCTAAATTTGATTTTCCGTTACTCAAATCAGAACATCAACTCAATTGAATAGAACATGAAAAATGGGAGAGATTGAATTAAATTGGATGAGAGAGAGAGAGAGGACTCATTGTTCTGTGTCATGCACCTTCCATTAGATCTGACAAATAAAACGCTAGCCTTATGCCTTAGAAGAAAAATTAAAAGAAAGAAGCCTTAGATCCAGCCTCAGCTAAGAAATTGGGTCCAGAAAAAAATGAATCGAAACAGAAAATGTAAACAGCTCCAATTGATTCAAATGCAAATCAGCTTCAATTGATGAGGATCATGAAGATCTGTGCCGATTCAAATGAAAATCTTACCAGTGATCCGTAGCAAAAAACTCTCGGAATTCATGGGATTGGAGAGAGCCGATAGAAACACCGCCGTTTGCAGGGCCGCTGCCATCACCAAAGTCAACCGACCAGTTGCACTGACGGACGCTGGTGATCTACTCCCTTCATCAATTACGTAACTGTCGGCGAGCAGTAAGGGAAGAGAGAGCAGCGCAGCCTTGACTCTTGAGCAGTTGAGCTGCTTCCATCTCATCAACCACCCAACTCGAACCCTCTGCATATCAAGCAAATTAATGGATAGGGATAAGGATGCGTGTTCCGATGTAGAAAGGAGAAAGTGAGAGAGAGAGAGAGGGGGGGGGGGGAGAGAGAGAGAGAGAGAGAGAGAGAGAGAGAGAGAGAAAGAGAGAGAAGAGACATGTTTCCTCTTGCGATTTCGATCGAAGATCATGCCCTAGGAGCTCTCTCCATCAGCTTGAACGCCTTCGATCTGGTCGAGAATCGAGACTCGAGAAAGGCTACTCAAGGTCGAGGGTCACCGGAGGGGATGCACATATCATATCGCATCTCGCAAGCCCTAGAAGCCGGAGGGGAGGCAGATATCATATAGCGAGCATGGAGACGAAGCGACGAGCCGGGCCAAAAAGGAAAAAAATTACTGCTGAACCAAAATAATCGACGACTAAATCAGGACAGCAATCGAGAGAGGGAAGGAAAGGTGAAAGGGGAAATCAGGGGAAAAGAAGAGGGAAGGAGAGAAGAATGAAGGGGAGGTGAACCATACCTGGCAGAGCTCTTCCTTGCACCTCCGATGGCGGCAGGAACCCCCACCGGCTGCATCACACTCGGCCAGTCCCGACGATGGCCGCACGAAGAGGGGGAGAGGAGGGGATTCGATGGAGAGATGAGAGTGAGGGGAGCACATTTTAGGGGTATCCAATCATAGCACCCCTATGACCACCACTCCGGACTGAATCATCGGTCGCAGGCGGCGATCGCGTCTATCAGGGTGACAGCCACCGGCTTCGAGAGCAGAGGATCAGGGGGACGGGTAAGAGGTCAAGAGAAAAGCAAGAGAGAGAGATTAAGAGAGAGAGAGAAAGAGAAGTGGAGGAGATTAGGGTTGAGAGAGAGGCTCAGGTGGGGGAGAACAGAGGAGAAGAAAGGGCTGAGGGATCATAGCTCGAGTGGGGGAGAACAGAGGAGAAGAAAGGGTTGAGGGCTCGGGGCTCGATGGTAGCAAGTTGTCCCTTCGCTGTCGTTCCGGACTGAGTGCGGTTCACCGGTCAAAACTGGATAAAAAGAATGGCTGTGATTAGGCATTTAATGAGAAAGAAAGAGGGGGCTGGCATGAATTCTACTGAGTGGGATTCATTGGTCGGGGCTAGCTCTGGGTGAAACGAACGACTGTGATCGAGTCTCCCTATTTATCCCCCTCCTCTCTATAAATCTCAGCCGTTGCTTTGTCTCAGTTCATTTATCCCCCCCACAACCGTTGTCCCTTATTTTACATATATATATATATATATATATATATATATATATATATATATGAGGAATGGGATGCTGCCTATCAGAGCAGCATTTTTGCTGCTTTGAGACATTGTTTGACCATCCTAGAAGTTTTGGAATTTGATGAAATTTGGTGAGGGTGTTGGCTAGGGTAAGATGATCATCCTCACAAATTTTCATCAAATTCCAAAACTTCTAAGAGGGTCAAATGGTCGAAGCAAAATACTGCAGATTTTAACGGCGACTGCAGACGACTGATTTTGCTTCGACCATTTGAACCCCCTAGAAGTTTTGGAATTTGATGAAAATTTGTGAGGATGATCATCTTACCCTAGACAACACCCTCACCAAATTTCATCAAATTCCAAAACTTCTAGGATGGTCAAACAATGTCTCAAAGAAGCAAAAAATGCTGCTTTGATAGGCATCATCCCATTCCTCTCTCTCTCTCTCTCTCTCTCTCTCTCTCTCTATATATATATATATATATATATATATATATATATATATATATATATATATATATTGTTATGAAACGGTGGTTGCATCGGATATGGATGCCCACCGGATAAATACCCCTAGATTCATGGGATAGGAGATTTCCCCGTCTCTATCGCAACCTCCAATTATGCCTATATATAGGGGGGTAAATGAATAATACTACACGTTTTTCCCAACACGTTATCAGCACGAGTTCTCTCCCCGGGCCGAGAGAGAGAAGGGAGATCGGAGTTGCACGACCCATTCGACCCCATCGCGACCTCTCGGCTACGAATGACCCATCCGAGCCCGGCACGACGAGAGAGAGATCTTCTCTCACCCGGCTCCGGATCTCGTCCTCCCCGGCTTCGGATCCCGTCTCGGGACTTGCGACCCCCCGGCTCTCGTCCAGTCGTCCTCCCCGGCTCCGGCTCCGGCTCCGATCATCAGGTGTACCCGATCACACAAGAGAGAGGTACGCTCCAGACCCTTGCCAGTAGTAATCCGGCGCTGAGATCTCGTCGGCAAGCCCGTAATCCGACAACCCGAACCGCCGGCGACAGCAGCCCGCATGCCTGGCGGTGGCAGCCCGCACGCCTGGCGGCAGCAGCCCGCACGCCCAGCGGCGTTGGATCTCGGCGGCAGCAGAAGCCCACACGACCGGCGGTCGATCGAGCCGGCGATGGCCTATACACGGGGGCGTGATACAGTGACTAGGTTTCCCTTCTTCCCGATTTTATCGGAGAAGAAGGTGAATAGTATCCAACCCGATCCCGATCTGTATTAAAGGCCAGGCCTGACCCGACTGCCTGCATTAACCCGACCCGACGTATTAGTACAGACCCGACTGTGTTAATACAGACTCAACTGTGTTTACAGCAGACCCGACCCGACTGCTGTATAAGCAGACCCGACTGACTACAGTAGACCCGACCCGACTGCTATATAGGAGGCCCGACCCGACTGTAATTTACAGATCTGATCCGTCCATTCTTATATGCACTCACATATATATGATTGCCTGTTTTGATATATACCATTCATTTCAATTCTGTTTCGTAAACCCGATCTATAGCCAAATTGTTCGATCCATATATGGATCTTGGGTATCTGAAATATTCTGGACGCATTGGTATGGTCAGATTTTACTATTTCATACACAATGTTTATGTATTTAACTGTTTAGCCCCTAAGGGACCAATTTGCAATATCTGTTTTACAAATAAGGACAGAATTGTCCTTAATTGTAACAGACTCTATACTGTATATTTATCTTGTGTTCCATGTGCATAATATGTTATTCTCTGAATTAGTTGTATTTAAGCAATTAGTACCTTTTTAGAAAAGCTTGGCAAGGCGCATGACGGTTCCATAGAACCCGCTCTACCTTGGCAAGTGGTTTCTAAAAGGATCCTATTAATACTGAGTATTAATAGGCTTTTGTCCATGGCATGTCACTTGTTTTCTACAACATGCCTTTATATGTTAATGTGATGATAATCATAGTAATTAATGTTAATATTCATTAAATCTTCAGATGTCGAACATTACAAAATTAAACTTCCATGCATTAAATGTCAATGGAAGCAATTTTCTGAATTGGCGAGTAGATAGTTTGCTACATCTACAAGCGAAGAACTTAGAGAAAGCTCTAGAAGAGAAGAATGGATTGAAACCAGATGAAAAAGCTAAAGCCCTCATCTTCCTTAGGCACCACATACACGAAGATCTAAAGAATAAATATATGAACATAGTAGATCCAGCAGATCTCTGGAAGGCACTCAAGGAACGCTATGATCACCAGAAGATGATCACTTTGCCAGCAGCAAAGAGCGAATGGATCACCCTCAGGTTCCAGGACTTCAAGACCGTGGCTGAGTTCAACTCGAAGTTACTCAACATCGTCAGCAAGCTGAAGCTCTGTGAGGAGAAAATAGATGATGCTCAGATGATCGATAAAACACTCTCTACCTTCCACCCAAATAACATTATTTTACAATAGCAATACAGGGGGATGAAGTACCAGAAGTACTTGGAACTCATAGAGGTTCTCCTGATCGCTGAAGAACATAATAACCTACTGGTAAAGAATCACATGTCTAGACCCACTGAATCATTGGCATTGCTAGAAGCAAACGCCAATGATTTCTACCAAGGTAGAGGCAGAGGTAGAGGTAGAGGAAGGAGAGGTGGAAGACACGACAGAGGAGGGCGCAATAACTACCCTGGAAGAGGTAGAAATCACCCTGGAAGAGGTGGACGTCAGAATCATCCTCGAAGAGATGATTATTATGGTCCTAGGAAGGACACACACTTTAAAAACAAGTGGATCGCTCCTCAGAATCCAGAAAAGAATAATCCCTCTAAACCTGAAGATAAGAGGGACATATGTTTTGAATATGGAAAGGAAGGACACTGGTCCAGAAACTGCCGTGCTAGTAAACATGAGAAGAATAAGTACAAAAGTACAGGGGTACCTGCAGAGACAAATATGAATGAAGATAACAATGAGTGGCCTGAAGATTACCAGAAGCAGACCGATGCCCTGAAGACATCGTACCTGGAAAGTTCAGATTACTTTGATGAGTTAGACGATGACACATTAAATCCCTGAATCTTGGGATCTCTGAAGACCTTAGTTTTCCTTTTATTTTTTCTGTCAGACATTGCTAAGTAGTCTTTACTTCCTGTCAAACATTGCTAAGTAGTTTTTATTTCCTGTTAAACATTGCTCAGTAGTTTTTTTTTATTCTGTCAGACATTATTGAGTAATTTTTATATTCTATTGGATATTATAAATTTATATTATCGTTCTGGTGATTTTACTTAGAAATTGTGTTAGTAAGTTTTATCATTGATACTTCTCTTATGGTATTTATTGACTCATAACTTATCATTTAGGAACGATGACCAACTGCAAAGAGATTTGCCTGATAGATAGTGCAACAACACATACCATACTGAAACACAGAAAATTCTTTACAAATGTTGAATATAATTCACGTATGGTTACTACAGTGGCTGGCCCTACTGACATAGTTACAGGGTCCGGAAGAGCCCATATACTTTTACCTAATGGTACTCATTTGCTAATTAAGGATGCTCTATACTCAGAAAATTTCAGAAGAAATTTACTGAGTTTCAAAGACATCCGAGCAAATAGATATCATTTAGAAACTACAAATGAAGGCAATCTGGAATACCTCTGCATCACATCTAAAAACGGAGAGCATATTTCAATACTAGAAAAATGCTCAACCCTATCTTTAGGGTTATACTTTACCCACATTGGGGTTATGGAGTCCTATGCCACCCACTTGAACCAGAAGTTCCCAAATCCTGAAGATTTGGTCCTTTGGTATGATAGATTAGGTCACCCAGGGTCAGGTATGCTTAGAAAGATCATTTATAATTCCTATGGTCATCCTCTTAACAATAGAAGTTTGACTTTTCCAAATGACCATTTTTGTGACCCTTGTTCCCAAGGGAAGTTAATCATTAGACCTTCTTTTAAGAAAATAGAGACAGAATCACCTACCTTCCTGCAGAGGGTTCAAGGTGATATATGTGGTCCTATACACCCTCCTAGTGGTCCATTTAGATATTTTATGGTCCTAATAGATGCATCTACTAGATGGTCATACGTGAGCCTACTCTCTACTAGAAATTTAGTATTTGCTAGATTATTATCCTAGATTATCAAACTTAGAGCTAGTTTTCCTGATAACCCTATCAAATCTATCCGATTGGATAATGCAGCTGAATTCTCTTCTAAAATCTTCAATGACTTCTGCACATCCATCGGAATAGAAGTCGAACATTCTGTCCCCCATGTCCATACCCAGAATGGCCTTGCTGAAGCTTTTATCAAGCGCTTGCAATTAATAGCTAGACCATTACTCTTACAATCCAGACTTCCAATTTCTGCATGGAGTCATGCTATCTTGCATGCTGCTAATCTTGTTAGACTCAGACCTACTTCATACCATAATTTTTCTCCTGCACAACTTGTGTTAGGTATTCAGCCTAATATATCTCATCTTAGAAAGTTTGGATGTGCTGTACATGTCCCTATTCCCCCTCCAAATAGAACTAAGATAGGTCCCCAACGTATATTGGGGATTTATATCGGTTTTGACTCACCTTCAATCATAAGATTCTTAGAACCCTTAACAAGTGATCTATTTACTGCTAGATTTGCAGATTGTTATTTCGATGAGACAGTCTTCCCACCGTTAGGGGGAGATAAAGAAGTTTCTAGGCAACTGCCTGTTCCCGAAGAACGGCGTGAATTATCGTGGAATACTTCCACTATGTCTCATCTAGATCCTAGATCTCCCCAATGTGAGGTAGAAGTAAAAAGGATTTTGCATTTGCAAGATATTGCAAATCAATTACCTGATGCCTTCAATGATGCAACTAATGTAACTAAGTCGTTTGTTCCAGCCAAGAATGTACCTGCAAGAATTAATATTCCAACTCCCACTAATGAAACTGCTGCACGTCAGACACGTGGCAGACCTATAGGTTCCAAAGATTCAGTTCCCCGGAAGAGGAAGTTGAATGAGAAATCATGCCCTAAAACTCCAGAAGAAGTTAAGGTTCCAGAAGAACCTGGTCATAATGCTCCAGAAGAGATTATGGACCATATTTTTCCAGAAGAAAATATTTCCCAACGGCCAAATTTCCCTCAAACTCCTGAAGAGATCCCTGTAGTGATTATGGATAAGGTACCGGTACCAAATAATGAGAGCTCAATATTCCATATGAGGGGTGAAATTTGGGACCGAAAGGAAATAGTCATCGATGACATATTTGCATACAAAGTAGCTACTGAAATAACAAAGGGCGATGATGAAGATAATGAACCACGTAGTATATATGAATGTCGACATAAAACTGATTGGCCAAAATGGAGAGAAGCTATTCAAGCTGAACTTGAATCTCTCAAGAAACGTGGAGTATTTGGACCTATAGTACAAACACCAAATAACGTAAACCCTGTAGATTTCAAATGGGTGTTTGTAAGGAAAAGAAATGAAAATAATGAAATCGCTAGATATAAGGCGAGGCTTGTAGCCCAGGGATACCTGCAGAAACCCGGGATTGATTATGAAGAGACCTATTCCCCTGTTATGGATATAGTTACGTTTAGATATCTCATTAGTCTCACAGTTTCTGAAAAACTAGAGATGAGACTAATGGATGTCGTAACGGCATACCTATACGGGAACCTAGACACAGATATTTATATGAAAATCCCAGAAGGATTCAAGTTGCCTGAAGCAACATTAAAAGTCCCAGAAGGATTCAAGTTGCCTGAAGCAACATCAAAGAGTGCGCACTCGATAAAACTAAGACGAGCATTGTATGGCCTGAAGCAATCCGGAAGGATGTGGTATAATCGCCTTAGTGAATACTTGTCTAGGGAAGGTTATAAGAATGATCCCATATGCCCATGCGTTTTCATAAAGAAATCAGAAAATGGATTTACTATAATTGCAGTTTATGTGGATGACATAAACTTGATTGGGACTCCTGAAGAGCTCAAAAAAACTTCTGATTATCTGAAAAGGGAGTTTGAAATGAAAGAACTTGGTGATACTAAGTTTTGTCTCGGCCTGCAGATCGAGCGTAACTCTAGTGGGATTTTAGTACATCAATCATTATATACTGAAAATTTGTTAAAGAAATTTAATATGGATAAATGTCACCCACTAAGCACTCCCATGGTAGTTAGACCTCTTGATATTCATAAAGATCCATTTAGACCTAAAAAGGAACATGAAACTATTCTTGGTTCTGAAAAACCGTATTTAAGTGCTATTGGTGCTTTATTGTATTTAGCTCAATGTACTAGACCAGATATATGCTTTTCTGTTAATCTATTGGCTAGATACAGTTCAGAACCGACTCTTAGGCATTGGAATGGAATAAAGCAAATATTTAGATATTTGCGAGGAACCACTGATATGGGATTGTTTTATTCTTGTGGTACTCCTCACTTGATTGGTTATGCAGATTCAGGTTTTCTCTCTGACCCCCATAAGGGTCGATCCCAAACAGGGTATGTATTTTTGAATAACAATGCAGCAATTTCTTGGAGATCGACCAAACAAACACTTGTGGCTACATCATCGAACCATGCTGAAATATTAGCCCTGCATGAAGTAAGTAGAGAATGCGTATGGTTGAGGTCACTTGTGCAGCATATCAGAAGTAGTTGCCAGTTGGCATCCGTTACCAAAGAGCCGACAGTTATCCACAAAGATAATGCCGCATGTATTGCTCAAATTCAAGCTGGCTTCATCAAGGAAGATCGAACAAAGCACATCTCACCAAAGTTTTTCTACACCCACGAACTTCAGAAGAAAAGGGAGATTGAAGTCAAGCAAGTACGGTCAAGCGACAATCTTGCGGATCTCTTCACCAAAGCTTTGCCCAAGTCTACTTTCCAGAAGATGGTGTACGACATCGGACTGCGACGGCTCAATCACCAAACAAATTGATGTAATAAGGAGGAGATATAATCAGGGGGAGAGATGTAATAATGTAATCAGAAGGAGATATAATCAGGGGGAGAGATGTAATAATGGTAATGTAATTGTTAGGCGGAGGGCATCCTGAAGATGCAAATTTATGCGCGCTGTACTCTTTTTCCTTTGGTAGGGTTTTTCCCACAGGGTTTTCCCATCAAAGATTTTAACGAGGCAGCATTATGCGCACCCACCATAGTTCCTGAAGAACTAAGATTGTACTTTTTTTCCTTTGATAGGATTTTTCCCACTGGGTTTTTCCATCAAAGGTTTTAATGAGGCAATCATTGATAAATGGTGGTCATCCAAGGGGGAGTGTTATGAAACGGTGGTTGCATCGGATATGGATGCCCACCGGATAAATACCCCTAGATTCATGGGATAGGAGATTTCCCCGTCTCTATCCCAACCTCCAATTATGCCTATATATAGGGGGTAAATGAATAATACTACACATTTTTCCCAACATATATATATATATATATATATATATATATATATATATATATATATAGGGTCAGGATCGGATGACCCAGCAAATTTTGACCCATTAATAACCCAGCACCCTTTGATGCACTTAGAGGTTATAGAAAGGGCTAATTTTTTGTAGACATGTCTTCTATGATATGTTGATCATCCTTACAAAAAATCAGCCCATTCTAAAACCTCTAGGGGCATCAAATGCGCTCTTCAAATCAACGGTTTTTTACTGTCAATTTTAACCGTTGATTTGAAGATCTCATTTGATGCACCTAGAGGTTTTAGAATGGGCTGATTTTTTGTGAGGATGATCAACATATCATAGACAACATGTCTACAAAAAATCAGCCCATTCTAAAAGCTCTAGGTGCCTCAAAGGGTGTTGGGTTATTTGTTGGGTCAAATTTTGCTGGGTCATCCGATCCTGACCCATATATATATATATATATATATATATATATATATATATATATATATATATATATGGGTCAGGATCGGATGACCCATCAAAATTTTGACCCATTAATAACCCAGCACCCTTTGAGGCACCTAGAGGTTTTAGAATGGGCTGATTTTTTGTAGACATGTTGACTATGGTATGTCGATCATCCTCACAAAAAATCAGCCCATTCTAAAACCTTCAGGTGCATCAAAGGGTGCTCTTCAAATCAACGGTTAAAATTGATAGTCAAAAACCGTTGATTTGAAGTGCGCATTTGATGCACCTAGAGGTTTTAGAATGGGCTGATTTTTTGTGAGGATGATCAACATACCATAGACAACATCCCTACAAAAAATCAGCCCATTCTATATTCTCTAAGTGCCTCAAAGGGTGCTGGGTTATTAATGGGTCAAAATTTGCTGGGTCATCCGATCCTGACCCTATATATATATATATATATATATATATATATATATATATATATATATATATATATATATATATATACGGGGAGGGATCGATACTCTTACTCATGACCTCTTACTCATATAGTTACCTATGATCCGGGCCGTCCATTAGATTCTGACATACAGTTCGGATTAGATGGGGAGTTAAAGCAATGGTGTCCACATTAAATGCTCGCATTAAAAGCCTGTATTAAAAGCTCGTATTAAAAGTCCGCATTTAATGTGGACACCATTGCTTTAACTCCCTATCTAATCCGAATAGTATGTCGGATCTAATGGACGGCCCGGATCATAGATAACTATATGAGTAAGAGGCCATGAGTAAGAGTATCCCTCCCCTATATATATATATATATATATATATATATATATATATATATATATATATATATATATATATATATATATATATATATATATATATATATATATATATATATATATATACAAGTAATGCTCGTGCCTGTCGGCACGCAAAAGATTTTGAAGGCGAGGATAGTATTTCAAGGCAAATGACAATATTTCAAATGTGGCAAAAAAATATTTCGAGAGGCGACGATATATCAAGGGAGAACAATATTTTGAGGGTGATCACAATATTTCGTTAACAGTGATAATATATTTTAACCTATTAACCATAGTGAGTAAAACCATGCAAATCAAGAAATGAAAATCGCTATTGCTTCAAATACAATAGCGACATAATACAGTAAATAAAATTGGACAAAAAATTGAGTGGCCTTACAATACATACATAATTTTATTATTCCATATTCTTGGTTCCCACAGCACTTTAGAAATTACTTCAACTTTGTCAATAGGAGGTAGTTTCATGGGGGAAGCTGGGATCTTGTTGTTGGAGCTTGCAATATTAGCAAATTAGAGAGGTTATTGAACTCTCTGCCGGTAACTTACCCAAAGATTCCATGGCCTGCATCAATGCAATTAGATCCAGTCAATGCTTTGTTCAGAATTGGCAAAAAGCATAGGGTCGAAGAAAACCTCAATGGTGAAGTCTTGACATAGCCTCAACAGTTGTTTCTATAAAGTCAATAACAGATAAATTACAATTAACAAAATGGCATAACAATGAGTCCTTCCAGTCTGAAGTTTAGGGTAGCAAACAACCAAGAGAGCAATTGACGACAATGAGAAATGATCATGAGACTTCAATTAAAATACTTATGCATTTTGAGCCCATTGACATACATATGCTTCGCAATTAAGAAACACCAAATGATAAGCGATGAAGGCCTACACGAAGGTATAACACACAACAAAAATCAGAACAATTTAGAAAAAAATTAGACTACAAAATCGATGGATGATTAATTCGTTCATGAAAGATCGAATGCAATGCAACTCCTATAGATCAATTCCCCAAGCAAATTAAACGCATGTGCTGTTAATGCAAGAATCAGAGGAATAAGCAGCAATAGAATATGTTAAAAAAAAAACTTGCAGGATAAAAAATCCAAAATGAAAACAGCATCTTGGAATGAATTGTTAGCGTACCTGGTTTCTCGTTCACCTATATTCATGTAAGGAACTCCCATGTTAGGGCATCTTGAACAAATTGCCCAAGGTAGCTAAGTTTATCGGCGAATTTGATCGCTGCACAGGTTCAAAACATTGAAAAACATAATCAACTCAGAATTCACGGGATTGGAGAGAGCCGGCAGGAACACCACCGCTTGCAGGGCTGCTGCCATCGCCGAAGTTGGCCGACCAGTTGCACTGACGGACGCTGGTGATCTACTCCCTTCGTCAATTGCATAGCTACCAGCGAGCAGTGAGTGAAGAGAGAGCGGTGCAGCCTTGACTCTTGAGCAGTTGAGCCACTTCCATCTCATCAACCATGCAGCTCGAACCCTCTACATATCAAGCAAATTGATGGATAGGGATAAGGGTGCATGTTCTGGTGTAGAGAGAGAGAGAGAGACCTATTTCCTCATGCGATTTCGATCGAAGATCATGCCCCGGGAACTCTGTCCATCGGCTTGAGCGCCTTCGATCTGGTCAAAAGTCAAGACTCGAGAACGGCTACTCGAGGGCGAGGGTCGCCGAAGGGGAGTCAGATATCATATCGCAACTCGCAAGCCCTAGAAACCGAAGGGGAGGCATAAATCATATGGCGAGCATGGAGACGAAGCGGCGGGCCTGGCCAAAAGGAAAAAAATTACTGCTGAACCAAAATAATCGGCAACTAAATCCGGACTACAATTGAGAGAGGGAAGGGAAGGTGAAAGGGGAAATCAGGGGGAAACAATGAAGAGGGAGGTAAAGAAGAAGGAAGGGGAGGTGAACCATACCTGTCGAAGCTCCTCCTCGCAACCACACTGAGAATCGCACCATCGATGGCGGCAGGAACCCCCACTGGCTGCATCGCACTCGGCCAGTCCCAACAATGGCCGCACGAAGAGGGGGAGAGGAGGGAATTCATTGGAGAGCAGAGAGTGAGGGGAGTAGGTTTTAGGGGGATCCAATCACAGCACCCCTAGGGTTGCCAGTTCGGACTAAATCACCAGTGACAGGCGGCGATTGCGTCCATTAGGGTGACGGCCACCGGCTTCGGGAGTAGAGGATCAAAGGGATAGGTGAGATGTCAGGAGAAGGTCAAGAGAGAGAGAGAGAGAGAGATTGAGAGAAAGAGAAAGAGAGGTGGAAGAGATTAGGGTTGAGAATCAGACCTAAATTTTGCCGTCACCCTCCTCTTCTTCCTCGGCTGCTACTGCAGATCGGGGGGAGAGGTGCTCGATCCCTCCCCCTTCATCTTCTTCCTCGACCGCTGCTGCAGATCCGACGAAGAAGGAGCTCGTGCCCTCCCCCTCCTCTTCGTCCTCGACCGGTATTGTCGATTCGGGGGAGGAGGTGCTCGATCCCTCCCCCTTCCTCTTCTTCCTCGGCCGCTGCTATAGATCCAGAGGAGGAGGAGCTCGTGCCCTCCCCGTCCTCTTCTTCCTCTGTTGTTGCTCCAGATCCGGGGGAGGAGGAGCTCGTGCTCTCTCCCTCTTCTTCCTTAACACTGGCAGAGCCAGAGTAAAGGACGGGAGGGAGAGGATCGGGGAGAGAGAGAGAGAGATAGAAATCGGGAGATGTGTGTCCAACGGCAAAGGGAGAAGAGGCAGTCGGGGTCAAAGACGTTGGCGCGGAGGATGGGGACGGGGAGAGGGGGGTGGGTGGCCAACGAGGTTGCCCATTCTAGGGTTAGGGCCAGTTTGGAGGGGTCCCGGCCAGTAAAGACCAAGGTTTTGAGAGGAGAGGAGGGGACATCGAGGAACCTGAGCCCTAGGCCACCGGAGAGAGAGAGAAGGTGGAAGTGAGGGTAGGGGTCAGGGTCGGGGATGGGGACGGGAACAGGGTCGGGATAAAATAGGAAGGAGAGAGGACACCATGATTTAATGGACGGTTGTGATTTTTTCGGGTTAGTCCAGATTTGGCAACATGGCTGGTGATTGAATTTAGGACGGGCATCATCAGCCTCCATTTTTAACCCACGGTATAATCACAGCTATTCATTTAATCTAGTCCGGACAGACACGATCACCTTCCATTTTTGAAGGGCTGGCCGGATCAATCACAGCTGTTAATCTATCTGTTCCAAGTGAATGGCACTCACCCTAACAGCAATGAATGACTGTGTTTGTCTCTTACGGTTTGTCTCTCGACTCAATTAAATGTTTATCCCCCCCACAAAACCCTGAAATATATATATATATATATATATATATATATATATATATATATATATATATATATATATATATATATATATATATATATATATATATATATATATATATATATATATATATATATATATATATAGTAGTGATACATTGCGGCCGGGGTTAGTGTGCGGCTTTCGTGCGGCCGGTCGGGGAGTGTACGGACCGTCCGATTAATTGATCGAACGATCGTGATTCAACCCCCCACCGACCACAGCTGTTACTGTGGCGGGCACAGTAACAGCGATTTTGGTAGGGGGTTGAACCCTGGCCATTCGATCGTCGTGAATCGAACGGCCCAAATCTTTTTCGCCCCAGTTTTGGTGGTCCAAATGAACCCCGATCGTCTGATCGGCTAGAATCGAACGGCCCAAATCCTTTCCACCCGGTTAAAAAGTATAGCCGTTCGATTGAATGATCAAACGGATGAGATCCCGTGGGAAACTATCATTACTTTTTGTCCTATTTGATTGTTTCCCACGGGATCTTATCCGTTCGATCATTCGATCGAACGACTACACATTTTAACCGGGCGAAAAGAATTTTAGCCATTCGATTCACGCCGATCGGATGGTTGGGGTTCAACCCCCCATCGAAATCGCTGTTACTGTGCCCGCCACAGTAACAGCTGCGGTCGGTGGGGGGATGAATCCCGATCGTTCGATCGGTTGATCGGACGGCCCGTACACTCCCCGGCCGGCCGCACGAAAGCCGCACACTAACCCCGGCATGCAGTAAGTGCGGCACCTACCACATGCCGTCTGATGCACCGCTGCGTGCATGTGATGCACGCAGCACGTGCATCAGGCGGCTGCGGTGCGGTGCCGCACGTACCGCATGCCGCAGCATAGCATGCCCCATATATATTAATATATATATATATATATATATATATATATATATATATATATATATATATATATATATATATATATATATATATATATATATATATATATATATATATATAGAGAGAGAGAGAGAGAGAGAGAAAGAGAAAGACAGAGAGAGAGATAAATAGAGAGAGAGAGAAAGAGGATGTTACAGTGAGCTAAGGGTAAGATGATCATCCTCACCAATTTTCAACAAATTCCAAAACTTCTAGAGGGGTCAAATGGTCGAAGCAAAATCTGTCGTAGACAGTCACCGTTAAAATTTATAGATTTTCCATCAGCCATTTGACCCCCCTAAAAGTTTTGGAATTTGATGAGAATTGGTGAGGATGATCATCTTACTCTAGACAACACCCTCACCAAATTTTATCAAATTCCAAAACTTCTAAGGGGGTCAAAAATATCCGCAGCTCATTTTCTCCTACCACAGCCTCTATTACCAAAAACTCCGATCTTTTGAAAAAGTCTCGATTAAAACAAGACTTATTCAGTAAACGTTCTCTACATGACTCTTTCTCGATTTTTTGAAAAAGTCACGATTTTCACATTTTAATCTTGATTAATTGCGTTTTAATCTTGTCATGTATTGCTAAAAAAATTTATTGTAACATACATATATAAATATGTTCTAAAATTCTATCGTTTGTTTCCTAACCTTTTCGACTTTTTCCCGATTTTTTTGACTTTTTTTTTATTTTTTTCGACTTCTTCCCTAGCCGATTTTTTCCCGACTTCTTCCCTAGCCGATTTAATGGACTCAGTTAAGAGGGCTTCTGTTCAAACGAAACTATTGTCTGGACTTTAACTTTAACATAGTTTTGGAGAGGGGTTCTAGGCACATTACCCCAAATAAATACTAACCCATCCCTCAAACACGGTGGTCGGCCGGTGCTTAACTCGTGCCATGACCGTCTCCTCTGCCATCTGACCTCCCGGAACACGTCCGTCATTCTCCATTATAAAAATTAGACTAGAAATGTGAGAACGAGAGAAATGAAAACCTGAGACACCAACTGGCATATTGACCCCTATGTATAGGGTTAAAAATTGACGAATAATACTTACCCGCCAATCGGTCTAGCGTATATAATTCAGATGCCAAATTGAATGGCGTATAAGTCATTTTCTCCTAAAAAGTTAAGTTTTTTATTATTATGTTGTTTTTATAATTCATTTTAAAACAAATTGTTGTATAAAGTTTTTCTTAAAAAAACAGAAAGAGAAACGAAATGTGGAAAACTATAGGAATGGGTGCTAATTAGAGGCAACCATATACAACACTGTTTTTTCAAGGGGTAGTCCTCGTAAGTCATACATTCAATATACCTAAATTAATCCTATAGAGGGGCAACCCATTAAATCTATATTTTTACCTAAGAGATCCCTAAGATGGAGACTTTCAGAAGATACGAGTTTTATCCTTCTCTTCTTCCTTTTCCGCCACCATTGTTAGACTGTGCATGCCGCCGCTCGTGCTCGACAGGCCGGCCATTCTCGACGTACACGAGCGCATGTTTGGTGTATGCAAGCCTTGGCTTTTACGTTGCTACGAGTCCATAAGGGAGGTTTTCTCTTAAATACACACCTCTTGCACTTCCCCCAACCAATCTATACTATATACTAAAATGGAAGCCTTACAAGGAGCTTCCACCATGTGGCACAACATTAAAAACATTAATTTTAATTTAAATCCATTTCTATGCATGCCCATTAATGCTCTCATGATCTTTTTATTTTTTTCGATGGTAGTGATTTCTCTCATTTCTCCCGATGCCCATGGTCATGGCCATAAATGGAAATTTAAAACCATTTCTCTACATGCTCTTATGATTGATTCCTTTCTTACTAGCATTTAAACCCCTTCTTGCATGCCGTTTTAAATTAAAATAATCTATCTATACTATATACTAAAACTGAAGCCTCTCTCCCATGTTGTGACACGTGGACGTCTTTTAAAGAACTAGAATCCTTCTTCTATGTGTGAACACGGCTCTCTTTTAAATCCTATTAAAAACCTACCATAAATATGATAAATACTCATTCAAAGGGATTTAATGTTACTATCTCTCTCTAACAAGTGATGTCATTTGTGCCAAATGACATGCATTAAGCTCATCCGGACATTGATGACAAAAATGAAGTCCTTTCTTCTGAAGCCTCTTTCCCATGTTGTGACACGTGGACGTCTTTTAAAGAACTAGAATCCTTCTTCTATGCGTGAACACGGCTCTCTTTTAAATCCTATTAAAAACCTACCATAAAGATGATAAATACTCATTCAAAGGGATTTAATGTTACTATCTCTCTCTAACAAGTGATGTCATTTGTGCCAAATGACATGCATTAAGCTCATCCGGACATTGATGGCAAAAATGAAGTCCTTTCTTCTCTTCTACGACAAGTGGACCACTTTAAAAAATCAGAATCCTTCTCTCATGTGTGAACGTGGTTCTCTCATAAATCTCATTAAGAACCTAATATAAAGATGATAAATACCCCATACAATTGTATTTAATAATCAATTGATATTAATTAGAAAATTCATTAGTAATATATTTTTCTCTCTCTAACAAGTGAATCAAACTTGGATTAGTGAATCGTAATCTCTCAAGATTGCACGCTTATTCGGACGGTTGTGATGTCTTTGCTAAGTGGTGTGCATCAAGTTCATCCGGGCATTGCCCGGGTTTCTTACTAGTACTATATACTAAAATGGAAGCCTCTCTCCCATGTTGTGACACGTGGACGTCTTTTAAAGAGCTAGAATTCTTCTTCCATGTGTGAACGTGGCTCTCTTTTAAATCCATTTAAAAACCTACCATAAAGATGATAAAATTTTATTCAATGGCAATTAATGATCATTTGATGTTCATATCTCTTTCTCTCTCTTTCTCTCTCTAACAAGTGAATCACACTCACTTCAGATTTCACACTTCTTCGAACAGTTGTGATGTCGTTTTTATCAAATGGAAGCCTTACAAGGAGCTTCCGCCATGTGGCACAACATTAAAAGCATTAATTTTAATTTAAATCCATTTCTATGCATGCCTATTAATGCTCTTATGATCTTTTTATTTTTTTGGATGGTAGTAATTTCTCCCGATGCCCATGGCCATGGCTATAAATGGAAATTTAAATCCATTTCTTTACATGCCTATTAATGCTCTTATGATTGATTCCTTTCTTACTGGCATTTGAACCCCTTCTTGCATGCCATTTTAAATTAAACGCTGTATCGATCGATCTGCAAACCATTTTCTCCCATTTCTTCCGATACCCATTAGTGGAAAGTTAAACTCATTTCACCCGATGCCCATAAATGCTCATTTAAAGCCCTTTTGCCTTTAGAGGATCCCGTGCTTTTTCTAATCCCTCTTGCATACGTGAGACTTAACATATCCTGCGCTTAATATCCAACGCTTGGGGAGCTTCGTTGACCGAATGTGAAAAGGGTGGATTTATTCACAACTAAACGAAATATCAGAGTAATCCCAAGGGTTCAACTCCTATTCTGTAATAGCTCTTCATGAGATCTCAACGAGACTACAAATCACCTCCATCGGACCCTGCCGCTTCTTTAACTTCGATCCGACCCCCACCTTCATGGCAAGAACCTCTACGATGATGACCTCGGCGATGAGCTCCACTTCTAATCAAACTTCGTCGACCTCCTATGAAGTTTCTTATGGCGATTTCTCATAGAGTCAGTCAGTACTTATTCCGCATGAATATATATTGCCCTCATGAATCTCTATTTGTGTTGGTTCTTAAATATTTAGCGGATATCATTTTATTTGATTTACAAATTATATTGTTTTGAAATTTATTACAGTTAATTTTAACACTATGTATCTTCTATTTTTTCTCTTTGGTACTTGAAAGTAAGAGATATTGAATAGGTAATTAATAATATGTACATTAGTTTCTTGAAAATTTTATGGTTTTTTTCTCTCAATATTTCAGGTGTCCTAAGCTGCAATGTTTCAGCCTGGAAAATCTTGAGGTAACCGACGAACAATTCTGTAAGGTGATCAACAAATTTGACCTTCTTGAGGGCATAGGAGTGGACGAGAGTTTCATCTACCACGAAGTGCTCCAACATGTCTACCAATGCTGAGTGTACAACATACTTCACCGAGCTGAAAGTCTTTACCGAAACGGTGGCTGAAGGCATGGAGTTTGTCATCTGTGATTGCTTCCTTCAAACCAGAAAGCTTGATACGATGTATTGCACGATGTCCAGGATGATGGCAATATAGAGTTGTGCACCTTGAATAACTGGGCTATTGGTCAGTGTTCAAAGCAATCGAAGGAAGTCCGAATGGGCACTGAGTTTTTTTTAAATCATCTCATTTGTTGTATGGTTTGAAAAAAAATTATAATAATATTATTTTTTTTCTAGCTCTGTTTTGATTCTAATATCATTGATTACATATCAAACCCTACTGTGGGTTTGATTGGGATATTTGTTTGAAAAATTATCAATGCCAATTAGAAAATCGATTTTTAGTAAAACTGTGATTATTAAATGCCTTATCCTAGGTTATATAGGTTAAGTTTTAGATTCTAACTTCTTAATTGTATAGCGCAATTGAAACCAGGCTGTTGTTAAGTACTTTTTTATAAGTATGCAACGACTACATGCAGTATTCCCCTTTCACAGTCGTCTACACAATCACTTATCTGATTTTTTTCTCTTTCAAAAATGTTGGCATGCCCGAATTTATTTCTATTTATTCCTTCAATCCATTTTTTTAATCATAATTTTTTTTCTCTTTTATTATAATATATTATTATTTATAATTTTAATATTTTATTTCGTGCATTGCATTGGTTCAATACTAGCATGAGACTAAAGTTAAAACACAAGTTTTTATTATCCCATAAAAAAGCTAAAAATTTTATAACAGAAAGGGGTTCAATTGTTCACATATACATATGTGATGCCACCGCCCCTCGTGTACACATCATATGGTGAGAAAAAGGAACTAACAATAAAAGTTTGATAATCACTTGATTGTAGATAAACGGTATAGATTAAAAAAATAGAGATAAGAGAACCAAGCACCTCTGTAGAACTGCGGTAGAAGAGATACATACCGCTTTTTATTATAGGGAAAATTACAAAAATCTTCCATGAACTAAACAACTCATTTCGTATTGGCCGGTTCCTCAACTATTATTTTAACAATTTGATCCCTGAACTATGCTTTGCCTGCATTTAACCCCCTCAGTCAACTTTTATTTAAGAAATACCCTTGTCCTAGTAAGCATAAGTTAAATATTTTAAAATAATTGAGTCTTATTGAAAATTAGGAAGGGTATTTTCGGGCAAAAAAGTTAACGAAGGGGGCTAGCTAAAAGCAGAAGGTGAATAGTTCAGGGATCAAATTGTTTAAGACAATAGTTGAGGGACCAATATGAAATGAGCTGAATAGTTCAGGGGAGGTTTCTGTAATTTGCACTTTATTATATGGATATGGATTAAGTTAGTAACTTTATGCAAGCCAATAACATGAGATCATGTACTGAAATATCTAATTCAGTCAAATGGTCGTTCTCATAGTACTAATACTACCTGATTAATTACTGACAAATTGTAACTAGGTTGGCCACTCGATGTGTGTGCGATCAATAACACACTTCATGGATGACTCACCATTAACTGAAAATGAACAGTAGCACTCACAAATAGCATGAAGCTGCGCGCAACTGGGGCCGAGTGCATCTCAGCGGCACGGCATTCACTTCTAATTTTGGGGGCCGAGAGCATGATATTGTCTGCTTTATCTGTTCTTACACGAGAACTTACATAAGGTCATCCATCCTAGTATTGCTCTCACCATGCCCTCTAAAATTTGTATCACTCTCTCTCACTCTGGTTGTCTATCAGTTTGGAGGTGAAAATCCATACTAAACCATAATCATCATCCCAAGACACATTGCAAACTCTCATGGATCTTTGAAGTAAGCTTCACACCCTGATCAAACATGATTGAAAGTGGAACCCCATGTAAACAGACAACCTCTTGCATATACAGTCTGCTTAGATCCTGAATGGAAGCGGTAATATATATTACTACAGAATAATAAGAAGTTGATGTCGACGGATTCGTTGCTAGGTGCCTGACCTGTCAGCAGGTGAAGACTGAGATCCAGAGGCCTGCAAGTCTATTGCAGTCCCTACCAATGGTTGAGTGGAAATGAAAGCATGTGACACAAAACCACCATGACTCTATTTGGGTGTGGGTCGACCGGCTAACTATGCTAGCACACTTCTTGTCGGTCCACACCAAGACTTCTCTTCACGATCTTGCCAAGTTGTATGTAAAGGAGCTTCTGGACAATATATATATATATATATATATATATATATATATATATATATATATATATATATATATATATATATATATATATATATATATATATATATATATATATATATATATATATATATATATATATATATATATATATATATATATATATATATATATATGGGAAGGGATACTCTTACTAATGGAATCTTACTAATGAAAGTTACAAATCACCTTTTACCTACCTAGAGGTTTCAGAATTTGAGGAAACTTGGTGGGGATGCTCTCTATGGCAAGTTGATCATCCTCACCAAAAATCATAAAATTCTTTAACCCCTAGGGGCATCAAAGATGTTATTCAAATTAACGGTTAAAATGAACGGTCGATAAAGCTTCTAATATTTGATGCCCCTAAAGGTTATAGAATTTGATGATTTTTGGTGAGGATCATCAACTTGCCATAGAGAGCATCCCCACCAAGTTTCATCAAATTCTGAAACCTCTAGGCTAGGTAAAAGACGATTTGTAACTTTCATTAGCAGGATTCCATTAGTAAGAGTATCCCTGCCCTATATATATATATATATATATATATATATATATATATATATATATATATATATATATATATATATATATATATATATATATATATATATATATATAATTGCTCCTTACAAACAGTTATGACACATTTTAAAACCATGCATCGCTGTGGATCCTATAAGAACTATGTAGTTAAGTGTGCTTGGGTGAGAGAAGTACGAGGATATGTGACCTCTTGGGAAGTACTTATGCAAGCATGAGTAAAGTAAACAATATCATGTCTGTATGGGGCAGCATGTTACTGGGGGTGTTAGCCATAATTCCTTTTAATGATCTCGTTTTGGGAATAAGGACATGATCAATTCTTTTCATTTTACATCATGTCCATTTGAAAAAGATGTTTATAGTGCAGGCCCTAATACAGAAGCAAAATTAATGATTACTATGGACGATAGATAAAGCTTCTACCATTTGATGACCTTAGAAGTTTTAGAATTTTTTGAAAATTGGTACGGATGATCATGTTATCCTAGAAAACACACCCACCAATTTTTACGAAATCCCAAAACTTCTAGGGTAGTCAAAATGACCATAGCTCATTTTCTCCTTCCGTAGCTCATAGCTCACTGTAACATTCCTCTCTCTCTCTCTCTCTCTCTCTCTCTCTCTCTCTCTCTCTCTCTCTATATATATATATATATATATATATATATATATATATATATATATAATGGGTTCAACCCAACACTAGTAGGCAATAGCCCACGATGCAACACATAAAACTTAAAAATCTTAAATCCCAACCAAATCTTATTCTACCGTTTCCTTTCTTTGCTCGACCTGACCCAACCAAGACTTATTTGAAGCAGCATGTGTTGTGCAATTCTGAAAATTTCAAAATTAAAAATTCTAAAAAATTCCAAAATCTATCAAAATTGGAGAAAAATTCTAAAAATGTAACATTCTGAAATTTTTTGATAATTCCCAAAATTCTGAATCGGAATTAGATTTTTAAATTTCAGAATCGGAATCAGAATACCATTTGGGGTTTTGAAAATTTTTGGAGATTTTCCGAATACCTCTATTCCGATCTGATCCATCCGAAAATCAACCCTACAAAGTACTGATATAGGGTAAATTGGTCTTTTACTATTTAGAGGGACCTAACTTTAAAGCTAAACATTAGTTCTTCTTATCCCTAACCAGAATTGTTTCCCAACGATCTATCACACATTATCCCTTTTTTGCTTTTTTTAGAAAAGATAGTTTGGTTAGCCACCAGGGGATTGAAGTGTTGGCAAAGCAACTGATGCTTTGGTGATGAGGTTGTGGGTTCAACTCTTCCTCCCCTCGATTTACCCAGGAGTGAAGTGGGAATTGCCGAGTGGGTCGGGCTTCACTCCCGGAGGGATTAGTCCGAGCCTGAAGTGGGCCATTGCCCGAAAGATTTCAGGACACCCGCCGATGTCAAAAAAAAAGAAAAAAAAAAAAAAAGATAGTTTGTTTAGCCATAAATCGATGATAAGTCACCAGAATATTTGGTTGAACAATCCTATTGGAAATTCCTCATGGAAAAAAATTAATCCTTCTGAATTAACCAATGGACGCATTTCCGAGTGGTACTTCCTCTTCCCCACGGTATGAATCCTGGCCGTTGATTTCATATTCTCGTGGTTTATATCGTCACACCAGTTATTGTCGTCGACATGTACTAGAAGTCCATTAGAACGCAGCAGGAGAGCAGCAGAAGGCGGCACGCGTGTACACAAACGTGTCGAACGTGAATATATGCCACGTCAGGCCAGGCCGTCAGGTCAGTTCATATCTCCTCCCTCCCCCCTCCCTCCGAGGTGTGGGTCCAGTCACCGGCGTTGCAGACTCGGAGTCGCCTCTGCAACTCGAAGCAAAGGAGATGGGGGAGGTCTCTGGCCAAGCCATTTCGTTGCTCCGGCTGTTAATTGTTATTTTTAATAAAAAACTTTTTTTAAAAAAAAATTGTGGGCAGGAGGAGAAGAAAACAGAGGAGGTGCAGAATGCGCCGGAGGAGGAGAAGGGTAAGGAGGAGGGAGGAGAAGACGGAGGAGTGCGGGATAATGAGGGAAGCGGTGGTGCGGGTGAGGGGGACAAGAAGGAGGGCAGTGAGGGGGGAAAGAAGGAAGGCGGAGAGGCAAAGGAGGCGGCCGCCACTTCTTCTCCTCCTCCTCCTCCTCCTCCGCCTCCGCCGCCTCCTCCTGAGGAGATTGTTATGAGGGTCTACATGCATTGCGAGGGATGCGCCCGGAAGGTGAGGCGATGCCTCAAGGGCTTCGAAGGTATCGACATTGATCCCTGCCTTTTTCTTCTTCCTCTTATTTTGATTTATTTTTGGAAGTTTCAAAATTATTTATTCATTTGTTTCTTATTGGGTTGGAAGGGGTGGAGGAGGTGGTGGCGGATTGCCGGACGCACAGGGTGGTGGTGAAGGGGAGGAAGGCGGCGGAGGACCCGATGAGGGTGGTGGAGAGGGTCCGGCGGAAGAGCGGGCGGAAGGTCGAGCTGCTCAGCCCTCTCCCCACTGCCAATCCCGAGGAGGTGAAGCCCAAGGCGGCTGAGGACAAGAAGGAAGAGGTCGGGCTATGTTTCGCGCTCTGTTTCTCCTCTGTTTTCCTCTGCCTCTGAACGCCTCTGTTTTTAAGTCCTGCAGGCCCAGGTGATGTCGGTGGTGCTAAGGGTCCACATGCACTGCGCCGCCTGCGCCCAAGAGATTAAAAAAAGGATTATGAAATTGAAAGGTTTAATTTGAAACCCACTCATGCAAATCCAATTTGGGTTCGATCTTTTTTGAGTTTTCTGAAAGTTCAGTTTTTTTTTTTGTTTTGCATGGGGCTGTGGGGATTGGAGTTCAGGAGTCGAAGAAGCGGAGCCGGATCTGCAGAGCTCGCAGGTGACAGTGAGGGGTGTGGTCAAGCCGGCGAAGCTGGTGGAGTACGTCTACAAAAGGACGGGGAAACACGCGGTGGTGATGAAGCAGGAGCCGGTAGAGAAGAAGCCGCCGGAGGGGGAGGCAGCGGAGAAGGAAAAGGAGGAGGAGGAGGGTAAGGATGAGAAAAAGGCCGGCGATGGAGGAGGTGGCGGGGGGGACAAGGAAGAGAAAGTGGAAGAAGAGAAGAAAGAGAAGGAGGGGGGAGAGAATGGCGGTGGAGTCCGCGTAGAGGAGAAGGATAAGAAGGAGGGCGTATCACCAGACACGGCCACGGCGGCCGCTGCCGTAGCCGCCGTCGACGGCAGCGGGAAGGTGGTTGGGCTGATAAAGAAGAACGAGTTCTATTACTACTACCCCAGGTACCAGGTGGACTACGCGTATCCTCCACAGATGTTCAGTGACGAGAATCCTAATGCATGCGCTGTCATGTAAAAGTTTATTAGGTATCCACCCTATGAGATATGACAATTACAAATAAGTACATTTGTCTAGGAATATAAGGAGAGTTCCGTGATTCCCCCTGTCTTCTATTGTAATAAACTAGTTCATGCCCGTGCCGATTGACAGAAAATGGGCGCCTTTGGCACGAAACCCCCCCCTTCCCCCCCAAGAGAGAGAGAGAGATCGGGGGAAAAGAGAGAGACCGAGTCTATGTGAGAGAGAGATCGGGGGAAGAGAGAGAGAGAGGAGAGAGACGGAGAGAGAGATTGGGGAAGAGAGAGACAGAGAGAGAGATTGGGGAGAGAAAGATCAAGGGAGAGAGAGAGGGGGGGGAGAGAGAGAGAGAGAGAGAGAGAGAGAGAGAGAGAGAGAGAGAGAGAGAGAGAGAGAGAGAGAGAGAGAGAGAGACATCATGGGGAGGGAGATAGAGAGTGGGGGAGAGAGAGAGAGAGGGAGAGAGAGAGAGAGAGAGAGATTTATCCATTCGATTTGATCGGGTTATGATGTGTTTGATGCGTACGATTAGATCGGATGGATAACTTGTCTCTACGCAATCTTAGCCTAATCAGCACAATACCGCCTTAACATGTTATATAAATCTTCCAAGGAACTATAGAAGTATGATTGAACCCCTTTCTAGTATATTTGTCAATACAGTTTGATTGTATTTTCTTAGCAGCATCCCCTAGTTCACTGGTATGTAAGGTTTATTGGAGTTGGGGGATTTTTTTTTTTTAGCTCCCGGTGCTTAGTGTTAAGTCTCCACCGATGATCTTGAAATAGGCAAATATTCCGGTCGGGGTCTGCCTAACCCTCCCTCCTTCAGGAGGGGTTCTCAAAAAACAAAAAAAAAATCTTGAAATAGGCAACAGGTAATAACCATGGGTTACATAAATTAACTCGTGGGACCCACCATAGGTTGAAAAAAAAATTCTCAAATTTTTGCAACTTCAATTATCCCCTCCAACTATGCACCAAACCTTAATCCGGCCAAAGCTAATATAAAAGCGCATTTTAGGAGCCATTGAAAAGAGGAGATCATCATGAGCTTCTTTGTCATTGACACCATACTTGGCTAACGGCCTAATCTAGAGTTTCAATGAAATCCTAGCGTTCGTATTCGGTTTTTTTTATATTTAATTTTGATCTTTTTTGTTTCGATATGGATCTATGCATGACGTTATGTGTTTCAATTGAACTAAATATTGTTTGCTCGATCTTAGGTTGCTTGTTTGGGAAATGAGGTGTGTAATGTAGAAGTAAACTTTTTTATATTAATTGCTACGCTTAGTACTCATTGTACCCACCATTGTACAATGAATGCATCATATCTATGGAAGTGATATGTGCCCTAATATGGATAGGATTTTTTTTATCTAGATACAATTAGGCCTATAATCATTTAGTGAGATAAGTCATGCTTAGGGAAGACGATCCGTGCCTCAAAAGGACGGATCATGCCAACCAAAGAAGACTCATGCCATTGAAAATTATATAATCTTTCTTGAGACCCTATCATAGCTTGTAGTCATGATGGGTTGAAACATCTAATCGGAATAGCGAATCCTAATGAACGTAAAGTAACCTAATGCCGAGCTAGTGGTGTATTCACCGCCCTATGTCATCTCCAATTGATATCTAGTTCATTATAATTCTTAAATTAGTCATTTTAAATTATCACTTTAATTAGTTTAATTAATTAAAAAATAAACATCTTCTTCTAGATCGAGTCACTTGTACCCAAACCTAGTAGTCGTATATCAATCCATAAGGACGATACCGGTATTTCCTAGAAAAAAGGAAAAAAAGGGACAATACTAATATTAAGCCACTAAACTATACGATAACCGGTTAAGAATATCGATGTGATCACAAATGATCAGTGGGCAAAACCCACCATGGTCTCTGACAATCCGAGTATGGGATATAACTTCTATGGGACTTACACTTCTTTGGGAGCACCTATAAGTTTAACCTGCCTTGGCTCGTGGTGAGTAAAACCCACCATGGTCTCTAACAGTCTGATTGTGGGATAAAAATCATGTGGGATTCATGCTCCATCGGGAGCACCAATAGGCGTAACTTGCCTTGGCTCATGGTGGGCAAAACCCACCATGGTCTCCGACAGTACGAGTGTATGGTAAAACTCCTAAGGGAATGACACTCCTTCGGGATAAAGCCCAAACTAGTTTAACCCACTTGGCCCACAAATGGTTTATCTCCCGTCCTGGTATCTGACAAATCCGAAACAAAGCAACATTTAGAAAAGAAAAAAAAAGGTATACAAAGCCTAGCAGATGGGGCGCTCTCGAGGCAGGGAATCCCGAGGAGCTGGGGGTTCTCAAGGGGGAGTGTATGTTTCATTACAATTAATTTCACAAAACAATCTATATTGCATCTATGATCCTAGCATATGTGCGGACACCCTTGAGGCATACTACGATCTTCGAAAGACATATATACATCTAGTTAGGTGTTTAGAACCATTATACCTTGTAGATCTTAGATCCGAAGAGAACTAAAAATGAATGATGATCAACCGCATGTGAATTGAGAGGGAAGCTACCGGATAGCACCTTGTCCTTTGCGAAGGGACACTACACCAATTTGAGGAATAAACTACATAAATAAACGACGGGCAAAGTTTGTCTTTTAATAAACAACGGTCAATTTATTTTTTTTAGTGGTAAAAAATGACGGGTATTGAAAAACGACAGACTGAAAAATAACGTACTGAAAAACTACAATCATTGTCTGTCATCTTTCAACAAAATTGGTGTAGTGGGGAGAACTCACAGCGTCCTATCTCTGAGTGAAAGAACGGCGCGTCGACGAAGGATGGCATGTAGCGAAGTCGATGGCGTACCTCGAAGACCTCCTCTTTCTCTTTCTCTCTTCTTCTTCCTTCTCCTTTCCTTCCTCCTTTCTTCTTCCTTTGAGGAATAAACTACATAAATAAACGACGGACAAAGTTTGTCTTTTAATAAACGACGGTCAATTTATTTTTTTTAGTGATAAAAAACGACGGGTATTGAAAAACGACAGACTGAAAAATAATGTACTGAAAAACTACGATCATTGTCTGTCATCTTTCAACAAAATTGGTGTAGTGGGGGGAACCCACGGCATCCTATCTCTGAGTGTAAGAACGACGCGTCGACAAAGGATGGCATTTAGCGAAGTCGATGGCGTACCTCGAAGACCTCCTCTTTCTCTTTCTCTCTTCTTCTTCCTTCTCCTTTTCTTCCTCCTTTTTCTTGGCCGAAACCACAGAAGAGAGAGGGGGGGGGTCGGATTTCTCAAGGGGAGGGAGAGAAAATTAGGGTTTTCCCCTCCCCCTCTCCTTGTGCTATTATAGATCGATCCTCAAGTGGCTTACGCTAGCGTAAACCACTTGTGGCCGGCTCTATGATGGCCACAAGAGAGAGAGGGAGAGTTCCATTAGCGCTTATGATCTTCTGGAATTATTCCACTCATTTTAAGATCCATATTCAATATGTTTTGAGTCATATTTCAGTATTGACCAATATACCCCTATGGCCCCTTAACACATGTGAATTAGGTTCTTAAGCTTCGGGCTTGTGCTCCATCGTGCTACTTTGCATCTAACATGTCTAATCACGTTGGAGAACGAGTCCTATATACAAAGACAGGGTGGAACCTTCTGAGTTCAGGATCTCTAGCTCCAACCGGATCCCTGATTAACTGTTCATGTGACACACCGAAAGTTCAACTAATCAGTCCTAATCTGATTAACCCACGTAGCCACCTAGAGTGTGATGCGAGTTGAACTCCAGTGATCCTAAACTTATGTTACTTCCTCGTAACCCTGTTCTCTAGTATACTCTGATAATCTATAGTCTCTCCTATTACTGGTGTCATGATTCGACTCGGGCGGTGGAGAGCACCGTCAGATCCCGATTGATCATCTAATTAGGATTTGATGACTTGTCATCTATAATACCACACACCTTCCGGTGCTATGCCTAGCATCTGGAACATCGTCAGTCATACTGACAACCACCAGGCCTGGATTAATTATGTGGATAGATTGACTTATCAAAAAACACCCATCCAACACTGGACATCGGATAACCTGTAAGGATTGCATGTCACTCTAGCGCTAGCTGGGTAACCCAACGTACCGTAGTATTAGATTATGGAGGGTTCGCACACGTTGGCACATCAAAGCACCACACAGTCAGTTGACTCAGTGTACATGGTCCCTCAGGGTTAAGGACATATTATTTATAGTAGTAAGACGGTTTATGCACTAGTGTTTGAATCACTAAACTGTACACTGTTTTGGTTCCTGTTCAACACGATCATTGTGCTTGGTCAGGTAAATAAGAATCCCACATTTCCATGGTGGAGATTTCACCACATCCTTTACCTGCCAACAGCTTATTCTCGGTGAAGCGACCGACATTACCAAAGCTGTGAACTAGTTCTAGGTCTACGCAAAACCAGTCCACTGGGTCTTCTAAGCATGGACCCACCATGCGCCTCAGTGGCATACTATGTTCCCTAGGGTCCTTTAATATATATGAATTATTATACACCAAAGTAGTATTCTAATTAAAGTAATAACCAAAGTCATATTTATTAATGTTAATACAGAAAATCCACGCTCAAGACACACGAGCTACAATAGGAGGATCGGTGGGTGGCTTTGGGGGGGACTTCGTTCCCGAGATAAGCGTCTCGGGGAAGCCAACCATCCCCCTCTAAACCCTTTACCTCATTCTCAGCCTCCAAAGTCTTTTGCTGATATAGTGAGGACCCGGGCCCCAAGGAAGGAGGCGGTGTGATGGGTTCCCTCAACGAAGGCACCTACGGGCGGTGGTCGAGGCGGCTTCAGGCAGAGGTGCCATCGGTGCGGTGAAAGGGATCACGTCGTCGTTGCCTGATGAAACTCTTTGGTTTGTTTCGCTTGTGGCAAGGTGGGCCACACCTTATATCGCTACGGGATGGATCGCTCTCCTAGTTCCTTGAGATCGTCGTCGACCTCGGCTCTGGGTGCGTCCTTCACCCTGCGTGATGATGCTCGTCGGGAAGAGATAATAGAGGCTTTCTCCCGATTTGGGGTTTGCCGGGTATTTAGGCGTTCGGTCTCCGCGACGGAACTCTCGGAGCACCTCAGACAGGCGTGGCAAAGTTCTTGGGCATGGACATCACAAGAGATTGGAAAAGAGGAATTCCTGGTCGAATTCCCGTTCACGCAGTTTTTGGAGATTGAGATCGGTCGAGGACTTTTGACTACTCCAACCAATAGAATGCCGCCATCTAAGCACAACCTATGTGCTTCCACATGGGGGGGCATCTAATTAGGGTGGGAGAGGGTCCCACCTGATGGTCATCCCAATCCCTTAGGGTTTAGGTTAGTGCTAATAATGTTTAGGACCTAATTAACCTAGTTTGGTAACCTAGATTAGGGTTAATTAATCCGGGATTATGGTTTAGTATTAAAAATCCAAAAATTATTTATAATCTCCAAAGCATCCATTGTTTATTACTTTTAGTTCCCAAATATATTTTTATAAAATTATGAAAAAGTCCAAATTTCAAAAATAACCATTTTGTCCTTTATGTGCGAATGGGGCCCTAACACTCTGTACGTGAGCTCGGAGCCCGAACAAACTATAAAAACACATGGGGGAGATGTTTCCTACTCCCTACTCGATATAAAAGCATTTTCAGAAGACTCACATGAATTCCAGGGTTAGGGTTGTACATCGCCGATCGGACGAAAAGTCCATATTTCCCCATGTGCAGTCTCTACGCACTGACTCACTGATTCAATTCCTGTGCACTTACATACTCATAAGTGACATAGGACCTCTCATTCAATATTCAACCATAATAAAAAATATTATTTTTGAATTATTTAATTATAGAAAAAATCAGGTCTTTAGATGATCTGGTTTGTGGCAGTGAGTGCACACAAAACGATCATGTCTAGTAGCAAGAGTAGTAGAGGTGACCGAGGCCGTAGCGAGAATGCCTGTATAGGTGGAGGGGGGAGGAGGGGCCCTGGTGGCTCTGTGTGTGTGTGGGGGGGGGGGGGGGGGGGGACCCGCTGGCCACACCCGATCGTGAAATGGAGCTGGACACCCTCCACCGCCTTCCTGCTGTACCTGCAAAAAGACTGAGGCTCACCTCCAAGCTAAGGCCCCTCCAACGCTCAAGTCAGGGAAGGGAGAGATGTGTAGTATGGTAGTGGGTCTGGAAGTGAATTGCCTCTCTTGGGTTTCAATTCCCTTGAGTTGTTTATTACTTCTCGAGAGTTCGAATTGCTTACCTGGCCATGAAGAAACGGGGTTTCTTTATAGATTTTTTCACACGTGTGTGCAATCACTGCGGTCTATCCTGCGATGATCTTGGGTATATTACGATGGATCCCCTCCGATCGGAAGCTATTCAAATCTTTCTGCTATTCTCCCATGGATCGTGGGTGTTCTACCTCATCGCGGGTAACCCACAACCCGACGAGCGAGATTTCCTCGGGATTGCATAGCCTGGCATGTATCCCGGCCGTTATGGTGTCTTTCGATATTTCCTTGCTTGATGGTGATTCTTCGACGTTGATCAAGTCGGGCAAGCCGTGTGGTCGGGTAGCCGAACAAGCACAACGACCTACCATGCTACTCCCTCGACTTGGCCCCCGTTGAGGAGCTCGTGTTCCTCTGATTTCCTCCTATGGCTCAATCTTCTGCTAACCAAGCAGCTCGTGGGTCGGGTCTGGTAGATTTGGGCCCAGTTCATGCCATCGGGTCCCACGGATCTCCGTACTAGACCAGACCGAGTAGTCCAGCAGTACACGTGTCATTATCTGGTGGGCGTGACATAAAATCCCTTCTACAAAAACCCCCTTTCGGTCCTTGGTCTCTAGACCACGGGCCGAAAGTCCTCTCCACTAGGGTTTCGCCACGCATCCTGGGTCGGAGCGACGGCTCGGTGACGTGACAGGCAATCATCATTGTTCAGTGCTTCAAATATCTCTTCTTGGCGCGAGATCGGGACGCCTATTCTTCGCCGCCGTATTTTCTTCTTCGTCTTCTCCCGCCCTTCTGTGAACCTCATATTTGTACGGCAATGGCTCGTTGTATAGAACTCTCAATGCTTTCTCCGGACGAGCAGCTCTTCGTGTTGAAGGGGGAGTTCCCTTTCCACAATCAGTGTGACATGCGGCCAACCGACGTCTCCACCTCCGTTGAACCTGGTCATACCATCATATTTGGTGGGCAGCTGTGCGCCGGCCTGCCTATGCCCTTGAGGCCTTTCTCGGGGTCACTTCTAGCTTACCTCCACCTCTGACCTTGTCAATTGGGTGGAAACTCCTGGCGGATCCTTCATTGCTGCAATGTCCTCCACGCACAGGGGGTGGCGGTTACTTTGACTTGTTCTTCAGCAAGTTCCTCATAAAGAGGGCTCCGACCCACGGAGTTATGGGGGTGTACTTCAGCAATCGTAGCGGTGCAGCCCCGATCTTTGACGGGCTTCCAAACTCTGACCCGACCTGGACGGTTGCTCCCACGCATCTGGCCGGTGATTGGTGAAGTGGGTTCCCGGTGCCGAACTTCAGCTGCACCGTGCCCGACGATATCTCTCGCAGCTGTCGGCCACTCAAGGAGGATGCGGCGTAGGAAGAGCGGAGGCATATCAATACCCAAATCGCTATCCTCTACAGGCACACGCCAGTCCACTGGGAGGCCATCTTTGACTCAGACCCCGGCTGGTCCGGAAAGGTCCCATAACTCGAGCCGGTGAAGTGTCTCAAGGCATTCTCAGCGAGACTAGCCGAGGGGGAGGGACATCCGACGGTGACAGAAATGACAGTGGGAGCTGCAGCGGTGGCAGCGATGATGGTGGTGATGATGATGATGGCGATGGTTTCGACGGAGGATATCCCCAAATCGATCCCTCGGGCCATAGCGACGGTGGCCGCGAGGGTGAAACCCATGGGTCGGACTCGCGAAGAGACCCCGTGGCTCCCAACCCCACACGATCAGACTCTAACGAGAGCTTGATGTGTCTGGGGGAAGGACCCATCCGACCCGATCTATCGGGTCGCCCTTCTATTGATTCTTCTGGAATAGCCTCCTCTCGCTTGGATGACGGTCACATCCAGTCGAGCGGCCCTCATGGTGTTCGGGAAGGGAAGAGATCCCATTAATCCTCTCTCGGTGAGCCCCTGGGACTCAGGGGGAAGAGTTCAGACTTGGTGGTGCCGCCCAAGTTTGCGTTCAAGGTAGGCGCCAACAGCAGCCCCAAGGGTAGCGTGCCGCTCTCCGTTGAAGAGTTCGGCGCAGCTCTCCGTCGGGCTCGCCTTTCCAAGAAGGCACGCCTGCAGCAGGAGCAGTCAGGCGGTTCTCGCGGTGGCCGGGTGGCACTCCTTAGACGCTGCCCGAGCGAGTGAGCTTAGAAGGTCCAAACTTGGAGTCCCCTCTGCTTCGGTTCTTCATTTGGAAGGACCTTGCTTGGAAGGGCCAGGCGCGACCGAATCGGTTGCTCTTTTGGTTCCGGTGATAGGGCCGGATGGGACAGGCACTGCCTACGGCGCTACGAGCATGGCAGCGCGCACAGAGACAGAAATGGAGGTTCCTGTCGAGGAGGAAGCCTCGACGAGGGGCTTCATCCTTGGAACAGGAGATCAGCCCAAGTCCACGGGTAAGCCTTTGAACGGCCTTCCAAATATCCTCCCCATCATGCTAAGTGCTTCATCTCTTACACAGCCGGGGCGGATGGTCTGGAGTTGTGGTCGTCGAAGCGTCGAGGCGGACATTCTGGGACCCATTCGGCGACGTTCAATTTAGGTGGACGATCGTCCCGCGGACCCTCGGGTGTCTTTGGTACTGGATTGGGGGTCCGTTCTCCATGAGGACTACAACAGAGATATATCTGCGTCGTGGGCCCCCTTTTTACTGAGTTCGATCTCCCACCTCGTTCAGGTATATATACCTCCCGAACATCATTACAGAATTGTGTCACTTGTATCCAACCGCTTCTCTCCTCGTAGGGTCTTGTGGACCTCATTCATGTTGACGAGAGGGTGGGGCAAGAGACTCAAGAGCTTCACCATCTCCGCGAGCTCACCACACAGGCCTCGGGGTCCGACGCGTCCCCTTCAGTTGCTTAACTGGTCCACGAGCTTGCCTTTCTCACAGAGGAGGTGGAGAAGGAGAAGAGGCACGTCCGCTGGGACGAAAGCATGGCCATTGAAGAGGTGATGAAGTGGAATGCGATGGTGGTGTAACTTCGGGGGGAGTTGCTCGGCCTAAGAGGATCTCGTACACAAAGAAATTCCGAGGTCGGGGCTCTCCAGACAAGAGCAGCACAGCTCGAACAGGAGTCTGCCGATCTTTGAGCTGATCTCGTCCGACTCCAATCCTCGTTGGAAGCGAAGGAGAAGGAGCGGGAAGCTGAGGTTGTCCTCGCCCAGGGACTACGGTCTAAACTGGACGGTGCGAATGCGGCTTGTGAAGATCTCATAGCCGCTACTCCGACAAGAGCAAACAAGCGCTCAAAACAGACGCATAAAACCAAAAAAAAACCAAAAAATGGATCACCATCCAGATCCACCACCACCATCAGCACCGCCGGTGAAGAAGAAGGCCACACCGCTTCGATCAGCCTCAAAACCGGCCACCGTCGACCCGAACTATCTGAATCCATCATCAAGGAGTGGAGGGGCCGGGGAACACCATAGCATACTTTGGCCAGGTCCCGAACCACAAACCCCTCTCCGAACCGGCCGGAATTCCACGAGCCACGAGCCGCCGTCACCGATCCGAGCCTGGAGAGAGCCGCACTGCCAGAACTCCAAAAACAAAACCAGCCGGATCAATGGAGGATACCCTATTTACAGGGGAATGGAAAAGGGGCCAGATCTACTCCTAAGAAGCACTCCGATCAGACCCCCCGGCCTCTCCGGCGCCGCCGATGGCGTCCGGAGAGGCCAAGAGAGAGAGAGAGAGAGAGAGAGCACAGAAACCCTAACCAAAAACTTGTAGAAAGGATTGAGTACAAAATGGAACCAAATAAGTGTATGTTCTAAAAATTGCACCACCAAAATGTGCAAGTTTCAGATCTCAAAAGCAAAAGAATAAGGAATAAATGGCAAATAAAACTGAAAGGCACAAAATATAACCGTTATACAGAAGCATAAACATCTGTATTGCTTGTTATATGTGTTCTTTGGATCTCCATTCCGCCCTCGCCCGGACTACTTCTGCTTTATCCTCCTGCAAGCGAAGCAGGTGTGTGCTCCTCAGATCCGCTTTGCCCGAACTCGGATTCTCCTCGACCTCCCGTGTTCTCATGCTCGTGAGGGACTCGAGCAGATGAGATTGCCGGCATTCACGTCGGTACTCCAGCGTCATGCTCGTGAGATGGTAATCTTCCAAAACATCCATTGGCACGCTCTGCAGAAGGTTAAAACATTAGCTGCACTCAATCTTCGTCGTCATCAAAGCCCCATCCAATCGAAGATTGGGTCGGCTATAAGGCCGATTGACAAGAATTTCTCGATTCGGGCGGAAAACATGACCAACTACAACGGTTGGTATTCACGGTTGATTGGGTCAAATTACAAAATTTATGAATACATTTTACAACTACACCAGAACCAAACAATGGATTTAGAAATACAGTTTTTCAACTACCAAAGGCCAAACAAATGTAGCAAGCTTACCTCTAAGATCCACCCGATGTATTTCACATTGTTTACGTGCTGGTTGACGTCCATGTCGCTCCATCGTGGCTGAATCACATGAAAGAATTGGTTAGTAGTGCTACTATATAATTTGGAAGGTTGGCCTTCGACGAGGTAATCAAGAAATTTATCGCAGCACTTACTGCTAAACCTGATCTGATGTTCCCCGCCGTGTCATCGTTGAGCTTGTCGATTTTGATGGCAGCATCACAGATCTCAGGAATTACCTTCCTGTCCAAGTAGAAGGGCTTCACCTCCTCCCTCACCTGTTCAGGGATCTTAGATAGCCTCCTTGTTTCTCTGTTCATGATCACCCAGTTGCTGAAATCCAATGGAATGAAACAATTCAGCTAAGGGGTAGCTTGATGGTAAGTCTCCAGTGATGAAGAGCTTTATCATGTACAGAGTACAAAGTTCTCCGAATTTTTGAAAAAACTCCGAATATTCACGCATCAAGGGTCTACCGATTAATCTTCCGATTTGCCAGTTCTCCGAATAATCAAGGACATTGCCGAATAAGCTCGAAAATTCACGAATATTTCTTCAAAAGTACATGAAAAATCCTAAAACCTTCAAAAAGTCCCAAAACATATCTTGAAAATTCTAAGTAATACTGAAAAACTTCTGAATTTTCCCGATTTTCCCTCGAATTTGTCCAACCCGAACGGAATTGGCCCACCACCGAATTAGTGCTGAATCTGAACTTGGTTACTATGATCATATCACACCTTGTAGCTCTTGTTATTATCTTTTGGGTGCTGTGGTCTCTGACGATCCAGTCTCTGCGCATTCCGTTCTTCCCGGACGCCGCAACCCAGGTATCAATCTCCACCACATCTCCCCTATGCATATTCAATTGTCATTGAAATCATAGGATGAGACTTGGAGGAACGGATGGTCTCATTATTTCTGAAAAGAGAGGAATGAAAGGAGGGACAAGCGATACCAGCGGCTGTACTTGTCGACCTGGATGTTGATACGGGTGACGACCCATATGAGTTTCCTCAGGCTCATCTCGTGCGTCGCGCCAAACCCATCACTAGCGAGGCCGGAGCTCCGCACATGGTTCAGAGCCGTCTCCTGCGCTTGTTGCCCACCACCATAGAAACCTTCCATTAGTCCTCATTAAGAGATTGCAGAGCCATTGATCGACTGATTACTGAATTGGTTAGCAAACCAATCCGCATTAGCGTATCTGAAGTAGTGTGTACTCCAATGAGGATGGGTGATAAATAGAAAGACAATTATTTTTTTTTCTTTTCTTTTGAAAGCTAAAATTGAAACAAAATCACCAAAGGGTAACCAACAAGAGCAGCCAATCCAAGCGAAGACCAATCAACAAATCTTCAAAGAAGCTTCAATCTAACAAAATAGTGTCAGCCAACAAATATCTCCTATCAAGAATCTCCTTTAAGGGTACGTTCTGTTGGGCGGAAATGGGGGTGGAAATGGATCCACCTGCTTACTTCATTTCTATTTCCATAGTTCTTTCTATTTTAAGTAGGTGGAAACACTTCTGGCCTTCATTTCCTCCCAACGGGCCGGCCTACTTCATTTCCTCTCTAATTTGGACTGAAACCACATTTCCTTAAGTCAGGTGGAAATGAACTGATAAAACAAATTTCATTCCTCTCTATTACTCACTTAATTTCCTAACTCTCAAAAGAAAAGGTAGTGAAAATGAACAGGTGAAACAACTTTCCTCACATAATTTCTTTCCTCTCGGAAGAACAAGGGAAAGGAAGTGAAGTCAATGGACATATAAGTAGGTGGAAATCATTTTTGTTTCCTTAAGTGAAGGGAAATGAAAGGAACACACCCTAAGAGAGACGAAAAAGAGTCAAGCATGGCAGACAATCTCCCACCAATGCAATTAGAACATGAACAACGGCCTCCTCAACTGGCCTGGTCCCATCACTGGCGTTGAGGAGAATAGATGAAAAATGGCTTCCAGCAGACTCCTCAATGGAGGGTCACACGGTGAGCCACACCCCAATCCTCAACCGGCTCCTCAACATTGATGAGCCGAAATCCTTAATGTACGTCAAAATGCCCACACACATGTGCACTTCACCCTTTCAAATCACAGCCGCACGATGACGATCGTGCGGTCCAAATGATAGAAGTGGTAATTATCATGGAAATGCAAAATTTGAGTGCTTCTACAATCTCCCCTCCTCAAAGATGACATGTCACATATGACATGTCACTCATTTCCTCCGCAACCGTCCTTTTGGGTTGAGGAGGCCGTTGTACATGCTCTTATATCCTACATCAAATGATCCCTCCCCATCAATCTTACACCTCGTAGGCTTGTACACCTTCATCGTTCTTGGATTGGCCAAGATTTACCAACGTACGTATTAAGGCTCTTCGGCACCCACTAATCTCACAACACTAAACCCACCCCATTTTACATGCCATTCACAATACCACTCCAACTAATTAGCAAACGAGTCCCACTAATCCCTCCCCATTTTTCTCTCAAATTATCACTTAAAAGTTCCAAAATTGTCAAACAACATCATGGGGATAGGTGAATTGGCTACACATAGATTAGAAGTTGTTGTCTACATTCACCAACAATTGAGCCCTAAATTTTTGTTTCCAAAGATCTAATTACAGTATTGTGTGAAATCAACTGTGCATCCGAGTGAAAACAATTATACCTTTTAAATGCATCCTCCTTGAAAACCAGACCCAAATCTAGCCCGATCATGTCAACCCAATAGATCCTGTTTGAAGCTTCTCATCTCCTCCCTCGCCCTCTCCCTCGCATACAGGATCCTCGGCCTCTGTTGTCCCCCTCCGCCGATGCATGCTAGGGTCATTCAACTCGATCCCCCAAGGTATGTGGGTGTTATCGTCTCGTCCAACCCTTTTTGTTGGCATCGAATTGGGCAGAGAAGAGAGTTGAGAGAAAGAGAAGAACTAGAGGGTTCAGAGCTCCTGGAGGATGAGTCTCTCTGCATATCATTCAATCATTGCAGGCTAAATACTCCTACAGACCATGCACCCACTGGAAACCGATCGAGTGCTCCAACATGATAAGCTAAGGGAGATAAAATCCAATTGTTTTAAAAATAAAACCACGTTGGGTCTGCTGATATGTAGACCTATGAACCTGCAGACTTGTAGACCCGTTAACCCATCAGATGGCAGATCCACATGCACATAGACTCGATAGTCATGGGCCTAATATTTGCCTATCTGAACATGTTTGTAGCGAATTGTACGTGGATCTTTTGAACAAAATAACCAAATTCATCTTGACTAAAACCCAAGGTCATCAACGAAAACAAGCTAGAACCAAGTTCATCAATTAAGTGGAATTGTATAAATATGTTAAATCATAAAAAAAAAAAACAAATAATTGAAACTATACGATTGATCTAGTTCTTTCTTCTAATATGATAAATGAAAAAAAGGTAAATTACATGAAACCCCTTTGAACTATCACCTATTTTTGCATTACCTTTCTGAACTAAACACCGAACAAATCACGTACTCCATGTAATTTGAAATATCTTAAATTATCCCCCTCTCCATATGAGTGCGATATATATATCCAGAAAATACTAAATGGTCGATCTTATGGTCGAATATTAGTAAATGGTCATGTTTTTCGTCAATGGTTAATTTACACCGTATATAGTTCAGGAGGTATTCCATTAGATTTTTCAGTTTTCAGCAGGATAACGGGAAGATGGGTAATAGTTTAATGATGTTCCATATAATTTATTGAAAAAAAATGAGCTTTCTAATATTGAAATTATCTTTCTTCTTAACATGATAGGAGGGATCAACTTCTCTTTTTGTGAGATGTACATGAAATTGTTATTTTGTATTGAATGCAATGTCCAATTATACATGATATCGATCCACCACATAAAATTTGTTAGATATACTTATATACCTTTGTATACATAGAATAGGATAGGCTTATATTTTTTACCTATTTATAGTGGACTCACACCACTCTTATATGTTTTGGGCCATTTCTCCTCTCATTGAATGCAATTCATTTTATTCTAAACCCAAACAAAAAATTTCAATAAAAATATTATTCAATCATAGAAACATAAGAATTTCACAACTATTCTGAATCAAAACTACAACCAATGATATTCAAATTTCGAATTCCAACCCTATATCGGGATACTGAAAAAACGAGATACGTTATCTAATATTTTACGAAATATCTCGATTTTCACAGGACTTGCATGACCAAAAAAAAATAGAAAATTTTGAAATGCATTTTTTGTTTCGGGGTGTGTGCGTACGCACACGCACTTGTATATATCGCAAAATATCTCGATATTTTATTATTGACTAACATCCAATGGCAGAAGAATTAAGGGATGACTCCAATTAACTTATTTGGAAAGTTATGGAAGATGAGAGTTCAAATTAGTGACTGATATAAAGTATATATAATGATATTTACCTGGAGGAGATTCATGAGGGTTTCCATGGTGGCAGTCTTATCAGGCCCAATCTCATAAGACCTGATCACAAAGCTCTGCCTGTAAACAAACCTCCCCTCCACAAACCCCCCAATCTTGAAGGCACCCACACCCACTTCCCCACCCCCACCACTCTCACCCACACCCCTCCAGACATAGAGTGGGGCCTCTTCACTCCCATTCACCTTCCTTCCATTTATCCTCTCCACACTAGCATGGTGATTCCCACCACCCTTCACACACAAACCCCTCATCTTCCTCCTCCTCCCCCACTCCACCCCACCACCAACCTTCGGGGCTCCGGCGACCCTCCCAGCATCTGTTCGTTGGCGGCAGAAGCCAGCGCTGGGCCTCGCGATCACCGTCATCGTCCCCGGCTTTGTATCATTGGTTTGGAAGGGAGATCATGTAGGAGTCCATGATGGTTTTGTAGTGAGATGGAGGGAGAGAGGTGAGTGGGTGCAACAACTGGATTATAGGGAACGAAAAGCATGAGGCATTTGCCATGCTTTAAACATTGAAGGCCTTTCAATGATGAAGAAGAGAGGGGAGTAAGAGAAGGAGAGGGGAATAAGATACATTGGCGTGTCTGAAGGGGTTTAGAAGAGAGGGAGGAGAGCAATGGTGCTCAACCACTTGTATTGTTGGTGGGGAGGAATGGGGGGACTCCCTATATAGACCACACGCAATTGTAGGTGCTTTAGTGAAGTGGGGTAATGGGTTTACCCAGATTATAGGAGAGAAAGAGAGAGAGAGATAGAGAGAGAGAGTAGCTCAGCTGCCCCCCAACCCTTAGACCTTCAATCGAGTGGGCCCGTTGAGGGTCATACCTTAATTTTAAGTCATATTAGTATTTGTACTATAATATAAGCCGGGGTCCTAACGTATCTTATATGAGAAAATTACGTTTCTCTCATCTCTCTCTAGAAGCCACGTGGTAACCTCAAGAGACGGAACGCTGTCCTCTTTCTTTGAAGCTGCTCGCACTCACTTTTCTCTTTGAAACCTCTTTCTCCTTAGAAAAGGAAAATACGATTTGTCCCTATTGATTTTACCAATTTCCTTAAGCAGATTGTTGTGTTGACCACTGTCAACTGTTGCACCCAACCCCGATCGATGAATTGCACTTTGATCCAATCGACAGATAAACATACTATGATTTGATGCCATTCTGTTTAAAAGGAATCAACAAAACCTCTCCCTCTGAGCCATTGGATGCACTTCGACAAAAACCAAAGACTCATGCATGGCACTCATCCCATCTTTTACGGACACATCCAACGATTCAGATGAGTGGGTAATGTTCACCCACCTTGAAGGACGAGAGCAAAATCAGTCTCATCCCCTTAACGTTCAAACCTAATTTGCTACAAATATAATTTTTTGATCAAGTTGTTTGTCGGATTAATGACTGCACCTCCAACTGTGTATGCATGTCTTGCTCCAAGAGGTCGATCTATTATAATAAATCGGTGCTCTTGCTTAGTCCCAAATTAATACGATATAGTCCTTTTCGGGTATCAACTCTTCTTGGGCCGGCCGTCTACTTTTTGGCTCTGTTGCACCTCCCTGTTTTGATTTTGTGCACGTATGGTCCAACCAAACTCTTATCTTTTCCATAAATTTGTATTGAATATACATTTGATCATATATGATTTCTACAATAACCATTGTGGGTGCATAAAATATTCATTGTACATTATCTATTTGGACTAACCGACAGTAGACACGTGCAACGACAAATAGGACCGTCGGGCCCCAACCCCTGGGTGAAATTGTGAGACCCACCAAGTCCGCACCACGCCCTTGGAGTTTGTTCTGGCGAGCTTGATCTCTCAACCTGGATGATCACCCCTCAACCTAGGCGACCTCATCAAACCGGTGTGCACTAACTGGGTGACCGTCCGATGGGGGGTGGGGGTGGGGGGTGGTGGCTTAGTAGCTGGTCCGAGAGGATCATCAAGACTAAGACACGACCAAGACTCCTATGGGTGGCAGTAGTGGGAAATTTTCACCTTGAGTCCCAGGACTACAGACCAACTTCGGACACCAACCACACTGCAACCGAGAGTGCACCCGTGCAAGTGTTTTACTCCCAAGAGAACTCACCTCAAGCGACCTACCTCAACCGTGACAACCTTTGTGATACGACCTCCGGATCACTGCGGCCAGCTCACACTCCCCCCACGCCATACACATTGGATAGCCGTAGATGCCATGGCCAAAAGGACGCCATAGCCACCATATGCTCCACAACACTCATGGCAACCCAAGGTCACCGTGTATGTATGGACACATAACCCTCTTCTTAGCACCATGCTTTAGCCAAGTTTTACTAATCTTTTTTTTTTTTTTGTATAGAGGACATATCGGTATTACATAAAGCGGCACATATAAGTGCTATTGCACCATGTTAGATACCCTCACTCGCTAGTCCAGTCAGGGTCTTGCTATTCTGCTCTTGTATTTGGATGATATGATCGTCACCGGGGACGACAGTGTCAACATCGCTTCACTCCAACGTCACCTCCAGAGTCAGTTCGAGATAAAGGATATGGGCCCTCTTTGGTACTTTTTTGGACTTGAGATTGCTCGTTCAACTCGTGATTTGTTAATCTCATAGCATAAGTATATCTTCGATATCCTTGCCAATGCTGCTCTCACTTACTCTCACATTGCTGACACACCCATGAAGCTCAACCTGAAGCTCCTACCTACAGATTGTGATTCTCTCCAAGAAGTCTCCAGATACCAGAGATTGGTTGGGATGCTAGTTTATCTCACAATGACTAGACCAGGCATTGTTCATACTGTAGGCATTGTCAGTTAGTTTGTTCAGACTCCTCGTTTTGTTCACTATACAGCAGTACTTAGGATCGACTCCGGGACACTATCACTCGTTCACTACTTCTATCGTCCACCTCTACCCTAATGCTACGAGCCTACTCTGATGCAGACTAAGCGAGAGATATTGCTACTCGTCGCTCTACCACCGGCTACTGTGTGTTTTTGGCGACTCCCTCATTTCTTGGCGCAATAAGAAACATAAGTTCATTGCTCGCTCCAACACCAAAACCGAATAATGGGCTATGGCTTCCACCACAACAAAGATTGTCTGGCTTTGGCGCCTTCTTCTCGACCTGGGAGTTATGATATCCAGCTCCACACCTCTCTTCTGTGACCACTGGAGTGCTATCTAGATTGCTAGCAACCCGATCTTCCACGATCGGATCAAACATATCGAGGTTGACTGTCATTATGTTCGCCAGGAGTTTCTCGCCCACACCATCTCCTTACCATTTA